>CM073771.1:50298538-50869543 GCA_037158775.1 Hetaerina titia
GTTTGACAAAGAAGAAAGTCATCTTTCATCAAAACATACTTTCATAAAAAATCGTTTCCTTGTCAAAAATACGTGAACAAGATACGAATTGTTGCCACACCCGCCTTATTCGTCTAATTTGGCTCCATCAGATTTCTATCTCTTCCCCTAAATCAAAATGTTCCCAAGTTTACGGAGATCCAATTCAAACAAAGAACTAACAGCCAAAACAGACGGGTATTCTGCAGGCCTAAAGGAATCTGATTTTCGAGATGGAATAAAGATATTGGAACATTACTGGACCAAGTGCATTAGTGTACAAGGCAACTGCATTGAAAAATAAAAAAGCTTCACTAAGTTAAGGCTTTCATTTCTAATCCACTTCGAGAACTTTTCATACTACCCTCGAATATCTTAGATAATATGTTTTCTTTGTTTTTGTGCAACACAAGATTGTAAAAATTCACAAGAACTCAGTTTTTGCTGTTTTCACTAAAACATCAGACAAAAATATAGCATTGAGAGTCTTGGTTATTGGATATGAATTAAGTTAAGTGATTTAAATCGCCGCATTACATCAGACCTTATATACCACATTTTTTGAGTTCGTAAACTTTAGCCTTGGTGTTTCGAAATACTTATCTAAGCCATTTCAGTACAAAATACAATTTATGATTATCTTTTGGAAGTAATAGTATTTCTTATTTTGAGTGATAATCCCATAATGAAGTCTAATTTCCACCATTTTTATGTAGCGTAAATTCTATGTTTAGAATACTGGATACTACATGTAAATGGTTACCCTTAAACCGTCGGGGTAAGGAAAGTAAAGCATTGCTCCATTTAGTTACCAATTAGCTTACAGTTTATTTTTTCATTGTATTCCGTAAGCTGAATTATTTTACTTACCTTAATATAACAGAAGAATGAAATGATAATACGTATCCTTTACATGTACCTAACAAAATATTTGATGACCATACATAAATAAACGCAATATTCATCTCGAAATACTATCACTCTTACCTTCTAACATGCTGTGATGCTCGATGTACGAGTACATAGAGCATGTAATGTACACGGTAGATCCTTTACAAAAATCTAATGATTTTTGTAAAGGATCTATCATGAAGCAGCATTGCCTTTTTCACCTTTAATTTACTCCAAATTATGTTCACAAAAAATAACATACCCTAAATAATTTATTTTTTTAATATTCACTAAGGACTTTTTGAACCACTCATGCAACTCAAAACAAGAAATTATCTTCAATTTCAAATGGTCGTTTTAGAAACTCCATCTCCCTTGCCATGACCCTATCCCGGAGGTAATAGAAAAGTAGTGGCTCACTCTGATCCCCGAAGATTATCCGGGATATGCTAAATCTGGTGCCCCAAGGTCAAATTTTCTATGCGAACCTCGCAAACAATTTAATAATAAATATACTTAGATCGTGGAGAGAGCATTGAAATTTCATCCGAAAGTGATGTTCAGGGGCACACAGCTGAAACTATATGTTCATCTTCGAAGAAAACAACCAACTGATTATATCCGAAAAAAGGAGTAACGGAATCCGTCACATAGAGCTACGAAATGGTAGAATTCTCATGACGTCAACCTAGGCGACAACAATGATGTCGGAGAGTACCCAATGTAACGTGACAAATTCGTTAATACAGTCCACGGAGTTGGTAAATCTTAAGGATTCAACAGCTCACTTACATGGTAGCATGGCTTCTTGAATGAACAAATAGTTGCTGAGAAATTTAGCGAATGAAGGGATGAACAACGTTTCAGGACTTTCAGATACACGATAGCGAGTACAATACTATATGGTTGAAATACTTGTAAGTATATCAGCCTTTCGGCATTCTTTCTTTGGAAATCCGAGAATAAGATAAATACGTAAGTAAACCATTTTCACAGATTAAGTTGAGTTATCATGATTTGTATCGTAATTAGTACCACTCTCTTTCTCTCTCTTTACGAGCAATGAATACGAATTCTTACCTTTCATAACTCTAAGATCCAGTGCGGTGTAATGATTTCTGTATGGCGTCTTTATCGATGAAACAAGTATCGCCGCGGAAACTGCATGTTCAGTATGAATAGAGACCAGGCTCTTTCGCGAGCATTCAGTAACCTTATTTCTATCCATCCTTATCTATGGTGTTCTAATTCATCCATTTAAACTATCTCAACCAAAAATGTATCATCAGAACAACATTTTATCTCATACAGAATTTGGACACAATTTTTTTGTCCATGAATAGCAGAAACAATTGGAGGGAACGTAATGACTGATAGGGAACAAGATCTAGATTAGAGAGCTGATGCCAGCCAATAAGTGATAATGATGGGCAAAAACACCTAAATGGGTCGGGCACACATTGATACACACATTGAAAATGGAATGGATTAGTTAGAGTCAATAAGAATGGAACATTGAAGAGAAAATCCCGCGAGGAAAAACTAGAGAGAAGAACAAAGGACGAATTAATAAGGAACCAAGACAGAAAAGATAACGGGGTGAGGGAAATAAAACTAAATAGAGATGAATGGTGGAATGATATAAACCAATCTTAGGATTGAAATAGTGTTGATGAAGAGGATGGAGAGTCCATAACTGCTACTTTTCTACAATGCTCGTTCTGTACATTTCTCGTCTGATTTTCCGCATTCGCCTGCTCTTACCACACGCGAGGCTCCGGTAGATGTGCTCAAAAATGGACTTACGAACTTCCGATTGTCTCTCAACGCCTCTCTTTAAATTTCGGCACATGAGCCACGCGATGTTGCGATTGCTGTAGGACGTCCTCAACGCGACCTCCGGCACGTCGCACAGTGGTTCGCCGGGTGAGGCAGCCGACGCGTCGGCTGGTGAGAGTCGAGTTCAAAGGGAGTCGTGGAGAGAAGTCGAGTTCAAAGGGGGTCGTGGGTTGGGTGAGGGCAACTCTCCCTCTCAGGAAGGTGCGTGACCTTGGTCACATAGTGGAAGTTAGGAGGAGGTTCCAAATGAAGGCAAGCGCGGGAGGGGAAGGGGAGGCTACCCTTGGGGTAATTTAGCGTCGGGGAGTTGGGATGAAAAATAGCAGGACCCAAGCTAACGTGATAGCGCCGAACAAAGACGTCCTTTATGCAGGCAGAGATCTGGGCGGGGCCCCCCGCTTCCCTGCGGACCGTCCTAATCTCGACCTTTATTACATCCTCAAATATTCCGTTTGAAACACTTCGCCTTTCCTTCGCCACTCGGCGTCAAAATAGTCTTCACTTGAAAAATGAGTAAACGACGACTAACGAACATTGAAAAGAAATGGTAATTTTTAATTTATTTTTTTCGTAATTCTTTTTGCGTAATTGTTTCTCTTTGTTGGAAATTGAAGTTTCGCATTCAAGTCGCAATACTCCGAATTTATTGGAAATGCCTCTAAGACAATTCTTAAAGGAAGGATTTTACTTTGAAAATGTTGACAACTCCACTATGCATGCTTAATTTTCTCGTTATTCTTCATTAAAGGGATCGGGATGGTGCAGTGTTTAACGTACAGGCTTCCCACCGAGAGGGCCCGGGTTCATATCCTCGAGACAACAAATATTATTCTGCGGCATCCCCATCCCTACTTACGGTGCTTTGTGGAGAGCACTTTGAGTGAATACAAAGTCCGTACTGTCCTTTCCCCCATAAAGGTGTCCGGGATGACAGCTTTATGGGGACAATTCATAAAGGTGTCTTCTTACAAAGTCGTCATCAGGACTTAGTAAGTCAAAACCCAGGCCAGGAATAACAAAATACAAGCGGAATAACAAAGTATTTTCCTTTCCGATATGAATCGCTTCCACAAAGTTACATTTCAGACCATTCTAATTAGTGAACGACGTTGAGTTCCGGATGATGATAGGCCTTGCAAAGCCATATGTATGTCATTTCCATAGTTTTTAATTTTATAGGGTTATCAGATGGGGAAAGGGAAGCACTGGTTGAAGGAGGTGTTGTGATAGGAGGCATATTTCGGAATGGGAAGACCCGCAGTCGGGGAGGAGGGATTGCACGAGGCACGATGACTATTTATCTTAGGGATATGTGGCGTGGAATTCGAAAAAGAACTATAACTTCGACAAAGACCCTTCCTCAGAGGCAACACAATTATATAAACATTTTGATTAAAACTGTTAAACGCAGTGATAGCACTCATATATTTAGTTTTGACGATTCGACCTCATGACCGTCATCATCAGAATCTAAGGATGATGGAAGTTGGACAAGCACCTACAGTATGTTCAATGATAAGCTGGAAGAGTGTAAGATTTTTTTGGCTTCTTCCATTTACCCAGCGTCCTCCTGGTGTTACCCAATTTCATGCGAGACGTATTGATTTATTTTTCCACATTACGTCTGCAAATAAATTTTTTCTCTGCATCGAGTCATGTCTCCCTCCACTTGCCTCTTCTTGTCATTTCCTCTTCGCGAAACAGCGAAAACCTTCCCCAACCCTCGCTCCTTGCCACCTTTCTCGCAGCCGCCACCTCTCTCCCGACCTTGACGCTTTTCTTCACCGGATGTACGTCCCCTTCTTTCCCGCCTCCCGGGTGCCCCCCGTCCCGGTCTCTCCTCCCCCGGCTCACCTGCTTTCCATCCAGCTCGTCCGGTCAGCGAAGGAATAACTTCTGGCGAAGTCATCCTCGGTGAGAAGATACGAAGCAAACTCAGGGATGAGAGGGAAGCTTAACGCCAAATGGCTGCGCGAATAATCACTTAATGCAGCTGGAGGCATCTGTGGTGGGGGAGGAGCGCTTAATCCAGTCCGGAAGAGCGGCGAATGGTGGGGAGGTAAGGGGATGCCTACCGTCTTTCACGGGAGGACTTCCCCATGATGTGAATTCGGGTTTTTCCCGTATGCTATAAGGTTTCAATGAAATGTGCCGACGGCCGCATACCCTTGAGTATTCTTCGCATTTTGAATTGCCTGGTGGTGGGGTAAGGAAAACGACAGCACCGGAAAGGGGATAACTGGAAGCTTGGTAAATCCGTTGCACTCTAGGGAAGGAGAAAATTGAATCAAACTCGCTGAAGAAGTGCCAGAAATGTTGGGTGAAGAAGAGAGAGAAAATTC
Organism: Hetaerina titia; assembly: GCA_037158775.1. NCBI lineage: Eukaryota > Metazoa > Arthropoda > Insecta > Odonata > Calopterygidae > Hetaerina > Hetaerina titia. The sequence continues at coordinate 50,303,629 of CM073771.1, forward strand.
GAACCCATACGTACACTCCCTACGTGCTGTTTCCTTTCGTTGCAGGCAAAGTCAAAATGTTCCGATTCAAAGTACTCTCAGGAAGAGGCTTCATTTTATTTATTTCTTTCACACAGCCCTTTTTCTCAGTAGTTCTTTTTCCCGTCTCATCCAAGCATGACCTTTTACGCAACCATATATCTACATATACTTAATACCCCACAAGCTGCCGTAAGGGCGTGTGAAGGAGGGTTTTAGGGCACCACCCGTTTTTTAGAAAAAACGCATGCAAAAGCCACAAATTTATACAATCCACAAAAAAACATGGTATAAAATCATACAAAAACCCTTAAAACGCACAGACCATATGACCTCGATATCACTAATTTTCCTTCTCAAGAGAATCTCCTCAACTGTAATCAACCTGATTCACTAGGTGTTTTTTCACTAGGTATTCACTAGGTGTACCCCTGCGCTGGAAATGCGAAGAGAAATGAACTTTTGACACATTATCAATGGAAAAATAGTCAATAAAAGTACAAAAAGAAACTAAAATCTGTCTCAAAAAGAGAGATATGAATTAAGGAGGGGTTCTAAATACAATCAGTGAAAACCTGAATGGAGTTCGTCGGGTTGTAAATGCATGGAGATGCAAAGAAATGAATCGACCGATTGACAATAGGGCTAAGGGAATGATGCAGTAAACTAATTTTGTAACAAAAATTTAAGAATGAATGATTTTTCCAATAAACGCAAAAATTAAAGCATAGAAATATTTAAAAATATAACAGAGGTCTTAGAGTTAAAAAAATTCTCTTCGATGTAAAGGGGCGTCGTGTTCGTGTGGTTTGAAATATATGTCGTAAAAAAACACATTGATAATAATTTGTAATCGAATGATATTTTTTTTGTATACGTACAAAGCGGGATAAAGGAATGCCAGCGGTGAATCATTGCCCACATCGTTGGACTCAAATATTACATTAACTTATGTGCAGATCGATTCCGCGAGGCAAAATATGCACATGCAGAAAATTTAGTTGATATGCTAGCAATTATTTGTAGAATACGTTGAAATTTTCTGCTCGCACCATTAATAATATTTTTATTAGAACTTAATAATTCATATCCTCTTTATTCAATTCATGTATATTTATTAAATGATCTTTTTCTTCATACAGCTAAACTTGCCGCGGCAAGGATTCGTGGTGAGATAGGGGAATCGCCCAATCATGCACAGATTTCCTTTTTTAACCTTTTTTTTATACCCCTTGAACTAGATACCATAGCACTTTTGTATAGACCCTGACGCAAGCACATTGATCTCCGAAATACGAAATATACGAAAGGTTGGAACAGTTTGATTTCAATGCCTGTTAGTCAAAACTACACTTTTTCAATTTGAATTTGACGTTGTAGCGTAGTTACTCGTACAATAATAAGTGAATAGTTTTGTTAATCCAGTGACTATTCAATAGTTACTTTCAATTTGATAATTTTTAATGGATAATTATTTTTTGAAATTTCATTACATTTTTAATTTAGACGTAATATTTCACGAACACTACATTGCACTTATTTGCAATCTAGTCATTACGATTTAAAATAGAGGCAAATTAGGTTTTCATTTGTTTCGCTTTTAATTGCACACTCATGAATTCACAGTGAATGTTAACTTGGCCGGCTTAAATGCGGCTTTTATGCAAAGCAGCCGTGTCATCACAAATGCGTGATGATTTTCTTGATCAGCACCACTGTGAGCGAATCCTAATGTCTTTCGCATTTATTTTCCCCGGAGATGTCGGTCGTCCAAATAGGGAATGCGCTATTCACGTCTCGAAGATTCAACGGCGCTCCGGTTTTTGTCCATTTGCTGCTAAACACAATCGTACCCAGTTGCTATGCTTGAAAATTTATTGAAAACATATATCTTCAAAAAGACAACCCCTAAAACAATACCTTAACGGAAATGATATTCACAGTTTCGAGCACTGAATGTCAATACCTACCCGGATGTGAATTTGAATTGCCGAAAAAAATTATTCCACCTAACCAAAATTGATTTTCTCGATTTTGTTAAAGATGGAATGTAGGCAATAAAAATGTCGTGGACATTACAAAAATATGGCGCTTTGTTCGTACATTCATCGCATATGTATGCTCTGCGAGTGAAGAAGGACAGGATTTCCGGTTTTCATCTTTCGGAAGAGAGAGAAACGTTAGCCACGAGTCTACGACCAATTTTCATTTGTCCCTTTTTAAAATCGTTGAACTCTTTTGTACTCAATCACCTTCTCGCATTTGCGGTAGTTCCTCTGGTGTTTTATTTTCTTTCAGACTCCGTCATTGTTATTGATATTTATTTGATAACCTACCGGCACATACCAACCCGACGACCGCTGTTCAATTAGCGGCCCGATCGCTCTTTTTTATTTTTTTTTTGGCGAGGAAAATTGTGGGCTAGTAAAAATTTTCATTTCCCACCGCTAAAATTCATACCATTTTTCCCCTCGCAAATAATTTTTTGCGACCCCCCGTCCCTTATCGAACCCACCGATCCCACAGGGTTCATTTTCCCTAAACCCTTTCCCATTGCGCCCTCTCCGATTGTGATCTTTTCTCGGAGAACTCCTTCCTTTCTCCCTGCCCAGCCTCCGCCAAAGTGACGTCTCCATCCACTCCTTTCCGTTCCCACACATTTCACGTGTGATCGAGTCCGCCTCCCCTGAATTTCAAAATAGGTCCCTCGGAGCTGTTGTCATTTTCTTTATCAAGTTCCGAATCAATTCGTCCCGTGTAACAGAGTTTTCTTTCTGTCAAAGAGACCTCCTCCTTCGCCATAATTTACAGCGAGCGGATGACGTACAGTGTGAGGGAGATTTTTTTCAACTCTGTCGCCGTTCTAAAGTATTCCTCTTCTTTTGCACTCCCAATTCCGCAACACTCCCCACCCTTAGTCTACCCATTTAACCCCCTTTTGAACCATCACTGATTTCAGTGGAAAATTTCGATCGAAGTCCACGAGGGAGGATGAGATTTATGAAAGAAGAGATACTCCACCTGTCCATTTTCTTGCTCGCCTCATACTCTTGTTTCACGATATAGAACATTTGGTAATTATCCCTAACCAACATTTTTGATTTTAATTTTTTCAAAAGACTGATTTAACTACTTAAATATGGCATCGAGAAGTTTTAATTTTTTTTTCGTAAAATGTGGAAATGGCGTATTCTGTTAATGACTCCGGATGTCTTCTCTTAATTCAAAAATCTCTGTGACAAACATTTAGAGAATGGATGATATTTCCCCCATTCCCCAGCAGGAATTAAAAATGTTTAAGTTTTGCCCGTCACAAGGTGATATACCATTACAAAAGCTGAATGTATATATAATTGAAAGTCATTGTTTGAGATCGCGAGGAGTGATCACACTAAGTAGATGACAGTTGTATCGCCGTAGCGTTACAGATTAGAAAAAATGTATTTAATTCAATAGATAGCCTGAAATGAAACATAATAATTTATAGATTGGTACCCAGTGAATGATAAACCCCGTATTAAATGGTGTCTTATATTAGAGAATACACGTACCCATGTTTCTTTCATTTTATATGGGTGTAATGTTGTGCTTTAGGAAATAACATCCTGAGCCCAATAAATGTGATCATCATTTGTTTAGCGTATATGACTTTTATCAACTCGCTGAATGACCATGCGTAAAGGGAAATGGCTAAGAACAATTAACAGAAAAAGTTTGCTGAGGGTAGAATTACAATAAAGACAACAATACCATTTTATGACGTGGTACTTTCAAACGAAAAAGTGAAGGTAAATATCGCTTCAACCGCACTTAAATGCACTTAAACACTCTCGTTCACTTGTTGACCTTTGAGTTGGGTGGAATTGGCTTAGCCATAACCTTCGAACCAATGGGGTGGCCTAATTCCAGAGGATTTAAGCACAGCGCATCGGCATGCATAAGCACGAGAATCCTAATCTTTTAAGTAGTAGTAGTGGAATTAGGGTGCGCCGACAGTTAAGGTCATTTTGCATCACTTTCATAAGTTTAAAAACTTCATCAGGTATTGAATAAATAAACGGATAATGTTATACATGAATTCTGAAATGAATGAATATATTAATACTAGAATGAATTAGTTACATAAACTCAGCATAATTTTGTTCAATAAGCCAGTTTACATGTGATAAAAACTAATTTGCACTTTTCCACAGGCTTACCGCTTTGCATTTACCTCTTACCAGATAAATCTGTTTGAACCTGTGTAAAAGTGCAAATTTGTTTTTGTCGTAATGGCGAACTTCCATTGCATCTCGCCAGGATCTATTGAATGAAGCCAGTATCCCTTAAAAAGATTAAAACATCTTAATGAGTCAGGTCATCTCCTAGAATGGATCCCAAGTCGTCTCTTATTTTTTAGTCTATAGCCCCCACCGTTATTTGTCACACTCCCTCAAGAATACTTGTAATCTTTAAAGGGGACGATACTTTTGAAGCCTGCGTACGTCATAGGCAAGGAAATGAAATAAAATTCACAAAGCGCCTGAGCATTTCGGCTTTCCAAGAGACGTGGGTAATAACGTTTCGAGTATCGACGGGAAATTTATTATAGCATCCCCAAAAAGTCCGCCAGGCAGCAGCACTCGCGCGCATGAGCGACTGTAAGTGTATTAATGCCATTTGACATCGAGTTCCTCCTAAAAGGGTCTGCATAAACTCAATTCCGCCCTCGATTCCCCCCTTCCACCACGAAATCCACCCCCTCTACGACTGAAGATCACCAGCCAGAACACTTGCACTCGCCAAAAGCCGTGCCCACCCCGTCCCTCCTGTTGACGACCCACGAACCTGTTTTCGACCCTCCCGCTCTCAGTCTCTTCTTCCTTTACCCCTCCCCGGCCCGACAAAATTGATTCCCTCCACAGCCCGACGACCCTGTATCTCCCATTCTCCCCATACCCTCATGTCCTCTAATCTTCACTCCTCTTCTGTAACCCTCATTTTTTCAAGTCCTATGTCTCCTGTCCCACATTACGGCCGCCTACTTTCCTCCCTTTGCCTTCACCCCAGACCCATTTACGGCCTTCGCATCTCCCGGCCGTCCTGCCCGCTATCCCCGCGCTCCGACCACGACTCAGCGTACGGCTGATATGCCGCCGGCTCCGAACCGGCTCATTTGCCGGGGGATGGAACGACGACGCGTTGCCCTTGAAAATTCTTCCGTCGCGTCTTCTTTGGTCTTCTTTCCGAAGGTGATTTTTCAATGCTCCATTTGGATCGCTGTGGTGCTTTCCGCTTCAATTCTTCGCACCACTCAATAGATTTTTCAATGGTATGAAGTATGCAATGGAATATGCAATATATCTAATATTTTTGCGTACATTGGAAAAGAGAGAAGGAAAGCACGATCTTGAGAAAGGTGAAGAAGAAAAGCTCCAGGTGGATTAAGGGACAACCTGACACCTAACAAATTTTCTAGAATTAAAAAAGAAGAGAAAAATGAAGGGAAGGTACTATGAAGAAGATCCCAATGAGGAGGCCTTTACACTGATGGTGTCATGTTAGGAACGTAATTGTTTGGAAATTCAATCTCCTCAATCTTTCACCTAGCAATACGAGCCGAAACAAAGCGATTACTTTGGTGGAATCGTCTTTCCCTGCATTTTCCCCTTCATTGTAACCTTGTGTTTTATTTTCAATTCCCTGATGTCGTATCATGTGAGAAATTATTTGAACTCCTTTTTCACAATTTTTTTCTAAATTTGTTTTTCTTCCCCGATCCAGAGAAGGTTCTTTTCACTGCTAAGGTTATCTAACACCATATTTTCCATGTTTTCTGTAACACTATCTTTAAATCGACTGTATCCTTCCCTTTCCTGCTATCCCTAATGTCTGAGTCCTGCTGCCGTAAAATACGTTATTCCTGATGCATGACACGTTTATCACTAATTGGGAAATCTCATTTTTTAGCATGGTTTTAGCAATGATTCGTTCTTTAGATGAGAGGGAATTCATGGAAAATACAACAAATGGATACTTCCTTGTTCAAGTCATAATTAAATCAGATAAAGGAAATATAAACATAATTAGAAGAAATTCAGGCGTGATTGAAAGATGAGAAAATATAAAATTAAGCATCATTTAGAAGAAAGGAGGGACTTAATAAACTAAATTTGGCCGGCCCCGGTGGCGGCGGGGTAACGCCCTTTGCCAATCCAAAGGTCGCGGGTTCCATTCCCGCCAGGGTGGGATTTTTTTGGACTGTTTGGCTGTCGAGGCTGTTTGTAATGTTGTTACTATTGTGATGTTATTTTTGTCCGATGTAAAGGCCAAAAAGGTGCTGTTTTCGGATCAAGAAGAATGAATAAATAAAATATTCTTCAAACTTTCTGGGGAAAGAATTTTTTCTTTCTGCATCGAAAAGATGAAAACAAACCACCAATAATAAAAACTCTGTGTTTGACTGACCAATTAGAAAAATAGAGTGCTTTTAAAACAAAGGAATTCGCGATGACTTTCTATATATTAATAGAGGCTCTTTCAACAATAAGTGTCCATGGGAATTTTCTACATACATAGGTTTTTTTCGTAATGATAAAAATGTTGAACACGTGGATTTAACACGATTTGGGATTCATTAAGTTAAGTTTCTAATTATGAATTTATTATTCGCAACTTTGAGGAAAATGTTTGAAGGATTATTGAGTTTAATCACTGCAATCCTTTCAAATTGACATTGGGTATTCATTGAGTCATTCATCCAGATGCGATGCACTCCGATTGGCATTCAGATGTGTCACCCTGAAAACAATTAAATTAGTTTTAAATATTACGCTTTATTTGTTTTGAAAGTCAATCTACGACCATGATGTCGGGTGGAAATATAAAATCACCTGAGATCCATTAAATATTGTCACAGGAGGTGACCAAGTATAAACGTATGATTGTATTTATCTAGGATTACAGAAAAGAAAATTTGTTCTTCAATTTCTGTTGTAACAAAAAATAAGCATGATCTAATGCACCTATTTCCAGCCCAATACAAACCATTTTAAACGGTAACATTCTTAAAAATCTGTTATTCATTGCATTTAAACTGTTATCGCAAAATGGAGGGGACCTAAAATTAATTGGATTTATAACGTTGATAATTTTGCGCATTTGTGAAGAAGTAGACTCCGTCTGAACGCCTCGATGAAGTATTTTTTTCTTCTAATTTCAAGACAAATACAGGGTTCGTCCGGAAAATAAGTGTACTGAGCTCAGGAAAAAAATTCATTACACTTTTACATATCTTAAGCTAATATTCCTCAAAATGGGACCCTTGTGAGTCGATAAAGTCTTTGACGGCGTCCAAAGTCCCGTATCGCGTTCCTTTCAAACTCCTCTTTATCTTCGGGAACAGAAAGAAGTCCGGTGGTGCCAAGTCCGGGCTGTAGGGCGGGTGCGGCAGCGTTGCCACGCCGTGCTTGGCCAAGAAGTTCGAAATTTGTCAAAAAAGACAATGAGCATCATAAACTTTTTTTCCGGACGAACCCTGTATGTTTTGTTGTAGGTATATACGAGTATATTCTTCCTCTTTTATCGTGTCTTCTCGGCTTATACTAACCTTTCTGCTGTTTTTAATTTTCAATAACCATGTATCCCACACAAAAATGTTGTTAATTTCGATTAGTTTTTAATGAAATTGTCTACTTCTAGTCCCACATGTTATCCTGTACGACACCGTTAGAGAGTGTGGCAGGGGGCGAGTCAATAGTAGGCATATAGCATCATAAACTTTATATATTTTTTGACTTCTGTTTTCTACTTAAAGCTAATGATTGTTCAACGACGCGTAGATCTGGAACACCTTTCATCCTTCTGTCAAATTTTAACAGGAAATATAAGGCTAAAATATCACTTTCCTATAGAGCTAACGCTTTTAAGGGTGTGACGCGAGTGACCGCCATTAAAGTGCTGCCCATAATCCATAATTTCACATTTTTAATTCCAGGATCTCCACGTCAGAGCCATTTTTTGCCAACCAAGCATTTTTCCTAACCCCACCCCGCCCTCAATTCCTTTCTCCCATGTCTTTAAACCACACTATGAATACCCACGCCCTTTCCTCCGTTCCTACCCCTTTGTCCTCGTCCTCCCCCATTCTCCAGGACGCCCGTCGGGTCTGGGCAGCTCTCTCCCTGCTGACTCTATACCGCTCCCAACGTCCCGTCTCCAGCCCTCTCTTCCATTTTTAGCCATGTAAATCATGTGCAAGCATGTAATTCCGCACATACATTTTCTACAGAGTTCAGACACTCATCGTGCCGCTGCCAAATAAAATTATGTAAATTAACCTCAAGATAAGTTCATTATCGCAAGAACATTTTCACGGATGGTCAGGGTGGTTCTGGTCTTTCGTATTCCGGAGTTTCCTCTTAACTTCCATTCTTCGAACGCTTGCACCATGCACCGTGAAACTAACTATACATACACATTTACTCCCAATACAAAATAGAAACGTGAAGAATGGAAAGACACAAAATGGATGCTTTAGATAACCCTTAAGTGTTTATTGCGTGGACTAAACGAGTACCAAGGATTGAAACGGTTTAATCGGGTGAATTGTTGATCAACTTATACAGGTACTCTCATTCAGGTGCCTGATACCCTGAGAATCGTTTCAGCCGGTAGCGATCGGATATGTGGGGAATGAGAGGAATATACCTGAAAGGTTTTCAAGATATTCTGAATCCATCCTTAATCTTCTTCCCAATTTTTAGGGAGGTTGTGAGTGGAAGAGATTCTGTAAAGTATTTATCTCTCCCAAAATTATTATTAGGTAATCTACCGGTTAAGGTAGGTTTTTGGATGGACACAATTGTCAAATAAACATTTTGTAACTCCCCACCTAGCAACCTAATCTATATCAGGTCCCTCTTCACCTCTGTGTACTTCTTTCCTCCCTTCATCCCGTCCAACATCCCTATCCTGTTCCTTCCCTTACCTCGCGTGCCCAACATTCTCCCCTCTATTACCTTCTTCAACATTCCACTACCGCTCAATACGCCTTTCATCCATTTTTCCTGCCTCTCTCCCAAAAATATAGATCATTATCTACCAATCTCAATAATCTTCCATTTAGTATATCATAAATTATTTGAGTATTATTATTCTAAATTGTTACATTATAAAAAATATGTTTTACGAGACTAAAATAGGATCGAATGTTACGTCAATTTTGCTTTAGAAAACGTATACGGGTTTTTAAAACAATTTATGATAACGCTACGGTAGTAAAGAGAAATATAATTTCTTTCAACAATTCATTATGGATACATGACCTAAGAAAATATAATCAACTAATTGATTTGTGGTTTCAGAGAGCATGAAAATATTTTCCTGGTGTACAGGACACATTCTTAGAGGCAGTATGTGTTGCGTGGCACAAAAAATACTTTCTCTAGTGCACAGTAATAATAAAAAAATTCGTTATGCAATTCAACAGATACATGTATTTCAATACTATGTGGAATATAAATTACTGATTTATATTTGATGTGGTGGAACATTTCCATAATGACAGAGACGAAGACTTATAATTTTCCACTTATTAAAGATTTATTTCCGACTTTTTTTTGAATTTCAAGTTTTTGAAAATGAATGAGAAAGAATTTCAAACACTTGAAAATGGTGTTGTGCATCGAAACTAATGGGGAAAGAAATCTTTATTAAGTGAAAAATTGTAATATTCTTCGTCTTTATTACCATGTAGAATGTTTTATAAACGTTTGTTATTCAATTATTCATCATTACACTGTCGTAAGGCCAGAACCATGGAGGATTTAAACCAAGGATCCCAGATCTGCATTTTTCGAATTGGTGCTGGTCAAATGGCAGTGATTGCGTATGGAGGACACAACTTACTACCGGAGGAGCGCTGTATTGCAAAAAATATGAAATTCTCGAAAATTCACTTGAAGTGTCCAATTTTCTTTTACAAAATCAATACTTTCGGTTTTTTTCACACCAAAACGGTAAAAAGAAACATTAACGTCGGAAATTTTAGGGACTATTTAATCAAGATTATCACAGTTAATTGTTTATGGAACGTTTGTATATAATTTTTGGTACACGAGGTCTGTTCTAAAGGTTCGCCAACTTTTCTGAATGGCGCACCTTAAGGTGGTGTTTTTTTAAACCACTTGAAGACATTGTACCCATGAAAACTTCTCAAATAGTCGCCTACAACCACTTCGTTGATATCCTGTATTGTTCATAAATTGCAGCCATCTATGTGAAGGGGTGTTCATGGAGTGCGGCAAAAAATCGGATCCATGAAAATGAGCTCTTTAAAGGAGCAGTGTTGTTCTGCGAAATTCTGGGTGAAGCTGTTCCGGAACCCTTCACGGAAACTTATGAGTTGATTACCAAGGCTTATGGTGAAGATGCTTAAGTTCGTAAAAGTTTTAATAAAATTTGTATTCTCTTTTATTCGCAGATAATAAATATATATTAATCTATGATTCACTCATCATCTAAACGAACACAGAAACTACAGTAACCAACCCGAAGATTGGCTTTGATACTTCATAGCATGTCTCAACTGGTACCGAGCTCTGCATGTGAAATTCACAAACAGTGTTGGTTAAATGAGCTAGGCCTAACACTACGTATATGATCCCCATCCGTATTTCATCTTAGGTTCTAGCGAGCAGAATTTGTATCACCTGCATTATAAATGGGGTCTTATGAAGTCATCGTTCCTGATTTGAATCCGGAGACACTCCCAATAGGTAGACGAGTTCTCTATTCAGTATACTGCCATGCTGCCAATCTCCTACCAAATTTCTCGCTTCCAACCCGCATCCACTGAATTTGCATATTAAACATTTTGTATTCTCAAGAGCTGGCTGGCCCCTGCCGAGTCACCCGGGTGAGATTCGGTATTTGAATTTCAGCATTAGTATATATAACCCATGAAACGCACGCGAGCTCAACGACAAAACGTGGTGTTAAATAATTCGTACCGAAAAGAATATTTTCCTGGCATGGACCGTGTTCATAAAAGATAAATGTCACGTCATGCTAAAGTTCAAAGTTTGATAACTTTACGACAGATGAGAAACGCATGCGATGCTGGAATAGATTATATGTTTACTGAAACCTTACATAAATGCAATATTTGCAATTAACGCGCCATATTCAATGCGTCATATGCAATGCGTCATATGCAACGCGTCATATGCAACTACCCGCGCACTTTTTACATGAATCTATCCATCGTAAATGTCAGTGCATTAATAATAGGATCGAGGAAATCGCCTAATCGCTTAGGCGATTTCCTCGATCTCCGGTTAGAGAGGATTGTAATGTTCACACGTGACGTGCTGTGCAAGATTAAGTACACTACGAGGGGAGTTTCATTCAAAGGTACTTTTAGCTTTCTCCGTTGCGAAGACGTTAGAATTTAATTTGCCTACGAACATCCTTTGCATCCTGTCTGCAAGGACAATTTGAGATGTTTACCCAAACATATTTCGTTAAAAAATTAATCCTTAGTCAGGTGTCACGAAAAAAATGCGACGTAAATCGTTTGTGAATAACGAATAAAATACAGGGTTCGTCCGGAAAATAAGTGTAATAACCTCATTGTCTTTTTTGACAAAAGGGGAGTCGTCCACTACGAATTTGCACCTAAACGACAAACTGTAAATGCTGCATTTTACGTCCAAGTGCTCGACAGGCTTCGAAAACGAGTCGCCCGCGTCCGGCCAGCGATCAAAAACATCTGGCGACTGCATCACGGCAATGCGCCGTCTCACACCGCGCTTGTCGTGTCGGACTTCTTGGCCAAGCACGGCGTGGCAACGCTGCCGCACCCGCCCTACAGCCCGGACTTGGCACCACCGGACTTCTTTCTGTTCCCGAAGATAGAGAGGAGTTTGAAAGGAACGCGATACGGGACTTTGGACGCCATCAAAGAGGCCGTGACGACGTGTCTTCGAGAGGTTCCCGATGATGCCTTCGCGGGAGCGTTCCAGGAATGGGAACGCCGCTGGAACACGTGTATCGACTCACAAGGGTCCTATTTTGAGGAAAATTAGCTTAAGATATTTAAAAGTGTAATACATTTTTTTTCCTGAGCTCAGTACACTTATTTTCCGGACGAACCCTGTAATTTGCATAATTACAACAGTTGGTCATTACGAGGTATAACTTCAAATATGTTGCAAATACTGCATCAGCACATTGTGAAAGCACCTATATTAATGAATAAAAAATAAATAAAAATATGCACGCTCTCAAATTGCGTTAAACGGAACAATTGTCTAGTCAAATTAATATTAAGATAAAAAAAGTAAAAATTAACTATGCTTGAACGGCCACACATATTTCAGTAGGTTTTCAAGGCATAATAGCTTATGAATTACATGTACCTTGGGCTGTTGATAGTTTGCTGTCGTCATTTTATTTTGTCACGTGATGGCTGAGTAGGTTTCGCATTTGATTATTGACAAGCAGATCCTAGGTTCAAATACCCCACCTCTTCGACACCACCAGTTGACGCAAGACTATTAACGTTCTTAACTAGATGGAAATTGCCTGCGGCAAAGGAGACAAGAATTGGACCTCTTCCATTGAAAATGAGAATTTCACACGCCAGGAGTTTTTCCTCGACCACCTAGGTCACCCTTATAGCTTAATAACTTGGTCACCATTATCTCTTTTTTTCATTAATCATTCGATTTAAAAGATATGCCATGGTTGTTTTTGCATCATCATAAAAGAATCAGGTAAGATTAGATAAATTCATTTCCACACAAATATTAGGCTCGTAGGGATCCACGACGATAAAATGTTTTACCACCAAAGTTTTTTCTCTCCTAATACAGGCTTCATCAAGGTGGTGAAAAATTTAAAACATTCACCTAATCAATGGAACATGAATTTTTTATCGTACTGAAAATATTAAATAGCGGTAGTCTACCGCTTAATTAAATTAAGATTAAGGTGAATACAGATTGAACAGTGCCACTTTCCTTAGTTTAGTCTAACAAGACATCCTGATACCCCACACAACATAAAATGTACTACAATTCCGTACTACAAACTCGTACATTTCATCTCAATTCATTCTATCCAACGTACCTATCCTTTTCCTCCCTGTACGTCGCTTGCTTAACGTTATCCATTCTACCAAAGTGTTCAATATTCCATCGGTAATCAAAATGTTCTCCATCCATATTTCCTGCCTTCTTTGTATTTATCACAAAAACACTATTTCCTCCCCCACGATTCCTAGTACTTTTTCTTTTCTTTACAATTGTCTCAAGAATTAAGAATTCAAACAATTTTGGACTCCTAGGCAGTTTTGGACACAATCAAATATTTATTAATTAAAGACGTTCACAAAACGTTCAAGTGATACCGGATTCTCAATTGCTATCTTTCGCCTGAGAATCAGGAGTCGCCCCAAATCGTCCTAAATGTATTTAACCGACGATGGGAATGAACCGTGGTGGTTCCAATTCCACCCCCTCAAGACGGGAGCCGACGCTCTCTCGCCCTTCCTCCATCATTCGTCTCGTGACTTCTCTTACGGGCAACCTCTCCCTTCCCCTCATTCCACTCCCACTACTTTCCTACCCCACCCCATCCAATTTCTTTTTCCCTTTTCCCTCTCCCCCCGCCACTCGTTTCCATCACTCTGCTCACCCTCGTCTAATGCCCTCCCCAATCCATTAACGGACACACCCGTGAATTTAATGTGGCTCTTCGCCCTCATCCCAATCCCCACCCTCCGTCCGATGAATCCCAAATTATGCGCCAACCTGCGCGCCGTGGCCTCCATTGGTGAAGAGGTCCTTCCCCCTTCCATACGACTCCTCATTACGCGGACCAGTACGTCCGGGATAATAAAAAAAATGATAGAAATGTTGTTCTCTACACGCGGGAGATAACATTTTTTTCACCCTGAAGAGGTGAGGTCAAATTCGTAAATTTCTTCGGCTATCCTTTTCAGATATCGTCCCGAGGCGCTACTCAAACTTTATTGCGAGCTATTCCTAGCTCCAGGACGTCGCAACGGAGGTCGGGAATAAACTAAAGGACTTACTGGGACGCCGGCGAAAATGAACGTTATTTAAATCACCGGTCGTCTGCTGATGTAGGAAAAAAAATATGGATACATTATTCAAAATTAAATTATGAGTAAGGTAATGAGGGGAATCATTTGACAGCCGGGAAGAAAAATCCTTTAGCGTTGAATTTATCCATATTTTCGTAAAGCAAAAAAATGGCAGGTTGAACTAACTGGCCATATATTTATTTAGGCATCAGATACAATTTCTTTGTTGGATAAGTTTGAAAGAGAAGCGCCAGGGAGATTCGCGTTAATACTTGTAAATTATTTTCACACTTCATTAATCTGGAATTGCTGTGTGTTTATCGCATTCTGTTTTTTTTAACTCTAATATTAAATAAATTTACAGTGTTAAGCCTAATAGTCTCTTTTCGAATCTCTCTACTATTTAATTGTGGACCAAATAATTGGAGGGTACTCAAATAAAAAAATATTTTCATTTTAATTCTTGACTCCCCGATGAACCAGTGTTACAAAGAGAAATGTTTGAAAATAGGCCGCCAGTAAAACGAACGGTTACCATGATGCGCGTAAAGCATTTGTTTTATTAAATGGTAGTTTATATTTGTTATTGAAGCTTTTTTTTATTTATATTCATTTTAACCTAATTCAATCATTTTGAAAATAGCGAACTAAGTTTTTTTGTAGAGCTGTCTGTTGAGTAGGATAAGTGAGAATTTTAACATGTGAATTTTTCCGAACGGTCAATTTTACTCCGGCAAAGTAAGTGCTTCGGATTACTGGTATTGTGATCAAAATCAATCATAGTTGCTGCACCTATTAGGCCTTAGTCAAGTGCTCAACAAATATTTTCCACTCCTTTCTTTTCTTGGTCATTATCAAATTATTTATTTTTCCGTTATAGCCATTTTTACTTGCCATCTATGAAACTACTTCTCTTCCTTCCTCTTCTCCACATACCAAATAGTTTCCCCTCTGTCATCGGCTTCAGTATTCCACTCTTCTAATTATTTCACTAACTCGTCTCATCCACCGCCTTCAGATTTCACCGTGCTCCTTCCCATATTCCCCCACTATTGCTAACTCTTTGTCATTAGCCATCGCATATGTTCCATTGAAAAAGTTATGATTTTGAAAATGGTGACATATTTTCTTAGTGGTCCAAGCAGAACAACTATCACGAGATGTCAATTTTCCTGTCCAAATTTGATTAAAAAATTGGACTCCATGATAGAGAAAGGCGTGGGCCGCGGCTTTCATTACAGCCAATTCACAGCTCACACAAAAAGGATAGCGAGGTTGACACCTTGCATCCGGACAATTTTCTGAACGTATATATAATAAAGAAAACAGTTTCTGGCGTAACTTGGTGGAAATGTTTCATATAAACATTTGAAAATTAAACAACTTGGCTTTTCCACTTAATTTTTTTTTATTCTTACAACCTAGGTTTCGTTATGGGTGTTATACCATAAGGAAACCTAGGTCGTATATAAGTATAAAAAAAAATTTAAGTGGAAAAGCCAAGTTGTGTAATTTTCAAATGTATGTACGTATAATAAGTAAAAATATTAATGAAACTTTTTTTTTAACTGAGTTGACTATTTTGGAAGCCTGCCATTTGATATCGATACTAAAGAAAACATGCCAGATGGAAAAGTATGTAAATATTTAAATTTCTACAAGATCTAGTGCAAAAGGTGACCCAGTTTTATCAAAACCATGGAATGGTTTTGGTCTATTTTGAATGAATTGAGAGGATTTTAATAAATAACTATTGCGAACGGCTTCTCAAGCAAGTAGACACGAATAGAGTTCAATAGGAAAGGAGGAATTTCCCGGAACATTCCCTTCTATATATACACGCGCCGAAATTCTTCGTATCACTTGCTTGACTTGAGGGCGCTTCCAATGCAAATATCCGCCTGATGAAATTGACGGTAATCTACGGATTTTCTGGACCCATATGGTAAGTAGATAATGATGCAAATGCTCGTGTTCTCAGTCTCACGGTAATTCATGACTCGATCTAATATTATGCAAGCGTGATCTCTGAATGGCTACAATTATTTCGGCAGTCCACCACCACCGCCGCCGCCAAGCCCATCCGCCGCCCACCTAGGCCCCTTTGCCGTGCCTATCAACGCCTCAATGCGTTGACAAGATCCCCAGAGCTCTCTTCCCGGGTAGAGAGGAACGCTTTTAAGGGTCTGGCGGGTATATATTCCGTCGACACACCTCGCGCGTGTAATATTTCGAGATCCCCAGAATGAGGGTCCCCCTCCAACCTAATGCTTTTCAGCGCCCACGCACCACCAGCGGCTGGCACTAGGCTCAAGTATCCGCACTGCGCCACCCTCGACGAAGACGAGGGGATCGCACGAATTTATGAGTCATGAATCAGGCGACTCTCGTCCCACCTCACGCAGGACATCATCACTTCATGCTTCGCGCTTTTCGACGCCCGGGTGTGTGTCTTTCTCCCTCCCGCGCTTCCCGGTTCGTCCTTCATTCCATCAGCTGACGACTGTCCCCGACACGCGTGGGCGTCGATTCGCGTCGCGTTTCGGATAAACAGGCATTCTCGCATTGCCATTAGCCGAGTTGGTCGATAGGAGAGGCTTCCGTGTGGTCACTCGGGTGCGAAATAGCGAGTGGTGAGGATGTCTATCCTTAGGAAGCGATCGTTCACCCGCTTCCCAGTTGGTTATCCGTTACTTGACTTCAAAACCTCTTCCGATAGCAGACGCCGTTTTGAAAGGGAGTATAAACATTGCCCGATATTGAGAGGGACGGTGAGTTATCCGAAAGCATTAATGCGAGAAATATTTTCCCGGATCTAAAATGTTTAACCTATCCTTGATTTATGCCTTTAAATCATTTTTGCGTACAATTTTTTTGCGGTTTTCGAGAGACTTTTCTTGCGTTGATGTCCTTAATATTGCGGTTTGATTATCGAGAAAATAACTGGATAGTTATTTTGAATGAATAAGCAATATTATTTCCAAAAATATCCACTTATTTCCCAAAATATTAGGTTTCAGTGATTATTGAGCGATTTTATTTACTTGGCGTCCACTGTTTAGGTATATTTAGATGCATAAACGTCCAGATCATGCTGTGATAGAAGTATAGACATTCCTTTATTCATAGATGCTAGTTATAAGAGGTTTCACAATAAATGAAGTCGAGAGAAATAAAATTAGAAACTCACTGTAATCAGGCCTACCTTAGCATATCGTTGATGTCCATGGATTGGGATAGAGGCCACCTCGAATTATGGGGAATGGGGTCTTGAATTTCACCCATACGTGGAATTTGTGGTAAAAGTTCCCTTTTCTAATCAGGCCAATCGTTGATGCCCATAGAGCTCACATTGTACTCTGAGGCATGAATTTCACCCATGTAGGAAATTTGTGGTACCTGTTCAATTTTCTTTCCCAAAAATGGTTTACCAGGAAGTTGTTACAGTAGCCAGAAAATCGCACTACTTTGATTTTTATGCATACGTTTTCCGAAGACATCAGTTTTAATTTGGAGTGTTTACTGTGGAGACCTTCAGTTAGAATCCCATTACTACATCCACCATGTCTAACATTCATCTGTAATAACGACAAATTCTTTTGAAAAGGGTTCAAACGCTTCTTTACTGAAATACTTCACATCAGACTGCTACAGAACATTTACCAGACCGAGAGGGCACGCGGAATCCTTCAATGGTTTTCGTTTAAGTACCGCCCTCATCCCCTCGGCTAACACATGCCTGCTCCACTGTGGTCTCTACGCACTGGAGTCGTCCCGCATCCTTTTCAGACCAAATTTATAGGGTTTTCTGTAATGTGTTGGCGTAGAAAAGAACCTGTGCAGTAATTTCGCGCAAGTCATCCTTGGAGGGGAGGCCTTCTCGGTCTAGCCCCACCTCCTCTCTCCCCGTCCTTAACAACGAGGTTGCCAGATGTTGCTCTCAGTTCTCGGTCAATTGCTATCTCGGGTATTGTAGGAACTCTAAGCATAAAGGAATCTAGTGCTCTTCTACCACAAATTAATTTGGCACAATTTCGATTTTTCTTATTTGCCCCAGCAAATAATAGATAAATAATTAATTTAGTGAAAGCTAGGACTCCTGTGGATTCTATTAGTAATTGGTAGTTTATATTTCCTTCGTGCATTGCGAATTGCTTTGGCAAAGTAACATGATACTCGCATCAAAGTCAGGTGTTGGGGGGTTACACTTAGCTCAGCCCACTGGTACTCATAAGGTTCTTTTCTACGCGGAGGGACAGTAAGGGAAAATCAAGGAAAGCACCTATTGAACCATCATTTTGAAGGTCCTTTCACGTCACCTTTGGGCAATATTTCTGCCCAGTTCACAAGAATGTGAAAGTCGCGGAAGCATCAAGCGCCACCAAATTCACCTTTTTTGGGCAAATACCTATATAATATTCCGGGTTCAAAGTGCAGATTCTAAAGGTATGGTCACTGCAGAATATCACTATGCATATATTTTACTGTTGTTGGATCAAAACGAATCCAAGTATTTGAAGCGAGATGACGAGCGTAAATTAGAGATATTTGTTAAGTGGATTAGAAGAATAATATAGAAGAAATGATTTGATGAGGTAGAAGACTAAGGAGTAACTGTTGAATATGGTTGGCAAAATTCGAAAAATGCAGAAAAAGTGAGTGTAGGAGATGTTGAGAGGCAGCGGAATATCAAAGGTCGTATTAAAAGGGAGGAATTTAGAAGTTAACGGGCACAGGAAGAATGAGAGTATATTTTGCACAGCATGAAGGTCGGTAGACTAAACGAAGAACTAAGGAATGGACTAATGCAGTTTAAAGAAAAGGAGCTAACGCCATATGCAGTCAAAAATAGTTGTTAGGGACATTAAAAAATCTAAATTTATTTGTTAGATTATCTATGATCATGATGATAAAGTATAGAGGTGTTTCTTTACCCATCATAAAAACACTGGCATTAATGTCGTGGGTAAATATTTGCTGGAATTAGCGTTTTTAGGTCCCCATGGATTCAATTAACTATATAGAAGTAAGAGCTCCAGACAAGATTCGATCCAGCGGCCTTTCAGCTAGTCAAAATGTGAGGCGCCCTCCCGATCATTCGGATCAAGATATGTCCATTCATCCCCACATACTTAATCAAAGATCGAAAATTCTCATGAAATTGTTTTTCCGCAAAATTCTTTCCGTTTCATCCGTTGGCTGTTTTACGGCCGTGCGCTCTGGCTTGTGCCTACAAGTTGGGGATTGCCAGATGCGGAATTGAAATTACACATTTCTGTTGGGTTGCCCGGGATTCGTGGGATAAACTGGATTACTGCCTAATTGTGTCGCCCGCTTTGCCTCCAATTGCCCATTCAAACAGGGATTGATTCATGGAGAGGGTAGCTCCGGACGGAGAGAACTGTGAAGCCGCCTAATTAGAAAGCGCCATGTCCGGGGTCTTGATAAACCTGGTACGGATTCGGGTATCTACCTTCAAACACCCCAACACCCGGTAACTGCCTCGGCACTTGCCAAAGGGCGACGAGATTTTCGAACACTGCCCTTTGTCTGATTCTTGTAGCGGTCATTAAACTTGACGAATATTCACATGCAGCTAGACACAGATAAAATGGCTCTCGTTTGAATAAAATGTTTTCACGATCATATCAAATTCATTCGGATCAAAGCTTAATCGAATGACTAATTTTTGAAAATTAAATCCTCGAATCCTTCCTTTGTATTCTAAATTTCCTACCAGAGACTCCTCTGGGCGGGAAACTATTATGTTTTGTGTCATCATTCTCCTAGATCTCACAATTTTAATTAAAACAAATCATTGATATGCGGCTTTAAAGATATTAAGATTGAAAATAATACAAAAATTCACATTTTTCCAGAGGCTGTGAATGACGACCGACACGATGCAATTCCCTCAACCCTCCGGAGACAGATAACAAGTGAGAAATAACTTTCAAAGGAAAAACTTAACAAGATCTAATCAATAAAATAAATTTAATTTTTATTGTCAGCTAAAAGGTGGGTTGACAGATTGAAAAAGTCACTCCCGAAAAATGTCCTAAACATCTTTTCTTATTCCCTTATATTTTCGTAAATTGTTTTGCATATCTCAAGTGCTGTTCATCCTGTTAGGGGCTGGCATGCTTTAAATAAGTACTAGTTAACGCACTATATCATATCAGTATCAACAAAGAGGGAGAGAGGGAACAAAGAATTAGTGTCTCATTCAAGAACCAAAGGCAAAAGCCATCAATCCGCAACGGGCGACTTAGATTTACGAACGGTTTCCGCTGTGAGATGCAAAATTCATTTATTCCCTCTGTGTGCTGGAAATTTATGCTTTCATGCTTACTTTTAGGAAAATCTCATCGATAAAAGATAAAAAAACGTTCTTCACTCGTTGCCCTCCGACCGACGAATAACACGCATTCTCCATATATTTCAGTCTCCCTGGTCTCCGGTGAGAAGCGGTGGAGGAGGGGGGTCAGGGATAAAAGGAATGCGCGACACAGAAACGCGGACAAAGTTATCAAGCCGTCTCAAGACCTTGATCTCGGAGTCGACCGAGAACGCCGCTCCACCATCCCGTTAAAAAACACATGAAATCCATCAGGGGATGAAGGGGGGAAAGTTCCGTCAGTCTCGCCAGGGAAGGCAAAGAGTTTTTTTTTTATTTTCCCCATTATATTTCGCGACCACGACGTCGTGGGTGGGCAGACGGGGAAAAAATGGATCCAGCGTCTAGTCGTGATTTTGAGAAAAGCCATCTTCGGCCGGGGGACCACTCCCGCTACCCCGTTGTCATTGGCGCCACTGTAAAAAAACTTCAATCCTTCTCTTTTTCTCCTGAAGTTGAAAAGAGAGGATTGATGAAAAAGAATATCAACCACGGTCTTTAATATACATTAAAGACCGTGGTTGATATTCATGAACAAGAAAATATGCGGGGTGAAGGGAATGACAAACTACTGCGTAAGACGATGTGGAGAAATTATTAGCATGTTTCGTTTGGCGGTCGGTATACCTGGGAACTACATGCACGTACCTTCCATTAACTGGAGGAAAGGAAATAGCGAAAAAAATAGAAAATAAAACTTTGACGAGGAGAACGGCTTTTATGCATGAAAAGATTAGAAGTGCATGCTTAAATAAAATAAAAATAAAAAAACGACGGTAAATGTCCGTAAAGGGAAGGGAAATGACAAAAGAAGAAATGCTCCATAAATAAACCTCGGGAAGAACGCAGAGCAACAAGTGGAAAAGTTCTGTTACAAGGATGAAGGGCTAATTTCGACCAAGACAGAGATGAAATAAGAATAAACTAACCACAGTGGGATTTTTAAGAAAAATAAACGAATACAATGACAAATAGAATCTATCTGAGCATCAAGAAACGGTCAGGAGCAAACGCATTTTTTTCTAAAACTCAGAAATATAGAAAATGGAAAGGAAAGAAAATTGAAGCAATGGGAACGCTAATTATGAAAACAAAATTAAAACACATGTAGACTAAATAAAGAACCCTTCGAAGATTGCTCCATGAAATCCAGATCTAGAATAAAACTCTTGGATACCCTGAGGTATAAAAGTTTACGAAGGAACGTGCATCAAGGAATCATACAATGAAGGACAAGGATTAAATACGAGAAGGAAGCAATATTGGCTGAACCAAATGAAATTATGAAGCGCTGAAGAAATTAGCAGATGAGAAAATAATTTAGCAATATGATAAAATTTAAATATAAAATTACAAAGGCCATTTAATCTACCCTAGCGTAATTTTGATGCCTAATTTTTATGTTCACTAGATACTAAGCTCACCGAAAGTAAATTTCACAACTAATGATCTAGAAATCCAGTCGGTAGTACTGCGCTCCACCAACTGAACCAACACACAGATCCCTGAGACTGATTATCTGTGCTGTAACGACGTCGACCAATTAGCCAACGGAGGTATTATTAGCTAAGCTTCCCTCGCCTCCCCTGACTCCTACGCGATGAAACACCTCCACCATCGAATCTGTAAGAGGGTAAACAACGCCTCCTGTGTCACCACTCCACTCTAACAGAGAAAAAAATAGGGCTTTGATTTGGCTCCGTCTCGGCCTCCGAAATTTTGGCTTGACCTTAGACTCCCGGCGGCAACTTGGGCACGTGGTAAAAGGGTAACCCCGTTCGATAGAGACCCTGGAGGAGAGAGCCATATCTGGAGAGACTGAGAGAAGGGGGAGAGTGGAGCAAGGGGGAGAAATTGAGAGACGAAACAAGCGTAAAAAATATAAGAGTGAACAGGCATAGAGCATAGAGAATTGAGTCTGCTGTGGTGAGAGAGGTGGAGGTGGGGCTCTATGGAGGCGGGGGAGGCTAAAAGGTTGTCTTTTGTAGCGAGGGAAAATGGAGAGAGAAAGAGAGTAAGAGAGAAGATTCGTAAAACGCTGTGAAGTGTCCGGAGAGTAGGTTTGGTCCATTATCGACGGAGAAATAGGGTGGGGAATGAGAGTGGAAAGATTCGGGGGGTTAGAGGGAGGGGCGACCCATGAAGTGGGGGGTTTAAGTGGGGTACATTTGCCTCGCTGGGGGAGGGCGGTGAGGAACCACGGATGGGGGAAGACATTCGCAAAGGCGGAGGGCCGACAAGAGACTGTAAACGTGAAAGGGAATAAGAAATGAAATAGGAAAGAGGGTGGGAGAGAGAGAGAGAGATGTAAAGTGTTCGCAATACAATTTCCCTGTTACCTTTTGAGTGCCGCGGCAGCTGAGTGTAAGCCGGAGCTCTCAACCAACTGTCGAGATGACCCGGGTTCAAATTCGGACGCTGAATGTAAAAAAACCCGGTCAAACCTTTCAATACGTCCTATGTCAGATTTTACCCGGGAGCAACCAGGAGAAAATGATTAATTGATGTGATACATTTTTGAATGCCTGTACATTTGTACTTGCACATGAAGACGCATTTAGACCTCAGTAAATGTGAGAAAATGGGGCAATTAACACCTTACGAATATACAGTTGTAATTAACAGAGTTAATTTGAAATTTAAGAAACGTATAGAATTAATCTACCCCAAACTATTAGTTGTTAGTAATGGAATGTACTACACCAAATATTTTTCCCTATGCATGAAAAATATTACACCATGCTCTGGATAAACCATGCTTAGATGTGGTTTGATAGATGCCATGCCTATTACACATAAAAAAGAAATAACATTCTCTACAAAATACACAGCTTGTATAATTATAATTTAAGAAGGGTGTCTTGTTAAAAACAAACTTCATGCATGTTTGCAACACAATGTACCATTATTTCCAGCTTTACTTCTTTAAAAAAACATTTTAAAGAAGTAGAATTGATATGATAATTTGATTGATGCGATGAATAAAATTGTATGCAACATCTCAGTATTGATTTTTTCTTGTTGATTGGGAAACTGACGTTAATCAGATGGGGTTTTTCTTTTTTTTTGGCTTAGAGATTGGTGTACGGATGTTTCCATTAAGTGTATTTTTTTCCTGACTGATTTTATTATCATCTTTTGTGATATTGATTGGAATTGAGATGTCAAGTTATTTTTCCAAGGCCAGTTTGATTGTAATGCTTGGAACTTGTGTGCCACCTGACGTTGTCTATCTGCACTCGTGCGTTTTAATAATAATAATAAAATTTCCAAATCGAAGGATTATTATTTGATAACAACAAATTCTCTCGCGTGACATTTCTCTCTAATAGTACTGAATGGAAAAAAATGATTGAAAGAATTTTAACCTAACACTGTTGATTCATTTTATTCAACATAGCTTTCAAGCAAAAGTTAAAATAGGTTTCATAATTTAGCACCAAAAGTCGTGCATTATACTGTTTTGGTATCTTCCATTAAAATTAACCGTTGGTATTTAGAATACTTTGCATAGAAAATCCTAAAGGAGGAGATGTGATCAAGAAATATTGAATACGTATATCATGTGATATATTTCAAATTAACTCAATAACTAGTTATAACGCCTTACACATACTATATGAGAAACTGTGAATCCCTAACTGAAATTATTACTGACTCTCAATTTATTTATGAAGACAGATCATTATCATAAAGATATATGTTAACTTCGAAATTTATTTTGTTTCAATTTAATTTGTAATTTAAATCTCATGTCAAATGTATTTTTTTGCAAACGTATTATTTTTCCAAAAGTATTACTTTTACACATTTGAAACGTTACCAACTGATCTACTTGAAACCCCTCCTGTTAAAAAAAATAATAATACTATGCCAAGGGGATGCTTTGGACACCATACCGTACACCGCTCAGATAGATGGATTAGGTTTCTTCTTATCTCAGGGGCCAAATTTATTCCCTAGAGAAGGGAATTGAAATCTGATCTAACAATGATAGCAAATAATAATGGCAACTCTTTTACTTGCAACGCGCTGAACCACATTATGTCAGAAACAAGCAGGAACCAATAGTTTAAGTAATTTAATAAGTAATAGTAATTTAGTTTCTGAAGTGCACCTTTTATTCCAGGATGTATCAAGCAAGCAATCACGAGAAGGTTTTTGATTCTCCAGATTTTCAATCGTAGAATTGAGGATTTTTAGTAAAAGAACTTTCTTAAAATCCTCCAGCCGAGACACTTAGAGACCACGTAACTTATAAGCGAGGACGAGATGAAACTCTGCGTAGACATATTTTACACTCGTAGATGCATGCGTATGTGTATGTCAGTTGCTAGTACATATATGCATTTGCGCGGGTCATGGTGGTCTAGTGGGTAGAGCGTTGGACTACTGACCGAAAGCCCCCGGGTTCGATTCCCGGGAAAGGCACTTTGGGCACCTGCAGCTTCACCCAAGCTAGTTGATTTTTCGGGTACCAGATCTTCCTGGGAAACCATAACGGGCACAGGGAAAGGAACTGGCCCCCCTACCCTGATGTGTGAATATTCACACGCCGTCGGGCTTGGTACATGGGTGAGCTCTACCATCACCTACTAAACCGACCTTCGGGTTGATTACTGTGTTTATATGCATTTGCATGTATCCAAGCTAAGCGCCGGTGAGCAGTTATTGCTGTTACTGCATTTATATTGTACTTGTTGTAAATATTGTACTTTCTGTCGGTTTTCCTTTCTTGTTAGGTTAAGATTTCATTGGTGATTCCTCGTTTTAAGTTTCTTCTTCTCGCAAACCACAGTTTCACTTCAGCCATGTTTCTTTCTTCAATGCAATGCGTTTCCTATGCACAATGACCGGTAAAGGTGAGACTTCAGTCTCCAGTCTTCAGACTTCAGGTATATCGTATACTTGCCCGTTCGGGCAGTCAATGAACATTTCGAGGATTTGCATGAATATAAACGTCTCTGTGGGCGTAAATTTTAATTATTTTGTTTGTTTTGCGTGAGATTTTATTCTCTATTACTGGCAGTGCCCTAACATCCCCGTACTCTTTTCTGGGTATTGTGTAGATTACTAAATTATGATCTCCTGGCTCTAAGGACAATAAAAATGAAATGAGGAGAGAAAATTCAAATTTTTTACATTGTTTAACATAAGAATTTAAGCACATATTTGGTTTAATTTTGCAGTCAGTAGTGGATTTTGATTTTGAGTCACAAAAATAGCACAGTTTCCACCATTACTCGTGAATGTGGGTTCAAATAATGCCGATGACATTGGATGTCATTAGCGACTACCACCATGTGAATGTCATCCCACATGTTAGGCTTTTTCGTACTGAATGTGAAGGAAACATTCTATACTTTTATATTAAAGCTACACTCTTTCAATAAGAAAGCATAATTATGTGCAAGTTTCAATACCACTGCATAATTATCAAAACCTGCCAAGGCACCATGTAAGCGAACCATCTTAAAACGATCTCGTGCGAAACTGCAAGCGAAATTTTCATTATGATTTCGTCGACTCGCCAGGAATTTCCTTTAACAAAAAATCAAATAACATCCCTTCAGCCTTTCCGTATCACTAAAGGTCTACGTCAATCATGGATGAACCCTCGCAAGCCTATCAATACTCCTAACGAACTCAGCTACCTAATACCCACACTGAAATACCTAAATCGCTCTATTAGAGCCACTTGATACGGCCATTCACCCTCCAGGTTAACCCAAAATAGATCTCCAAATGTGCATGGTGTGACCACCATATTATCGCCAGGAATCACCACGAAGATGAAGGAGCTTTAGGCCTTCAACCAGGTATCGAATTGGTGTCGGCTCGAGCATTGAGCCAGACTCAAATCGAGAGATTAAGGTTTACATCTGAAATCGGAGTATTCTGCTAGTCATCCATTCTATGTATATTCAATTAAACTCTGCCTCTTCGCCAAGCTGAAAGGAGAAGCACGGTTTTTCTGAAAGAGGTATTTGGATAAAGCGAAGAAATATATATTCATATTTATCATTATTGATTACGTGTATGAATACGTGGGGAAAAAAACTTTTAGCATAGAAAGAGCCAAAACACAGCCGTTTCGAAATTATTGCATTAAAGTTTTTAAATATTAATCGATTTCATGCAATTTTGTATCATACAAGGCAAGACTTATTGAACTTTTTCGATGACGACATCGATGTCGGAAGAGTAGTGAATAAACCAAATAATAAGATTCAGTTTGGTTAGAATGGTTCCCTTTTTCATGCATTCGAAGCGAATAAAGACCAACGCGGCGCATCAAATGACCAACAATTTTCGTAATTTACGTATTTATTAGGTAATCTACCGGTTAAGGTAGGTTTTTGGATGGACACAACTATCAAATAAACATTTTGTGACTCCCCACCTAGCAAACTAATCTATATCAGGTCCCTCTTCATCTCGGTGTACTTCTTTCCTCCCTTCATCCCGTCCAACATCCCTATCCTGTTCCTACCCTTACCTCGCTTGCCCAACATTCTCCCCTCTATTACCCTCTTCAACATTCCACTACCGCTCAATACGCCTTTCATCCATTTTTCCTGCCTCCATAGGATTTCTCTCAACAAACCCCTCTCCTCACCCACCATTTCCAGTACTTCCTCATTTGTTTTCCTTTCGGTCCATTTCACCTTCTCCATTCTTCTCCACACCCACATTTCAAAAGCCTCCAATCTACGTCTATCCTCCTGCTTCAGCGACCACGTTTCCGCGCCGTACATAGCTACGCTCCATATCAGAGTTTTTACGAGTCTTTTGTTAACCTCCCTACTCAACGTCCCAGTCATCAACTCCCTCCTCCTTGCCAACCCCTTTTTTTTCCTTACGTCCCTACTACTTTGACCGCGTTGGTCCAAAACACTTCCGAGATATGTAAACTGCTCTACCTGCTCTATTCTTTCCCCGCCTATTTTAATATTTAGCTTAGCCTTTTTCTTTCTGGAAAATCGCATAACCTTTGTTTTATTAATATTGATTCTCATCCCATATTTATCGCACTGAACCTCCAATTCATTCAACAATGCTTGCAACCCCTTGGCTGACTGAGCAACTAATGCTTGGTCATCAGCAAACCTAACCGATTTTACGAGTTCCCCTCCGACTTTCATTCCTACCTCCAGTTCTTCCCATGCCTCTTTAATCATTTCCTCTACATATACGTTGAACAGTACCGGTGACAATGGGCAACCCTGCCTAACACCTCTTCCTAACACTGCCCATCCGGACTCTCCGTTCCCCACTCGCACCTGAGCAGTCTGAGACATGTACAGGTTGCGGATCAGTCTCCTGTCCCTCCAATCCATTCCTATTTTCTGCAATACACGCATTAATTTTTCCCAATTCACTCTATCAAACGCTTTTTCGAAATCTACAAAACAGGCAAAAACGTCCTGATTGTATTCAATATTCCTCTCGACTAGTGATCTCATTACTGCAATGGCATAACGCGTACCTCTTCCTTTCCTGAACCCAAACTGATCATCCCCTAAGTAATCATTTGCCTTACTCTCTATCCTTTTGTTGATGATCCTGAGAATAACTTTAGCTGCGTGGGATATCAAACTTATTGTTCTGTAATCCTCACATGACGAAGCCTTTGCCTTTTTTGGAATAGGAACTAACACCGATCTCACAAAATCTTCCGGCCAGATTCCTTCCTTATAGATACTACGAATCAGTCCATATATGGCCTTTTTCCCACCTTTCCTTAACCATTTCAACATTTCTACAGGAATATTGTCCACCCCCACAGCCTTGTTTGCTTTCATCTCCTTTAATGCCCTTTCTATTTCATCGTCGAGTATGCCTGGACCTAAGCTATCTTCTTCTGCGGGGAAGGAATAACTTCAGCAGGGAAGGAATTTACGTATAAGGTGATAAAATTCAAACTCTTAGCATGATGAAATATACATAATTCCCTCTGTTAATGCTAAATATATATTCTGTCGCTGATTAATTAACATTCAGAGAATACGAACATATATTATGAGTTATTGACTCGTAATCATAATTGATTTACTTTTAGTTTACAGCTGTGATGTAGGATCACAAATCTAAGTTGGCATAGCCTAGAGTGTATTGCGAAATAAATGGTTTTAAATTGACTCAAATTAAAAATACTAGGATCGAATTGATTTTATCTTTTTAACAATAATATAGGGATTATAAGGCACGGTATATCTTTAAGTGAGATCCAGGAGGATTTCAAGTCTGGGTATACATGTTGGAATTGGTATTCATTACTAATATCATTTATCAATATAACAAATTTCCTAACTTAATTTGGCCTCAATTAATTATAATACAAGGAAGTAATCGTTCCTACAATATTCGCTCATCGATCCCAGCTCCAGTCACCGAGTCAACAGAGTCAACCGAATGACCAAGTTTTTTTGGATTGTACTACGTTTTTTCATGTATAAAATCAAATTAAATACCACGACGTGATGCCTGTTGATATTAAGTCTACTTTGTGCTTCCAATGTTACCTCTGGGTATCCGATAATAACATGGCGCTTTCTGCTTCCTCATTACGATAATCTAAGAAACAAGCGGCCTGAAGTTAAGACGGCGAGGAGGAAGCGATGGGATTCGATAAGAAAAGAAGACGGATTTGTGGGAGGGGGCGTGGGTTGTTGGGATGGAGTTGTGGAACCGTCCATACTTTATTTGGGCGACTTGGGGGCATTCACCTTAAAAGACATGTTTTTGGATAAAGTGAAGTACATAAAGTACCCCCTAATGGGTCACCAGAGGGTTGGGGTCGACGAAAGCGTCCCACAATGAGTCGATGCGACAATGCGTTGGCGAAAGGGCGTTTCAGATTAACATCATCGAGGCGGGGCTCTGGCCCTTAGAAACCTTTTATGGGTTTTTGGTTCGGGGACGCGATGGTGAGATGGTATAAGGGAGAGGAGGATACCACAAGGACGAGGCAGAGGCGTTTCCGGGGAAGGGAATGAATGGGCGGAGAGGGAAAGAGACCACCACGACGGTCGCCACTTGGGGAGCACTCGTCATAAACTTCGAAGATCTCAGCGAATTGTGGGCGATTGCCTCCCTCGCAGATTTCAAACGGGAATAATTTTTATTTGTGGTTTATTTATATCCGTCCCTTCGAATTGGGTTGTACAAACGGCTGTAGCTGGTATTATAATAAAGAATTCTTTTCGACGATTTGTGGGAGAACAGCTGATTATTACAAGAGAGCGGGCACACTTATGTTTACGCGATTATCAGAGGAGGAAGTTTATGTCTCACGGTTCAGAGTTTAACCGAGTGACACGTCAAGTTGGATCCGTCATTTTAAGCAGCGTATTATCGGTAAGGGGTAATTTTTGATGCACCCGGAAAACTGATAAATAGCGTCGTGGATTCGTAGAGGCTTCGTAGCCATATACCCTTACAGTTCATATTACTGTATACATGCTATACTACCATAAATATATTACTATATACATTGGTGCACGTTCATGTTATGAACTCTCCTATTTTATTTCTGTTTACTCCTAACACCAAACAGTTGAAGCTTCCATAAATTCTCAACACAATCTCTGAGTAGACGCACATATTGTTTCATAACTTGGACGTCAGAATTCCATGGTGCCGAGTAATTTCCGTAGGGTGTTTTCGCCCATCGGTAAAGCGGTAGGTCCGTGACCGAGGTTTCTTGGGTTCTTTGTCACACAAATTCCAACCGTGTTTGGAATATTGAACCCACAGCTGCATATTTTCACTTGCATAACATGAATTACGTCTTACTTAATTAACAGTGAATTTCGTGGGCACTATACATACCACTCGAGTGAAGAAAACCAATGCTCATACGAGTCCTGTACACTAAAAAATGCCATTTAATGCATGGAAAATGCTTCTTAACCTAGCGAAAGCTAAAAAATACCGTGAACTGCACGACACCGCCATCTACATCTGTATAATATACCCCGCGATACGTAAAACATGGGCAGAGGGTGCAAGTACCAGGCGGAACGGGGAATGAAGGGTTTTTTAAGGGTAAGGAAAAGGGAAACCATATATTCATGCAGCCGTCTATGTGTTTTTTTATAAAAAGTCCCCCCATATGATTATCTCAACCGCATCTTTATATCTGCTCCCGGTCCCGAGAAACAAAATTGGGAGGCCTCATAACTTGAAAGCACCTCGTACAATAAACCATTTTTCATCCCCTCATACGCTGTCTTCAGGCCAACCGAAATTCCTATCCTATCCTCCCCAATACCTCGCTTCCCCCGCACTGCTCCCATTTGCCAGGCTCTTCAGAATTTTATTTGCTTAAAAAATATCCTGTGTTCACCTTTTCTGGCCTATGCCAAGTTCTCATAAAAGTAATCTATCTTTCCCTGCCATAGCACTCCCGTTTTCTCTTCCATTCGGTGCATATTACGTATTATCTCCATTCTCAATCACACTCTCACCTCATATGCTGCCACATCCTCTTTCTCAAGGACAATTATATGGAACTATACGGTTTTACGCTATCGATCAAATCCCCATTTCTACCTGAAACTTGTTGAATCAAACTTCGCAGAAATTTCAAGCCGTTCTGTTTAACTTCCCACCCGCTTCCACTAAGGAGGAAAAAGGGAAGCAGCGTCGCTCAACTGAATTCATGCAGTCGATTAATTTACGATAGAATTATGCAAAGATAGATGGATTAAATCCTCATTTATGGCTTTCTTAAGGAGCAGAAAGTTAATGCACAATTTAACCACTGAAATTTTGGGATAACCGAATCATAAAATATCGTGTACTTAAAAGGCGAGAAAGTACGCGTATAAGACGCTCAGATTGGATGAGAAAGAAGAGAGAGCAAGATGGATTGTAAGAAGGTAAAGGAAGGTGATGTGGGTGGCTTATTGTGAGCAAATGAAAATAGCGAGATGTTTACGAGAAATTGAAGACGGCCTAAGAATTTTAAGACAGAATAATTTGGTGACTCCTAAACGTTTCTCGCATTATATCTTAAAACAAAGAGAGATATAAAGAGACCGTGAAATTATCCGAAAAAATTGTTTTATTACAAGTTGATATTGGTTTTATTACAACTATTGGCACCTGTGCAATACTGGCAAATCTTCTCTTTTCACTTTAAGGCCGACACTGTCGGAAAAAATGGCTAATTGATTGAGCATTATATAGGGTACATTAAATTTCTTAGTGAATTAATTTATCGCAGTAACTAGCTGAATAAAACAAGGAGGAGAAGAATTTTAGAGGAATGCAAAGGATGAAATATGAGAATCAGGTAATGAAAAATGTCGGTGCAGGGATCTACGAGGGGATAAATACAATGATTATAATGGGACAGAACAGTTTTAATGATTACTACCAATCAATTCTCTGATCGATAACCCATGGTAGTGAGTCCATTTCTCTGCGTTAGTTGATAAATTAAATCAATTGATAGAGGTTATGTTGTTTTTATAATATATGCGTAAATCATATTATTCGGAATAAAGAGAAAGTTTATTTATTCCATATTATTCTGTTATGATACACACACCTACCTTAGAGTAGCAAAATAGAGAAAAATTTATAAATAATTTTCCAATAATTTTATCACATTCAGGTATCTGATATATTTTGACTGATTAAAATTCATATCAATATGTTCTCTGACTTTCCATCTTTCTTCCTATTGCGTTTGGCGTCAAATTTAATGCACTGGGATACAAATTTTCTTGATGAAGCAAGATGGAGGGAGGTAAACAGCCAAATTTTGGATGAAATTAGGGAGGTATAAATAACGTGGAGCTATTGTAATGTGGATGATATTGTATTGGGGGGAATTCAGTGCAGTGTTTTTGCGATTCTCAGAACTTGACAGCGGAAACCATCCAAACCTGCTTAACCAGTAGACTACCACTAGTAGGGGTTAGGTAGGGATACACCCACCATCTTATGTTTTGAGCTCTTGCTTTCCATATGTATCAAAACAACGTCGCAAGCTTTGCTTAGCAATTATCATTGTGGCATATTCACGAATTTCCGCTTTGCTGCGACAGAACGAAATATATGGTGATCCTGATGCAAATTAAGGGAGTATTCCCTCTATCAAATCGGAAATACGTGGCGTCCGTGGGGAAGTGACCAAAATATAAATGACTTAAGTGCTCTACGCTCAGGCTATGCAACAAAAACTAACAATCCTAAATAGCTTGCCTAAAATTACATAGAACAATAGGGAGTGATAAAATAAAAATCAAACGTGAGAAAGGAACGATTCACAAAATAATCACCGGGAGAATCTATTCAGTTACAACACTCAATAATGCAATATAAAGTAGCTGAAAATAATTCTGAGGGTATCAACATATCTATATGCAATGGACACATCAAATGAGAGTTCTTGAAAGTTTCTAGCAAATATAGTGTATCCCGTGGACTTCCACCTTTTTCCCCTTTATGTCTTGGTAATCTCTTTAATTCTCCATTTTTTTTCTACTTGACAACATGGGGTTCAAAGGTTACTCACTTCCTCCCTATGTCTTCCTTATTTAACATTCATACGTATATTATTACCTTTTTACATATATATATTATTACCAAGCCCAGCGTAACCTCTCTAGGATTATATTCGGAAATAATTTCCATCTCCCTTCTGATTGCGGATACTGCTATTCCCTCTCATGGCTCTGCAGGGAGTGCCTGGTGACGTGAAGCATTAGTGACTCCTGAGACTCGTATGCAAAAATACAATGATGTCTTTTTCTATGGTTCATTGCCCCCATATTTTTATGCGTTTAGATTATTGCTTCCACAAAAGAATTTTTGCATCAAAGCAGTGTCATATATAACTACCGGAAAGGTCTTCGCTAAAAGAAAGTTCTGAGCATTGGATGGAACATGAAATAGTATTCCGAGAAAACTAGCCCGAAACACAAGTAAAACATGGAATGTTCGCTGGATGAAAGTCCATTCCCTTAGACATTCTGACTTTGACTTACGTTGTAAGTAAGTGTAAGTAACTACAGAGGAGTGAATACAGAGCTGGTGTATGTAATTCAAATTTAAATAAAAATCTTTCAAGCACACGTAAATAAACATATACAAAGTCTGTCTCAAATGTCGTAGGACTGAGTGGATCGAAATATATTTTTTGCAAGAATTGATTCATAGCTCCCTTGTCACGGCTTGTTGTAACGCTTCCACCGAGCCGTGGTGACGTCCCTTCAGCACGAATTTGAGACGGGGGAAGAGGAAGAAGTCTGGTGGGGTATTGCCTGAAGTATTTGGATCCTCACTGACTTGGCCGAGAAGCTCTTGGCAGATCCGCATGAGAGTTTCCTTTCGTTCGTCCGAGAGCACTCACTGCACAAACTTCGCACACGCCTTTCTCATTCCCATGTTTTCAATCTCAAGTCGATGCACATTACTTTTGGGGATGCAAATTTCATCAGAAACCATGCGAACACTTAATCTGCTATCCCTGTCCAACAAAGCCTCTTGCAAGATTTTCGTCAGTTTTGAGGTCGAAGGGCGTCTTGAACGTTCAGTATCTTCAACATATTCTTTACCCTCCCTAAACTAACGTCCCACTAACAAACATCCGATCTACCAACGGCGTTATCCCTATAAGCTGCCTTGAGCATGTCAAGAGTCTCTTCCCCGGTTTTGCTTAGTTTCGCGCAAAATTTGATGGCGTAGCGCTGTTCCAATAACCGGTACATGAGAGAGCGTGACGAGGTCACGTTATAGAGGTTTCGCAAGCAATCGATCCACACTACGTAATGGTTGAGAGTCAACTGCCACCAGACTCCAACCTTTTGAGACTACACTTCTTCGAACTCAGCCAGAGAAACTGCCGCCTATTCGTCCGTCTATCCGGGTAATAATCCGTCAAACTACCTTAGTAACAGACCTTGTATGTATACATAACTTATGTATATATCTATTTATAAAATCTGTTATTCTCCACGCCACGCATGTTCGGTATCTTCTCTACCTTCCCAAAACAACTTGTGTCACTCAAAAACACCCGATCTACCTATGGTGTTATCACCATAAGCTGTCTTAAGCATAATTTCCTACCTCCCTTTTTAAGTGACAGAAATTAAATTAGAAACAATGGAGCAGGCATTGATGTGTAGAGCTAAATCCTTTCACTCACTTGGAGTGAATGTGGCATATTAACACATTAATAATTACCTTTCGCTTCCCCACCGGCAATTTACCTTAGAAATCTTTCCTCCTTCCCCTCTTGACCGCTCCTAGTCCCCCCTCCTGTCCTTCCCCAATCATCTCGTCAGATGATTCATACAATGACGAGTGTGGCTGAGACTACTGAAAATTATTTTTAAAATGTATTTTTGCTTTTATTTTCTTCTTTTCACTTTTCATTTGCACGTAAAAGCGTTATCATGACATTCTTTGAAAGCAAACCTAATTAAATAAATAAACCGTAAGTGGCACAGGGAAATAAAGGATCTGAATTGCCGAATTTCCCTGACTTTACAGTTTAATTCAAAGTGAGCTTCACCCTCATCAATCTACTCGTACTCTCACCAACTTGGGGGTTGATTATGGAAGTCAGTTGGGAAGGCTGGAGATTAATGTTCTCCCAAGTACATGAATTTACTACTGTTGAGGCTCAGATTCTCACATTCACTGTGGATAAGATTGAGAAAAACCGTAGCTCCTTCCTAGCTGTCTTGAAAGATAAAAAAATTACGGTGATACTGACTGAGTGCCACCTATCTGATCGATGTCGGAAAATAAAAGGTGTTTGAGTACATACGTATATCTAGCATGGTGAGGACGAGATTGTGAGGTGGGCATGTGCGTGGTGGGGTTAGAGAGAGGTTAAGGGGCGTGGGAGACGTCTTGGCTGAAGATAAGATGGTGAGGGACTAAAGTGAAGGGGAAGAGAAGGTTAGAAAAATAAATGGAGATGGGATTGCAAATAAATGGGAACGAGGATGGAGTGCGTGGGAGGGACAGAGATGGAGTGGGAAGGGGGAATGATGTAAAAGACGTGGAAAAGGAAAGACTGACGCAGGGAAGGAGTTGCCACCACTCCGCATTAGGGTCTCAAACTCTTGGATTTAGTTTTTTCACGTGAAATCTCTAAATGGGACGCCACGCAGAGTAGGTTTAGAGAGGGAGTGAACGTGTGAGTTTGAGCTGGACATCCCGACATGCTCGACGACATGCGACCGTACAGCAGAAGGGTCGAGAGAGAAAGACGTGAATAATGTAATTTTTTAAATTTAAGATCGGCTATTAATTTATTCACGTCTTTTCTAAATGTTTCACTACGAATTTACTAATCTGCATTTTAAGTCACAATGGATAATCCATATTTAAAAAAAAGAGATACAGAGCTTATATTTTACTACCATTTAGGTTTGCATTTATGCCGGGAGTCCTACAATACTGTCTTTTTTTTCATGTTTACCACTACGCCAAAGTTCCACACGCTTCCAACAAAATATACACTGAGTGAATTGTTAGCACATAGCATCGCCGAAATTCTGTCAATGACCGATTTATTAAATATCTAGCACGTCAAGTCAGCTGTAACTGGTGTAGGTTAGTGGAAATTTTTCATACTGATTCACTATCTGTGAGGTTAAAGTGTGATTCAAAACTTAATTGTTTTGCGCAAAAATTTTATTTTAGTCAGTATAATATTAATGCCAAGCAGATCAGTTTCGCGAACGCAGTTAATTGAGGAATGGATGTGCAGACTGGTGAGTTCTTCTGACCGTATGGGATAATATTGCAATTTGCGACCTGTATCACAAGTCAAGATGAAAAAATTGTAGTTTTTTTCGTTAAATTTATTTTAAATGATCTATGTTTCGTTGAATGTCAACATCTTAAGATACCTGTGAAACAATTAAATAGGGTTTGAATATTAAAGCCGGAATTTGCAACCTCATCATCTCAACCTCTAACCCTAACGACTCAAACTTCAACGACATTTCCCTGAGATGCTCAGTGTACCCTCGGATTGTCTGTAACAATCAACTGACGGCGTTTATCTTAAAATAAACATAGATTGTATGAAATAAATACTATACAGAGAAACTATGTTTTTTATTTCACCCAAAAACGTGATATTGGTCGGAAATGGAAATATTTTTCTCGGCAACTGGAAGAATTTACCAACTGTAATTTATCAATCAATTTAACAATAACTGCCTCCATTCCTCGATTAACTTAATTCATAGAGAACGACCTGCTTGACAAAATAATCCATTACTTATATCTCTATCAGGGTCATATGATGCGTCAATCGATAGAAATCATTACCAAGCATTATAAATTATCATTCAAACCAAATATTTGACAACAGACACTCGTTTTTTTAAAATGCGTAGTTATTAATCCGAAGATTTTTTTATAAGAGAGAGTAGAGCTGAAATCTAGCTAAATATCAAGTTATATTGGAGTGAAGGGGCGATATGGGGTGTGTTGCTTAAAGGCTGAACGGAGGGAATTGGAGATGGGTAAAATGTGGGTTATATAGGCAATGAAAGGGTGGGTGGAATGGATGGGAGGCGTTGAAGGATCGGACTGGAGACAACCATCTGGGAATATTTCGCGAGAGATCGGAAAGTTGAAGAATCGGGCCATCACATTCATTCATCGTTCATATCCGAGAATAGCTTTTTTCCTTTGGCCCTGCGAGTAGGAGAAAAAGAAGATGGGGAATGTTTTCGAGAGATATCTTTTCAAAGAGAGGTGGAAAGAGAGCGAGAGAAATAGGCAACTGCGAAACCTGTTTCGTGGGGATTTTCAGACCCAGTCGACACATCCCTTCCCCCCCAATGGGGAGGATTCCACCGTTCATAAAATGTTTCCCCACCGCCTCTCCCTTCCCTTCCTCCGTAAACGCTGCGGCCCCGTGCGGCCCCGTTTCTCGGGGCGATGGAGTTGTAAAAATTTCGGATTCATATCGCCATGCCATGTTTTCCCTTCGACGACAGCCTCAAGTCGACTCCCTCCGTCTCACTCGGGGAACTCGCCGATCCGGGCGGTAAATACGGCGGGATCGGATCCCGTCGCCCGCCACGCCTCCTTATCTATTCCCCCAGAACTTCTGACGCGAATCCGCAAAAAAAAGCGCCCTTCCCGTGGGCGCCCTCCGTGGACTGAATTCCGTCGATCGCTCTCGCATTTTCCTCAGCCAGGCTGCATTGCTTGTGGTGTGGGGGGATTGCTATTTCATTCATTTTATTTTCACTCGACGGGCGTGGAGGGGGGAAAGGATTGACTACGATGACGACGTTTCGGCGAGAAATGGACCACTTCCTGGCTTCCGTCTCTTTAATGTTTTTGCTGTGCGAGCCTCGAGGGAAAGATAAAAGGCCTTCAGACAACGTTTCGTCGTAATTACCCGTTCAATCACTTCACATTATAACCAAAGAACAAAAATTATGCTGTGCCATGTTTATTTCATGTTCATGAAAATTCTGAACTTTTATCTTTATGCTTATCGTCAAACGTTATTTGTCTTCAATAAAATATTATTCTTCTTTATCTTCCCTTTCTTAATCAATCTTCTTTATCTTTGTCCTCACAATCACATGATTAAAACACATGTAAATTCTCTTATATTTCCTGACAGCACTGGTTCGTTTTCTCTATCCTTAAACTCCTTTACCGCTCAAGCCAGATATGCTTCATGTCTCCGATAAGTATTTGACTCATTCTATTTCAACATTTGTTGATATTGGTTTACCATTGCTCTCGTTGATTTTGCATCTCGTTGTACACGCCTCTAGTGCTATGCTTTATTATATGTGTCACTATAAATTGGTAACATCGCTGTAAGTAGAGGATTATTCTAAGTAAAATAAACATTTAACGAATGGAATTGCACATGGCGTGGTAGGAATGTATAACTGGTTACACGAACCTGAGTGTTGAATAGAAGATTTCCGTTCGAATTCGATTCAGGTAAATTTGCGATGGACGAATGGGAACTATAAGCTAACCCTAGCGAATATTTTCACATGACGCTTTTTCGCGGTGGCATAAAGCAGATGCAGCTACCTCCATATTTTTAGCTGAAATTATCCCACGTAAAAACGAAACCAAATATCTTCGTATAAAATTATGCAAAATCCGACAGTGGGACAGCAGCACTGCAATCACAACGGGAAAAAAACAGTGACAGAAGTAAACCCCAATCCACTTTGGACATGAAGACGAAACGGAATCTATTCTATGATAAGACCCGTTATTATGCACGCGGCTTCAGTTTGGCTTCACACAGTAACATCACACCTGAATAAAGTCCATGCAGCTGAAAGTAATATACTGGAAGGGTGATAGGATCTACACGGTTCATGAAGGGAGCAGAAATTAAAAAAGTACTTAAAAAATAAAAACTACAGCCAAACCAAACGAGAGGCAATAAATTAGAAAAGTCAAAAATATTTTTAAACTCCGACTTGCTGATTCCCAAACCACATGAACATAAATAAAGGACTTTCTAACAAGTGGTCTATCGGACAAAGACGAGAACGCAGCATATAACCACCAAAACCAACCCTTGCTCAGGATCATATTCCCTTCTCGTAATGAGGAAAAATGATTTAATAAAAGCAACATGTTCATTGAAGATAGGTGTTCATCAGCAATCTGCAACACTAAAAACGTTTATCAGAGATCGGAGGCAACTAAATCTCCACTTGATACGATTCAAGTGAAGTGATTTTTTCCAAGAAAAATAAAATAAATACGGATAAACTAAAATCAGTGTCTTTTGTTGCGTGGCATTCCCCCGGATTCTATCGTAATACTTTCTTTACCAGAGCACGCAATAGATAGTTCCCCTTCATGGTCCATTCATTTTATCTTGTTGATATTCAACGGCTCGTAAGCCTTTGATTGACGGAGGATGGTATATGTACAGCCATTTCTATATAATTTTTATAATTCTATATTTTATATAGTTTTTATTACTAAACTAAATTAAAAATCGCAAATGTCAGTTCATGCTGCAAAAATGGAAACCGAAGGAAATTCGGTTGTTATTACTCATTATGTAGTTGAAAGAGACTGTAAAGATGAGAAAGATTTTCTCAAGAACGGCTTATTCCTATCAAATTCAGAACACCAAAATGAGAGGCAATAAATTAGAGAGAAAAGCATAGAAATGACCCAACCACTCGCCCGCATTCACAGGTTATTCATGGATTTGGCGGTATCTTCGGAATTCTTTGACACCAAACTTTCACGAAATCGAGCCGGCAAAGTTTCAATCAATCCAGGATATGTAGCAAAAACTCCTTCGATTAACACCGAACCATTTAGGGAATCTATTCGTAGATGGGAAGTTCACCTATAGCGCAAGTTCGTAAAAATCATAATCTTGCAGACAGATGGAAATACAGGATTTAGATCTTGAGATGAACTAGATCTTTGCTGGTTATTAATTTTCGATCATGACACAATTCGAATAATTTCATCATGAAAATACCTACAGGGTTCCTGAATAAAATCCTGAATTGCAGTTTATTTTAATATCTCGATATAATCGGCGCTTATCTAGAGATTTCAAAATCGTAGAAATACGCTGAATTTGCAAGAAAAATTCCTCATCTTAGCGAATAAAATCCCATCCCTCTCTCGATAAATTAACTCGCGGGGAAGTCACAAGCAAGATCCCGAAGAACGAACGTACGCGCGCCTACCCCATTCCTCCTGGAGGACCACCATCCCAAACTTTGGAAGTATGGCGCCATTCCAGAACCCTCCGCCTATTAAATCTCCTGATTTACGCGTGCACTTCTCACTCCAGCGAGTAAGTTCTACGACCTCAACGGAAACTGCCAAGGTGAGTACTACTCGACTCTGAATTTTACGACAAATTCCCAGAGGGACCATTGATTCCACAAGCTAGTTTTTTTATTACACGCAGCTCAGGTATTATGGACAGACATAGTAAGTAATGATGTGGCAGGCGTGTGAAATAATATGGCAAATAGGATTGAACATCGGTTTTCCACACCGTCAAAACGAAAAACTTCATTTTCGCCAAACCTTATTGGTCTGCTTTTTTGCAGCTGCTTGGGAGATAAACGCATACATCAGTCTATTAATTCTTTACTGGCAGTATAACTTGTTGAGATAGCTTTTGGAAGGCCACTGAAAGCTTTTACTCGTATACGAGTACATCCCCGTGGTCTCCTGCGCCATTTAACACCTCTTGCGGTTTACTATTTTCAAATTCTGCATCTCAATTTCTATTATCCCTTATTCCGATTACCTCATCATTCACTCTTCCCCTGTATGGACACCTTCTTCTGTATGGATGGAGTTCAAATTCATACCTCATCTTTTAATATTCATCCGTTCGTCAATATCGAATCGATGCTCCTTTTCTATCTTCTTAAAATTGTCCAAAAATGCCTATGTTCACACACCTAATCAAACACTTCTTAGTTTCGCTCATCCTTGATCGACCCCTTAACACACTTATTTGTCCTTGATCTTCTCATACCGGCAAATATCACAATATATTCAAGCAATATTTACACTTCACCATATGAGAGACGACGCAGAATTACTGAAACTCAACCTACACCTCCAGAATATTTGCAGAGAAAAATGAACGTGGTCGGTAATCGATTTGCGATCCTAATGTTACAAATGTGTGCCCAGTTACGTTACGATCCTAATGTCACAAAATTTGTCACAAATGTGTGCCCAGTTACTGTTAATTATCACGCGCAGCTATTCCAAGTGACATCAAAAGTAAATGAATAATCGGTATTTACCACCTGTGGTAAGACGAGAGAATAATAGAGGGTCTTTGGAAAGTGCGTATGGAAGAAGGAGGAATAAATAGAGTTGGAAGCAAAGGAAGGCGGATGGAGATGTTGAGAGATAGGAAAGGAAGTTGTTGGAGGAAATTTGAAGAAGAGAGAGGAAGAGAATGGAGGGGATATTGACAGGCGGAGGGCTGTGATTGAAAGTCGAAGGGTTGAAGGCTGTGCGATGGAGGGGAGAATGTTCGAGAAGACGGGTAAGAAAATGGGAATTTCAGATAGCATGAAATGGTCCAGAGAATGAGTTGAGGAAGGCATTAGGGGAAACGCGAAAGGCGTTTATATTGTGGCAAATTACAGAAAATTCATT
This sequence comes from Hetaerina titia, assembly GCA_037158775.1. Lineage (NCBI taxonomy): Eukaryota > Metazoa > Arthropoda > Insecta > Odonata > Calopterygidae > Hetaerina > Hetaerina titia. Next base: position 50,345,289 of record CM073771.1, read on the forward strand.
TCGAGTAAAAAAAATGGTCACATAAATAAAGGAAGAAAAAAAAACTTTTTGAATCACAGATAAAAGCAAGTTAGTTAAATATTTGAAGGTCTTTCAGTTATTGATCTTCCTGAATCTCAATAGGGTTTCATTGTAAGGTGAATAATATGAACCGCTATCGAATATTTTTTCTTGCTCTTGACGAATTTCAAGAGGTTACACTTAACATCATCGTAAGAGAGCAAAGAACCTGGACGAAGTTGAGCAACATGCTAGAGACTCTTGCTTCAAATATCTTATGACAGAATGCTGAAACGATCAAGTAAATTTATGATTTATAACAATCAATTTTACCTGAAATCATTCGATTTCATATTCATTAACGGTCATCAAATACTATACTACAACCGATTTGAGCAGACATTCCCAGCTTGGCTCACACAACATCTATTTTTCTCACGGAATAAAATTAACGGTTATATTTTAACAATCTCAATACTCTTTAACAGCAATAACTGATGACACACCATTTAAATTTTTAAAAATACTGTACTAATAAACCAAATATATATATATATATTATATATATTTATTATATATATATATATTATATATATATATATATATTATATATATATACATATTTATATTTAAAAGAAGAAGAAGAAGAAATTTAAAGTCTTTAGCATGACTTCATGAATTTCCCAACAATTTTCGCTCACTTCCAAAATATTAAAAATAAAGTAATGTATAAGTAAAATATTACGCTTTAACTTGTAGATATAGTATCACACTATGGTGCACCACGTTGGATATTAGTCGTTGTGAAACGATATACCTAATAATGTGTTAATTGACTTCAAATCCATGACTTGTGTCTTTAGTTTCTTTGAAACTCAGCGGTATAGTATTGTTACTATAAAAATTAAAGGTACTTATTATATTTTATTTCAAAATGATCAAATATCATCTGATTTCAAGTATATTTGTCCATATGTATTTTTAAATTGCTAAAAACCTGCTCGCCGAAAAGATTGCGCGTAAAATTAGGCCATTTTCAGATTGCAGCCATTTCACGTACCTTCAGATATATTTCAAAAGTTCATTTCTTCAAAATGCAATACCAAAAAAAACCAACACCGGATGCTATTTATGTTTTTACAATAATTCGATCAGGAAATATCAACTTATAAATGATTAGTTTCCCTCAACGCCTGAAATATATTTAACTATACAAATAAAAGTTTTGAGAGTGCTGGTGGAGTATGGCCCTTAAGAGTCCATGTTAATAGGGCCAAATTTAAGGCAGTATTATGCCAAAATTATCCCTAAAAGCCCATTTTTAAATCACCCCAGTCTCCAAAAACCTCCTCCAAGAATGCTATACTGTTAAAGTTTTCAGAACTTCTGGAATAATTGATTCTGAGACCGGAGACATGAACACGAGAAAATACCTCGGCTACTTTGCATTTTTAACGAAATGCGAACTGTACAAATTAGATCAACTAACATCTTTTCGGGTGCTGGACATGGAGTCTACTGATGGCTTCATGGTCTCCAGGTTTTACCGACACCAACGGGCATGCCTACACGCTGATTCGTTCTTCGCATTCCCCACATCACCACATCGGTCGAATTCCTCTCGCTTCCCCATAAAACCTCACTCCCGCAAGATGGATCCGATCCTCTCATCCGTCCAACCTCCCATCCCGTGCTTGCTATCTCCGCGCCGGATTTATTTCTTTCATTCAATGCAGTTCCGTCCGAGCATTCCCCCAAGCTGGTCAGTGATGGAGGTAGGCCATTTCCCGGCTTGCCATCCGTAAGCCGCCCGGAAAAAAGGGAAGAAAACGCCCTGCGTGAGATGTTTTGCCGTTGAAGTCGAGGCGGGAACTCGTTTCATTTTTTCTGCTCCGCTCTTCAACAGTCAAATCCAGTCATAAACGGACCGATACGAGAAATTCAAATGATCAACCACGGCGCAATTTCTTGCGCTTCTTCGCACAGCGGCAGTTTACCCTGGGTTTACCAAAAATATGACATATAACTAGAACCGTGGTCACGGAGCCGGAAAGAAATAGATCGGAACCGAGTCACACATATTGGAATACTCCAGCTCCCCAATCATCGGAATGTACCATTTTTCATAAAGTTAAAAAAAATAATAATAAAAGAGGTCAATTTTTTCTCAGTATTGAATTCGCTGTACTTAAATTCATATCGTTTGAAAGGAGAAAATTTATTCACAAAATGAGCGTATATCGATTTTCGCTGCTAAAAAAAGAAATGGCTAGAATTCTTATTTTCCATCCGACTTTTGAATCGAGCTACCATTCCACAGATGAGCAAGGGCGTTTCTGGCGGCAGGCGATTGTTCCGCCGGAATCAATATTATTTTTTTCCCTCAATACTTGTACCGTCATTTGCACAAATATCGTAAGTCGAAACGAGAGTTAAGTTGCTGGCAAGTTTTGACAAAATGCAAGGGAGAAGGAAGTGTATGGGTTTGATGAAGGGTTAATAGCAGTGTCGGATGTCAAGTCGTTATTTGTTAGGAATGGCAAAAAATCATTCAAAACCTACCAAAAATGGTGGAACACTAGTAATAATAATATTTTGTATTACTTATTAAATGATTCATTCTACCTTTGAAGTATGCACTACTTTCAATAATCAGTAATGTTCCATTCCTTTGCCATGCCTGATATATGGTTGAAATTTTGCTGACAAACATTTCTGAATAGTTATATAGAATGTCATTAAAATTTTTACTAAGGAAAATATAAAGAGCAGAGTAGAAAAAGAGCCATCACCAAATTACAATGCATAAACTAACGTGTTAAATATTAATAATATTAAAGTGTACCAATAAGGTGATAGAACATGGTAACTGAAATAATAATACCTTTCAGAGCAAAATAAATATGATAGCATACCACTATCATGCCTAAAAAGATGGAAACTGTCGCAGCTCTCCTTTACGTTTTGATAACATGACTTACGCAATTGAGTAACATAACCAAATATTCTAATCCTCAAGGGAGTGTGAAAGATAAGTAAAATGTTCATTTTTTTCATTATTTATCTCTACAGCGGTATGACGTTTTTAGCCTTTTTACATAGCTGACTATACTATGGAGAAATGGAGACGTTTAAATGATATTTCCTTTGTTTTAATCATCAATATCAAATTATTAATCTTACCTATGCGAAGTCGGATGTTTTACTTCACTTAAAAATTAACGGAAAAAGTGGAGTGGATCACACTTTGTGCATATTTTAGTGTAATCTGAGAAGTAAGGAGACGATAAATGCTAGGGAATCTGTCTGCTCTATACTCTGGGATAATGTGATGATCATGACCCAACCGATATCTCTTTTCTTCTATTTTATTATTACTGTTGTGGGTGAAAAATTGTTCTGTAAAACTTTTAATCATTAGTATTTCAACCCAAAGTTTGTTTATTGCAGTCCTCCATTCTTCTGGATTGAATATTTATTCTCTCACTCCCTGATAGCTTCATTGTATTACGTCCTTCTATCTTTCTCCCATGACTTGATCTTCCTCGCGGAATCTTCCCTTCTATGATGCTTTTTAACGAATTCATAGTGCTACTAGGTGTCTGCAATCCATCTAAATGTTCTCCAGATGGTCTTTTTCTCTTCTGCTCTTCTATTCACTTCCTCGTTCCTCATTTTGCGTTTAAGTTTAAAACTTGAGCATTCTCCTGCCGCACCACGTTTCAATGTCCCATGGTCCCGATCCGCAGAGTCCCATGCTCCATGAGAATGTTCTGCCGAGCAGCTGTTTAGTTTTCAGCCTTAGGTTCTTGGGAGATAGTGCTTGCCTCTTTTTCATAAATGCCTTCTTAGCACGAGCTATTCATTGCTTGATGTCCGTCGAATTTCTTCCGTGCTAAGTTACATCATTGCCCAATTAAACGAAGGATTCCACTTGTGGTGGTTTCCGGTGCCTTTTATATCACTGAACTAAGGTCGATTTAACATTCAGCATTACGTAATTCGGGTTCCTGTCTGGCCGGTTACTTCCTCTCTCCTCGGCTCCGTCGCATTTCCTTCGAATTCCCATTTGTAGCCGTCATTTTTATTATATCTTGCATCATCGCAAATTGTTATTAATCTTGATTTAATGAGTGACAAATAACAGAGCGTTCAAAATGAATCAAGTCAACAGAAGTGTTAGACGCATTGGGCCGTGTTCAGCCGAAAGAATCTTTATGAAGACAAAGTAATGACGTGTCTAAAATTATTGAGCTTCTTGCTAACTTCATAATGAAATGAATCCCCGGCACCAAATACTGCCCGTTATTTGTGAAAGGCATGAATATCATTACTTTAAAAATGTTCCGAAATGGAAGGAACAATCAAATATGGGCTTTATGAATATTTCGAAGAACAAATATTTGCGTCCAAACAAAATATGAGCATAAGGTATCCCTACCAGAGGCATGAGTATGGAAGCGTACGAAGATCCATAAGTCTAAATAAGAACTAATATTGATTTATATCAAATATTGATGCTATGTGTGGTCTATACAGTAGCATATGAGTTATATCCCAAAAATAAGAAGAATAAATCTGGGGAAAAATTTATTGCTGGTCAAAGTAGAAATTGTTAAAATTCTTCATAAGAGCACCTTTACAAAATTCTGCATGCAAGCACCCTTATGTATCGACACGCCAATGCCAGTTCCACCGACAGTTTCCTGTAAGGCATCAACAGAACCCTCGTTCAGGCACCTCGTCATGGCCTATTTGGCATAGTCAGGTGGTCCAAAATGGTACTCAAAGGGCTTATAATAGGGTCGTACTCAAAGGCCCATGTCTCATCACCAGTAATCATCTGCTCTAAAAAATTGGGTCACCTTCACAGGGGTCCAAGAAGTCCAAGGCAAGATTATCACACAAGCAGTCTTCTGACAGCACGTTGGGGACCATCTTGGTACGCATCTTTCTCATGGCTAAATCTTCTGTAATGATGCAATGCAATCTTGTTTTCTGAGTATTGCACTCTTCTGATAACATCCTGATACTTGGGGGTCAGTCAGAATTGGCATGGCTCACGTTTTTCACATTTTCACTGTTGTTGATAGATTTCCAAGGCATTCCTAATCGTCAATCTCCTCGTTATCCTCCTAGAACATCCTGTGTAAGGATAAAACCATCACTTGGGATATTTCTCCATCTCCATAGGCATCCTTAATCATCGTCATGGTCTCCGAATCCAGTTTTCCAAGCTTAATGCACATTTTATGGCATAGTATTGGCCCATGGAAAGTGGCATTGGAATTCGTGACTTGGCCGTCGAACAAGGGTTCACTCTAGGAGCTACCCGCACACTGTATATGCCCACAATTAACTGATATGGTTCGCGTCTGTTATCGTTTGCGTTCGCTTTCCCAAGATCTCCCACTACCTTTCTCACCACAAATCACCCCACTCCAGCCGTATGCATTGGCGGCAAAAAATCATTCCATTTATTTTTGGGAAAGACCCTGTATATTTAATACTCATAAGGAGAAGTCGGTTTGAGAATGTTTTCGCGGTATGTTAAAATAAACCACTTTTTACAAAATTGTCTGCTGTATTTCAGCCATGAAATTAAATGCTCCCAATTCTATCAATAAAGTGGAGTAAATAATGATTATTATTGGGTAATCTACCGGTTAAGGTAGGTTTTTGGATGGAAAAACTATCAAATAAACATTTTGTAACTCCAAACAAAACCCAATCCAGCAACCTAATCTACATCAGGTCCCTCTTCATCTCTGTGTACTTCTTTCCTCCCTTCATACCGTCCAACATCCCTATCCTGTTCCTGCTCTTACCTCGCTTGCCCAACATTCTCCCCTCTATTACCTCCTTCAACATTCCACTACCGCTCAATACGCCTTTAATCAGTTTTTCCTACCTCCATAGGATTTCTCTCAACAAACCCCTCTCCTCACCCACCATCTCCAGTACTTCCTCATTTGTTTTCCTTTCGCTCCATTTCACCTTCTCCATTCTTCTCCACACCCACATTTCAAAAGCCTCCAATCTACGTCTATCCTCCTGCTTACAATCTAATCTAATAATCTACAATAATGATGTGTTAATAATTTAGGGAGGGGAGGATGTTGGGCAAGTTAGGAAAGGGCAGGAATAGGATAGGGATGTTGAACGGGATGAAGGGAGGAAAAAAGTACACGGAGATGAAGAGGGACCTGATGTAGATCAGGTTACTGGATTGGGTTTTGTTTGGAGTCACAAAATGTTTATTTGATAGTTGTGTCCATCCAGAAACCTACCTTAACCGGTAGATTACCTAATAATAATAATTTAGCAATGCTGAGTGGAGATACTTTCTGTATAATGGAGAAAATAAGCAATTTTGACTACAGGATGAGAACCTGCTTTTGACTACAGGGAACGGGATGAAGTGAAAAGGGGTCACGGAATTTCTTAGGCAAAATTTGTGTACAGGTAGAGAAGACTAAAATGGTGATCTTTAAGCCAAATAGGCAACTCAAGTTCGATGGAAGTTGATTTCGGCACCAAAAGATGCCAAACGTACCACACATGTACACTCGCAATCAGGCAACCTGAGATCTAGCAGGGCGTGTTCCAACCTGCGGAGTCGGATAAGGTTTACGGAAGTTTCAAATTCTGGGCTCAAGGATTTTTGTGTCCTCAACTCACAACTTAACTGTAATTGGATAAGTCGCAATTACAACGTCAGTTTGCCGACTCTGCCTTTCGAAACGGTTCGAAACTTCGCGTAACCCCCATCACAGAAGAGATAACAATTTACCCGAGACTTAGTGCGTCACATTTTAAGCCAATACCCTTGGCACGGCCTCCGAAAAGAAAAATAATACTATATTAGTAAAAAGTTATGACCGCGTTGAGTCATAAATGATCAATCTGTTTAATAAGCATAGAGCATATTCATTGTAGTTCCTCGCGCAACCATTCACTCTTTCGAATATTCCGTATTTTACACAAACACAGATACCAGATTCAGTTGGACACCACTATGTTCAAAATGAACTACCTAAAGTACATGCCAAAGTAAGCTCGTATACGCATACCCATGCGTCACTCTTTACGAGAATCAATATGCACCCTTGACAAGGACTGTTAAAACCACTGTTATAAATTATGAAAGTATGTGGAGTTACGAAATTGCTCAGTGGTGTATTCGTAAAAGTAATGTGTACAGCATGGTCAATGAATCAAAATATGCCAGGATGTTTATCCTTGGAACTGCTGTGACAGGAGGAAAATTAGCCGATGAATCCAACTTTCATTATTTTAATAACTAAGTCTTGATCACCATTTATCAATTGATCGATTTGATTGACGGAAAAGGAATGTTTCTCAGCTAGAGGTTTCTAGTGAGGGTGCTATATCAGCATGAAATACGATCAAACTTATGTACTTAGGCCACTGCTACAAAACGTTTACAAATATAATTTCTACGATTATCTGTGCCTATTAAATCACCAAAGATATTTTACGTTATATTTTGATAGCGATTCAGTTATACAGCGATTGGTACATTTTAGTACCATCGGTTTAAACTACATACTGTAACGAGTGAAGAAACACTTAGTATTTTATATCTCTAATATGAAGGGACATGCTTTCCTTTCCCATCAACTTTATGTTTTATAACTGCTAGTTCAATCAACATCAACTTCTGGGAAACTATTCAGAACAACTATTTTTGCTTGAAAATGACGCATATTATTAAATATTGTAACAAAATATCGTTTAGCAACAAATAAAGTGGTGTTTCTTATTCCAATGGAATACCTCCGGCATATTTCTACCGATTACAACATTTCAATTCAGCATTATCATGGTGCATGGAATTCGATTAACTATTCCCTCTAAAATTAATACGTACTGCCTGTTCCGCATTCAATCCACGAAGTCTTCGTCGGCGCTGTATCGACGCAGGGACCAAATAAGAAAGAACACGGAAGGATGTTATTATCCGGAAGTCGGCTTCATTATAGCAGCCCGGGAGCTTCCGCAAATTGATGAAGAAGCGAGTGACCAATCAGGATGATGGGCGGATGGTTTGGAAATTCGAAACGACGGCTTTTGTTATCTGTTCTTGATGCCCTACCTCCTCTCTCCGCGACCACTTCCTTCCCTCCACTCTGCTTCCGTCTTCCCGCCCGTTCGCCCTCCACGGGGCACCGCTTCCGCCCAAGGGCAGGGCAAACCGAGCGTCAACAAATCCAAACGCCTCCCCTTCTCACTTAAGAGTAGTGCTTCGCCTATTCCTAGCCTGACGCCATGCTTGCTTCCACCACAGAAATGAAGCCGAGCAAATATCGATGGGATCTAGCCAAGCGCACCGCCATTCATTTCTGTTAATGCCTCTTTTAACTAATGCATGTTTCTGTATGAATTACCTAGGCTTGGATATTAATGTGCGCATGGATTGGAAAAATAACCTCATATGGATGTAAACTCAGGTCTTTGAGACAAGATGATGGGCATTGAAGACTTTTGAAATGTGGCGAAGAAAGGAAAAAAAAATAAGTTGGACAGAGAAAAAGACAAACGCTGAGGTTTTAAATGAGGTCGGGCGTAGAGAGGGAGTTACTGGGGAAAATTCGGAAAAAGCAGATAAAGTGGATGAAGGAAATTTTGAGAGTCAGTCGGATATTGTGCGTCCTGATATGAGGGAGAATTTTTGGATTAAAAGTGGCAGAGCAAGGATGGGAACAAGCATGAAGGCAGACAGATATTACGAAGAAATGGAGAAAGAAACCGAAGAAAAATCGGGAAGTTTTCGTGGTACATAGAAAATAATTGTCGTTGGATACTGCCCAAAATCTACCTTCACATAATGTATGAGTGTACCTCGTATAATAACTTGAGTGGGTTCTGGGGCTTCACATGCCAGTGGGTAGAGTGCTGGACAACTGACCGGAGGGTTCAGATTTTTTTCCGAGTACAGAGTCCGTTCCTGGCCACCTAAACTGTGATTTGTTGATTCCACATCCTCTTGAAAAACCACAGGCGGCACAGGCAAAGTAAATTCTTCTCACCACTTCAACCCGATGGTGTGAGTTTCACAAGCCGTTGGGTGTTTTTAGTGAGCTCTACCTTTATTTACCTAGCCAAACTGGGGTTCATCATTGTAGTTTTTTGTGTTACTTAAGCATTTAATTAGGAGTGTGTAGCACATAAAATACTTAAGCTAACAATTGTTAATTCTAGAACAACTATTCTGTTTAGAGATTGGAGTCTTTCAGTCTCGGTGGGTAAATGAAACCTAATATTCATCGTCTCGATTTTTTCAAAGAATTTCTTGACAAAATACATTTATATCCTTTTCCAAAAATAACTCCTTAACCACACTCTGCACCCTTCCATAGCATTCCAATTACCAATTCTTGTCTTTTCCCTTATCCTCTTACCCAATTTCCTTCCTTCTTTGGTTGAATTTAACGTCCCACTTCCTGTCAATAAGTGATTCATCCATATTTTCTAGCTCCTATATTTCACTACCACCAACTCCCTCTTCCTCTGTTGAAATACACGTACCTTTTAACAATTATTCGTGTGTCTTTCTTTCTGTACAACTAGTCTTCCCCATCAATCTCCACACTCAAACCTTAAAATCCACATCCAATCTTATTCCTTCTACTAACTTGAGAATGAGAGCGATCGCGAAGCCCTGTAAAGTGATATAAATAAAATGGCTGATTGGGTACGAAATATTGGGATGGATAAGAATGTTCGTAAATGTAAATCCATCACTTTTAGCACCAAGTTAAAGTTACCAATAGGGTCTACAGAGTCGAAAAAGTTATACCTAACTGCAGTATCTGTATACATGTAGGTGTTCATTTAAACTAAATATTTAAGTTGGGGGCCGAGCGCGGAATGTATTGCTAAGAACTCGGCTAAAACGTTGCATTGGGAAACCTCAAAGGAAGTGTATAAAAGGGCAGAAGGTGCATAAGACCCTGGTAAGAAGATTTTTGGGTAAACAACACCAGATTAAAACCTACATGAAGGGGTAATTGCAAAACTGGAGAAGGGTTGAGAGTAATGTATTGGGGAAGGAGAAGAAGACGAAGAGTGTGACAGAAAACCTAAAAATACTGGACTGGGAATATTTACAAATCAGAAGAAAATGTAGTAGACTATGAGAAATTTTCCACATAATTAAGGGAAATAAATCTTAACATAATGAAGGAAGGACGTAGGATAGCATAACTTTATAGGGAGAAAGGACTCGTGTAAGTACAAGGTTTAATTCTGGGCGCTTAGAAATAATATTTTTTAAATTCATTTCTCAACAAAATAAAAATAGACTGGAAGCCATATGCAGAACTATTAGAGCCCTTCCTAAGATTTGGACAGAGCTTGGTTTTCAGAGTCTAATAAGACACACTCAACCTGAAACTGCAAACTACAAAACACTTTGGGGATCGAGATGGTGGAGTTGCTAACGTGCAGGCTTCCCACCGAGAAGCCTCGGGTTACAATCCTGGACACAACAAATATTTTTCAGTTTTATCCCGGTACCTACTTGAGATGCTTTGTGGAGGGCACTTTGAGTGAGTACGACGTCCGTCGGATGGGACTTTATAGTATACTGCAGACCCCTTGGTGCCTTTCGACAAGAGTAGGCTAATGCCGACGCCGGGTTTCTCTCCATCCTTCCTTTCCTACCCATCCCTAATGGCACAAATGACCTTAGCTGTCGGTCGGCTCCCATGAAAACTACTACTACAAAACACTTTTCTTCAATTCCCTGTATGCGTTGTATATCCCTTCACTCCTCCCGGTATACCTTTCCTTTTCCTACCCCTACCTCACCTGTCTAACGCTCTCCCCTCCATCGCAGTCTTGAACAATCCCTTCCCAATAAAAATTATCTACATCCATCCATCATTCTTGCCTGCTTTGGATATCTACAAACAAATGTGTATGTACTCCTTCACTTGTTTTCTTCCCTTTTGGTTTTAGCTGGACTATGGTGTCCCGAATTCTGGCTTAAATATCCACAAATAATGGTACGATCAACCGATGCTGATGCAAATATCTAATATATCAAGTGAGACTAAACAGCAGACCAATTTACAATAGTACTGCCCAAATTAAACTCGTTCCCAATTCACTGACGTAACTAAATAATTTTTCTACGAGAACAATACTCCAGATCTTTAAAATCACCCAAGGAGACTTTCTCTGCAGACACGATAAAGAATTGGCGGGGATCCAGCGAAAAGGCAGAGTTTTCTCGATTTAAGTCCTTCGGCTTTTCCCCCAAATCTCCAGCATGTTCCCGCGGATGGGTTAAGACCGGAGATAGCATCCCAACACGGGACGTCGGATACTCCTCCCCGTACTCTCACTCCCGTCGGCATTGATAGAGGACCCCACTATCTCTTTACTCGGCTCAGGGGTTTTCCTCCTCATTCCTCTCTTCCCCCTTCGCATTCTCCAAGAATGCCTCCATCCGCATTTCTTAGCCTCGCCCACTACCCCCTCGACAAGGTCTACGCCCACGACCCCCTCTTCCTACTCTTTTTCCCCATCCTTTCTCCTACCCCCAAGGCCAACTAATAGCCGTAGAAGGAAGGTGTGGAGAATAACAGATTTTATAAATTGATATATAGATAAGTTATGTATACATACAAGGTCTGTTACTAAGGTAGTTTGACGGATTATTACCCGGATAGACGGACGAATAGGCGGCAGTTTCTCTGGCTGAGTTCGAAGAAGTGTAGTCTCAAAAGGTTGGAGTCTGGTGGCAGTTGACTCCCAACCATTACCGAGTGTGGATAGATCGCTTGCGAAACCTCTATAACGTGGACTCGTCACGCTCTCTCATGTACCGGTTATTGGAATTACGCCATCAAATTTTGCGCAAAACTAAGCAAAACCGGGGAAGAGACTCTTGACATGCTCAAGGCAGCTTATAGGGATAACGCCAATGGTAGATCGGATGTTTGTTAGTCGGACGTGTGTTTTGGTAGGGTAAAGAATATGTTCAAGATGCTGAACGTTCAAGACGCCCTTCGACCTCAAAAAGTGACGAAAATCTTGCAATAGTGAAGGCTTTTCTGGAAAGGAATGGCAGATTAAGTGTTCGCTTAGTTCAAATGAACTTGGCATCCAAAAGAGATGTGCCTCGACTTCTGACCGATAGCATGTGCATGAGAAGGGTGTGTGCGAGGTTGGTGCCACAAGTGCTCTCGGAGGAACAAAAGGTAACTCGCACGCAGATCCTCCAAGAGATTCTCGACCATATCTGTGAGGATACAATTTTATATAAATATATATAGTTAAATTCAGTGCAACAGATATGGGATGAGAATCAATATTAATAAAACAAAGGTTATGCGTTTTTCCAGAAAGAAAAATGCTAAGCTAAATAATAAAATAGGAGGGGAAAAAATAGAGCAGGTAGAACAGTTTACGTATCTCGGAAGTGTTTTGGACCAACGCGGTCAAAGTAGTAGGGACGTAAGGAAAAAAAAAGGGGTTGGAAAGGAGGAGGGAGTTGATGACTGGGACGTTGAGTAGGGAGGTTAACAAAAGACTCGTAAAAACTTTGATATGGAATGTGGAAACGGCGCGGAAACGTGGCCGCTGAAGCAGGAGGATAGACGAAGATTGGAGGCTTTTGAAATGTGAGTATGGAGAAGAATGGAGAGGATGAAATGGACGGAAAGGAAAACAAATGAGGAAGTACTGGAGATGGTGGATGAGGAGAGGGGTTTGTTGAGAGAAATCCTATGGAGGCAAGAAAAATGGATGAAAGGTGTATTGAGCGGTAGTGGAATGTTGAAGAGGGTAATAGGGGGGAGAATGTTAGGCAAACGAGGAAAGGGCAAGAGCAGGATAGGGATGTTGGACGGGATGAAGGGAGGAAGGAAGTACATAGAGATGAAGAGGGACCTGATTTAGAGTATGTTGCTGGATTGTGTTTTGCTGGGAGTCACAAAATATTTATTTGGTAGTAGTGTCCATCCGAAAACCTACCTTAACCGGTAGATGACCCCAAAAATATATGCGATACATACAGGGTGCGGTAACATAATTTTCTTTTTATAAAGCAAAGTCCCTTTAAAAAAGGAAGTTATGCCGCACGCTGTATACAAACAAGCTGCTTGTAATTACTGAAAATAAGATGAGAAATGGAGGAATCAACTGCCTAGTAAATATAATCCACTCTCAACCCCCTCATCTCCTCTCTTTCATTTCTACCGCGAACACCACTCCCGGTGGAATTGCGAATTACGAAAAGAGTCCTGTTCCGCTGGGGTCGAAAGAGAGGACGTTAATGAATGGTCGAGAAGGAGAAGAAAATGGCGCACAGTAAACAAATCTTTATTGTTCCCTCGCATTACTCACTCGGGTTCTTGAAAGCGGCTCGCAATCTACCACGCTCAACATTTTTGTGAGATATCTATTTTCCACTCAGTCTGACTCATCATAGGATCGATGTAATTCAGGCATGCATATTAATATGAAAATATACCCATAAAAAACGACAACCTTTTACGGTATAATGTTCCTTTTACATGAATTCTAACCTGGAAATATATACACTTTAGATCGCATGGGTACTCTGACGCATACACGAGGGACAATCTCAACAAAGTCAGACGTAGTCATTACTAATTTCTTAATTCAAAAAAACATAATTTAAAGCCATAATTGAGAATGCACTACTTCATACTTTAGATGAGCATGCATGCAAGCACACGTGTATTTAATAATGTGTAAGTAAAAAATAATATTTTTTTAATGAATAAGAGTTTTTTTATATAGAAGCTTTGTGTCCTAACACTCCTCACCACACGTCCTTGAACGTGCTTTCAAAGTATTGCGAAGAGTTAGATATGACATATTTGCACACTGAAATGTGCTGAATGCATTTTTGTCTTGCCATTTAGTATGTTTCGGAGGTATTTAAGCGTACCCCATTGTTTGACGGAGAATTTTCTGTGGATAAAGATTTTTCGTCTCGTAATATTAATGTCATTTTTACCCACGTATTCAAGTTTTTTCAAACAGGTTAATGATGTATTTGTAGTCATTTTTAATTATCTTACATTTAGAATTTTAAAACTTTTGTAATTCCTTCTTACTTTCGTATAAGCCGAAATATTTCACCGATTGAATTACTTCTGCTTTCATTGTGGCATGTGAGACATAGGTTTAGGAAGTGAATATTATTTCGAAGGTCAACTCTTCACCCGGACAAATACCTAGATCAGGAAGAATCAAAATATTTGTCATCAAAATCCGTCCGGATAATTATATTTTCTATTATGTTCTTGGTTTATAGCCATTATTCTAACTTTTTTTCGTATAATGACTACTAGCAGGCCTGCTTACTACAAGTAGAAATTAAACTTAAATATTTCAGTTTATTTAAAGCAGCTCGAGAGACTTATACCCATTTATTCATTTACATAACCTCTCAACGATTCCATTTACCTCTGAGCAATATTTAACGTAGCTTGAACTCGCGTCCTCCGGAATCACCCTATTCACAAACAAGCTAATGACTTCCAGGTAATCATACGCATGTAGATGAAATCTAAACATAAGGTCCTTGTCTGCCCGGCGCACAGCAATCATGGCTCCTCTCATCAACTAGTAGACGTCGCGGCAGCCATCTCATCAAATTGGGATCATGAATCAGTTACGTAGGCATGTGAGTCTCGCTCGGTTTGGTGAGAGGGAGAGAGGGGGATGGCGGAATACATGGGGAATATCCCCTAGGGATATCGCCTCCCTCCCGCCCCAACAGGTGTGAAAGCGCCACGCCTCCCTGCACAACCCTTTGACCGCACGGCCTCCAAGGAGGAAGGGAACACTGTGGACGAGGGATCACGTCGAGAGGAATTGAGACGTATACGTGCAGTGTGCCCCACAGCAACATCAACAACTTCGAGACCTCTATGTATTAAGTGATTAAAGCGATGCCCCTCATTCATTTTAGCAGTAGTGATTTAACATTTCCATCATTCATAGAAGGGATCCAAATTCTCAATGGCTAGAATATAGGACGGATTTGGATTGAGGATATTCATATGGATTCGATTATTGAAAAAAAACTTCTCTAAGGAACTAGTGAATAGAACACACTTTATAAATTGTTTCAGCTGGTTTGAGAGGTGCTTACTCTTAAAAAATAATTTTCAACGAAAAGTTATCACTGGCTTTCCTAGGTCGATCGATAAAAAGTCAAATTTTTTGGACAGAAATCGATTACCTTAACCATGTTTAAAGTTGGTTCGTAAGTGACGAGTTCACCTATCCCGTTCGAATGCACGAATTAATATAAATCGTACCGCTTCAATGAATGATGATTAATGAAGTCATAAAAAGTTGATTTTTTAAGTGAAAAATGGGTGTAACAAGAGCAGTCCAGTTATTAGTGATAAATTCCCTAAAATCTTTAAATGTCATGAATTTAAATAATTCGTATCACTTCATTATTTGGAGGGAATTATCAACATCAGCGTACGAGAATCAGTGAAAAATAAAAAAAAAACTATTAACAAAATTCGATTCACTGAACTACCTAAAACCCCAACTGCTGAGTAAGAATGATAAATAAGTGGTAGTACTTCGAAAACCAAATCTTCGCTGCTTCTTAGCCCTTTTCATTACTCTTGTTACTAGATTCCGTCCGTAGTAAGAGATGAACGGCAAGTCAGGATGATCTCGAAATGGATTACTCGGCAAGGAATGTTCAAAGGAGAGGAATAGGGAAGGAGAGCGGCAGTGTTATTTTTTTCAATCTAGTCCTACCCTCGCGAAGGGCTTCCCTAACGGCCGAGATCGGAGGAGCACTCAGCCGAGATCGGCTGCAACACTTGCGTTGGGAGGTTACAAAGTAGCTTCCGCTGAGAACCGGACAATTGAATTCACGATAAAATCAAAATGCAGTGAAATCGTGCTGGCGCGAATTGTCGAGTGAGAACGTCGGGGAAGACCGAGAAGGATTCATTTTAGGTCAGGAATACAAGGTACGTTCAAGGTCTGCGGTCTCTCGCATGCGATATTTCTGGCGAGCTACTTCATCAAGGAAGTTTCAACGTCTTTTCCTTGTCAATACAATCTCCCATTAATCATACTGTATAGCCTCGACTCCATGATCTCGCCAGGGCTGTGGAGAACGCGTCTGTTATGACTCCTTTTACATACTAAAATAAACCGGCAGGTCCGTCGAGACTTGTGTTCCTTGTCATTAAACGCTCGGCCTTCTTTGAACTTTCGCATCGGTGATTGCACATTTTTCACATCCATAACTAGAAATGATGGAAAGAATTCTTGCTGTTCTCGTGCATCATGAAGCTATTTAAGTATTGAAAACGTTTTCATCTCTAACGACAGCTATACAAACAATGTGCACTGCGCAGTGCAGCCATTCTTGAACTAATAAAAAGTTCCCGTGTATTTGAAGCTCAACCATTTCTTTCTCTCGGTACCAGGAAAACTTTCGGGGATATTATGGACTTGGAAAGTACCTCGTAGATTTCTACAATGTCCGTTATCATTTCCTTCTTAAATGTATTTAATTAACTGATAATTTAACTATATTAATGACGCTCCCACAGTAAACATTATGAGGGAATACATTTATCAGGTACATTATTTTAAGTACCTACCTGGAAAGTATTATTACGTGGAATGGGTCAATTTCTAAAACTATAGGAAGATGTTTGGTGTATTTTCATAAGAATTTTGCTGGTACATAAAATACGATAAAGTTTCTTTATCCTATTTTAGTAAATTTAACCAAAAAAGTCCTAGTGTGGTTTTGAATTTCTTCTTGAAATACAACATTGTTTACGGTAATGTGATAATTGCTGTTGCTTAAGTTAACCTTTGAAATTGATTTTCGGTATAGTTTCCGAGGTCTTACTTGGGAGGAGCAATGTAAATTTCGATCCTCATTAGTCGTGGAGATGTGACGTCGCTATTTAAAGATTATTTTTTGCGTATATAATCCCTAACAAGCCGAGTCCTTGACGTCACAATCTTCCTATTGTCATGACCAAAAGGTTGAATCCTCGCAAATAAGCTCCATGGATAGTGAAATGGATCCTGGATAACGAGAGTGTAGAGAGATTTTGTATCTGGATAAACATCGTCAAGTCCCTATCCATTTGAACGAAGAAAATCATTCCGAAAAATTTACTGCGACTTAATATGGTAAAATTTCTTTTTTCGTGACTATACCCTCTGAAATGTTTGCCACAAATGCAATTTACTTTCAGATATCTAAATTAATACTATAGGGAGGGATTGACATTAAATTTTGGCGTTTTTCGTCCAACTTTTCCTTGAAAATTTTACGGATAAAATTATAAGTACCTCCTACCAACGTTAATACGTACGCCAACTTGATAGAAGCAAGTCAAGAGCATTCCAAAGATGTATCCTTGGCATTCATAAATTATTCGATGCAGAGACGAAAAATCCTTTCCTATAAATATCAATCCGCTCTTAAGTACATTTGGAATGTTTAGTTCTTAACTATAAGTTAGGTTATAGCGACACAATAAAAAATTATGATTAGACCAGGAAAGAAAAAAACATAGGAACGAATGCAAGAATAAGAATTAATTCACGGAAAAAATTGCAAATTACTGGAAGGGTCTCTTCTTTTCTTTCAACTTTCCTATTCATTGCCAAGTTCATTTGTGGGAGACATTTGCCTTGATTTCACTGAGCTGCCCTAGACACGACGCGTACTGGGATTCTCCGCTTGAACTTAATTCGTCAAGATTAAAGATACATTGGCGACACAAGTATTTTCAGTATCCAAAATCAGTAATTACTCAAAAACAGGCAAAGTCTATTGTGCCGCCCAAATGTTTTGAGTGCCTCTACATCATTTATATGTATATATAAACATATATATGTGTATATATATATAAACATACGATTTGCGTATGTGTATATATTTATATATACGCGTACATAAATATATGTATCCCAGCACAGGGAAAGGAACTAGATCCCCTGATGTATGAATATTCACACGCCGTCGGGCTTAATACTGGGTGAACTCTGCCATCAAATACTAAACCGACCTTCGGGATGATTCCTGTGTTTTTTTAATGCATCCCAGAAACCATCGAGCGAATAATAGTCGACCCTTCAGGACCCTTGTTACTCTAAGGCATGTAGGTACAATTTTCAGCCTTCATGAAGCGAAACAGTGCACTTTCCCTCATTAAAAAAATCATCAACTTTAAATAAATAGATTCTATTCAACCTCTTTTCATCAAAAAAAAGGAGCGAAGAAGCATCCCCCTGCCTCTTACAGTTTAACGAAAGGGTCGATTTTAACCCCAATGTATCTCACGATTCCATTTTCCCCTTCCTTTTACCGCCCCACTCCTCGTCTCCACCTTCCCCGATCGAAGGACCGCCTCTTTAATTCCAGGCATAATTGTTTATTCGGAGGGACCTTATATAAACCTTAAGACCCCCCCCCCCGCAGTCTCTTCGAGGAACTCATTTTCTTCATCATTTCCCATCCGTTCCATAACCCATCTGTTCCCATCCTCGGGGTACTAGGCAGCAGCCCTCACCCTTCCCCCTTCAAACATCCGCTTGGGTGCTATTGGTCCTGAGAGATGGAGGGAGACAACCCTCTTTGAATTTTTGTATACTTCGCTGACTCCGGCTCACCTGCCGCTGAGTTAGATTGGAGTTGACGCCACTTTTAGGAAGGATTCCTTAACTGGAGAGAAATTGGATTTCATTAAGAGACCCGTGTCCAACACAGCGGACTTTCATGATTAGGATCATGAGTAATCATAGGAGAAGAATAGAGAAAAAACGGACTCCAACCAGTGGAAGAGTTTTGATCAGCAAGATTACTGGCGATGGACAGAGCAAGAGTCGGTTCAATAAGTTTAGTGGCAAAATCGTTCTAATACAAAAGAACAACTACTAACGGAAAATGTGCGTGGCAAATGAAAACTATTCTTGAAAATATGCATGAAATACACTTTTCTACGGATTTGATACTAGGTCAATAGGAGTAGAATAGGAAATGTTGATTGGAGGTAATGAAAATTTGACGCTACAGAAGAATAATAAGAATGAAATGTTTAGAGAGAGTAGGAAATGAAGAAATACTTAATAGAACGAGTAAAGAAAGAAGCCAATGAAGAAAGCTTAAAACAAGAGGAAAATAATTAGACACATCTTGAGGCACGGTAGTTTACCAACACCCATAAGTGAAGTGAATGCATAAGGGAGGAATTTTTTTTATAATTAATTATCAAAAGAAGAAAACAAATTGATGCACTATGAGAGGTAGGTTTTTGAAAATGCCAGCACAAGGAGCTATGAGGAAATGAAGAGATTGGAGGGAAAGGTAATAGTTTGGGGAGTTTCTACAAACCAATACTCGAATTGGTAACCCGTAATGAGGAAGATGTTTCTAAACGCGTGATCAATAAATATATGCTACTATTGAATTCATTTTAAATATGATGAACAAGATGAATCATAACAACCAGCCTGATACCTAACGGTAGGCTGACCCTCTATCAGGCTATCAGAAACAGGAAAGCAGATCATTATTAGCATTGTAACTTGGCCATCGGCAGTGTATGACGTAGTTATTGTAGGGGAAAATAAGAACAGATTTCAGAACAGAACGTTTTTAGTACCAATCTCAGATTATTTGCTGACGACATGGTGATATACAGGGAAATAAGGTGCCAACTAGATCGTGAGCTACTATCTGGAGACTTAGACACAATCTCGGATTGGTGTAAGGAATGGAGATTAATGCTTAATATAGACAATGACGAGGCGAATGAATTGGCGAGGTAGGGGCAGGAACAGGATAGAGATGTTGGACGGGATGAAGGGAGGAAAGATGTACACCGAGATGAAGAGGGACCTGGTATAGATTAGTTTGATTGGTGAGGAGTCACAAAATGTTTATTGGATAGTTGTGTCCATCCAAAAACCTACCTTAAACGGTAGATTACCTGATAATAATAGACAAATGAGCAGTTTTTAAATTTTGGAGCAATAGAAGTGCCGAACAGGGCATAAACTACGAAACAGAGGGTTCAGTGCTAACTACGGCCAATCAAGTTAAGGTTATTTTGGGGTAGTTCTAACACCACGCTTTTCATGGGGAGCACGTCTCCGGACAATATGCGGATCCGCTTTAGAGATACTTGACTTCATTAAACGGGTGGTGGGGAAATGTAATGAGAAAAATAAAGAGAGGTGCTATTTTGCTTTAGGTAGATTTCATTTGGAGTATGCCGCAAGTGTTTGGTATCCTTGGGAGAAAATTTTCCAAAAAGAATTGGATAAAGTCCAGAGAAAATCCACCAGATTCGTTAAAAATTATTATAATAAAAACAAAAGTGTGACAGGTCTCTTAGGGGATTTAGGCTGGGAGCCACTTGAGATACGAAGAGAACAAGCGAGACTTAGACTTTTAGTAAGGTTCATAACAAACGATATTATCAGTGACACTAAAGAAATTATTATGGCCCCACACTATTTAGGTCCAGACCACAAAGAAAAAATAAGGGACATAGATTCCAGTACTGATAGATAAAAATACTAATTCTTCCCCGAAAATCAGGAATCATAATAGTAAGAAACCGAAGTAATTTTAGAAATATTGAAAACAATTCATTGACGTCGGTACATTAAGTCGGAACAAAATTAAACTTTGAAAAGGCATCAGGTTAATTTGTAGGTGCATGTGTATGTTAGTTGGTAGTTTTTTTGTTTGCATGAGTGTGGGGTTTAGGGTTTTTGCATGAATGTATACCATGCTGTGTTTGTGGATTGCATAAATTTGTGGTTTTTGCATACGATTTTTTTCTTATCACGGGTGGTGCTCTAACATCCCCCACCACACGCCTTTACGGTGGCTTGCGGGATATTGAATAGATGTAGATGGTAATATTAACGAAATAATATTTAACTAAATGACAAACTTTTTATCAGTCTCTCAGAAAATTAGAGGGAATTTTTCACATAGCTCATCAAATAATTCCATCTTGCCATTTACATAGTGGCTGTACAAATCAAATTTCTCGTACTAGTAGTCCTATTAACATGAATTAAACATTTCGGTTCATTACTGCGTATCTGATGTCTACAAAAATTAGGCCGCAAAACAAATTCACCCTACACGGCCTAAACAGCGGTATGGATCAAGTTCCATGTCATTCTTATTTTACATATAATTCTTACTTTAAATCTTTGAAACTGTCCATAACACCGGTCATTAATCATTATATTCTAAGAGACTCTGATAACTTTGTCCCTTTGGTAACCCTAGGCCACATTAAACATAATAGAACTAATTTATTTGCTTCAGCTATTTTATGATTGAATCCCATCAAACTAGGAGTAATTGCACTAGTTATAACAATTACAATTCAATTTTTGTGATTACCATTACATCAATGTAAATACGAGGGTTTCTATTTATAATTTCAGCCTACTAATGAAAAGACAGTAATTTATTTTTGAAAATTGCCTTATTGTTTTTCGAAGTATTCTTCTCCATGATAATCAATACACTTTTGCATGTGCTCGAACCAATTTTTGTAACATTTTTTCTAATCCGATTGAGGTAACTCCAAAAATTGGTATTTGAATGCATCAACGGCTTCTTCAGGCGCCGAAAAACGTTGACCATGTGATTTTTTCTTGATAAACGGGACTAAGAAGAAGTCATTTGGTGCTAAATCAGAGCTCTGCGGAGGATGGCCCATCAATTCAACGTTTTGGTCAGTCAAATAGGTAGTTGTTTCAGCCGATCTGTGAGAGCTTGCATGGTCATGATGAAGAATGATCCTTCGTTGCCGCTTCTTTTTCCGTATTTCAGCAAGCACTTCTTGCAAACAAATTCTCGTGTACCATTCAGAATTTATGGTTCTACGATTTTTTTCTAACGGTACGGTTGCCACATGTCCAGTTATTCCGAAGAAACAGGCGATCATTTACTTCGATGTGCTTCATGTACGAATCACTTTTGTCGGATTTGGTTCGTCTTGGAAGACCCATACAGTGGATTGCTGTTTTGTTTCGGGCTCATACGCATAGAGTCAATAATAGTCACCTGAGTAGATGCCATACACAGCTTGATGCATCGCGATTGTGTTTATTGAGCATTTCTTTGCACCAATTGACACGAGCATCTTTTTGAGCTTTCGTCAAAATATCCGGGATCCAACGAGAACAATTTTTTTCACAGCTAAATGTTCATGCAATATCTAATTGATGCTCGTCATACTAATCCCCAAGGATACCTCAATTTCACAATCATATGAAAATCTTCCTTCACTAGTTTTTGCACAGCATCAATGTTTTATGGCACAACTAATGATTTTGGACGACCTTTACGACTTTCGTCGCTGAGCGAACGGCGGCCGTGATAGAATTCGTTATACCAGCGTTTCACAGTGGCAAATGATGGGGCTTTATTGCCAAAAGCGGAAGTAAGTTGATTGATGCATTTCTGTCTGATAATCCACGTCGAAAGTCGTAAAAAATCATCGCACGAAAGTTTTCACGAGTTCAATATTTTCGCTGAGACAAAATTTTCGAGTCACTGTAAACAGCACAAGTTACGATCAAACGACAGAAAGAACTGAAGAAAGTTAACGTCAAAAGGGTGAAACTTTCAGACGGAAACGTCAGATGGCGCCTAAAGACTTTAATGTTATCATGGCTCAAAATATAAATAGCCATCCTCGTTTAAAGGGATATGCACGCTACATCCTTGAATTAACTTTTATTCTGAATATTCGAATCTTAGTAACTCGATTAACATGAATAACACATTCCCACACTCATATTTGATATTTTTTTTGTTTTTTTTTGGATTGTAATTAAATTGGATTGCCTTGTCGCGAAGGAAAACCCTTTAACCATAAAACAGCAGTAAATCGCGAATTTTCATATGGTATTACATTAATTATTATCATAATTAAATCAAATCGAAACATTAACATCATCTCGTCCTTATAACAAAATGCTAACACGTTATTAATCACAACTCTTAGACTTTCTGAATATTTAAGATTACTGTCACGAAGCAGGGGCTCATTCCATTCATTTCTACGCAGCCATTTGGATGATCTACATGATAGTGGAATTTCATTTAATTTTTCTGTACCATTTCAAAAGCCAGGAGCCAAAGAGCGATCATCAAAAAGCCACATTAAAGCGTCAACTTGATCCGCGAGACCTAATGGTTACACACCAAAGAGAACACTCTTTGGTTTATATTTGGTATGTACATTGAGGAAGTACTGGAGATGGTGGGTGAGGAGAGGGGTTTGTTGAGAGAAATCCTATGGAGGCAGGAAAAATGGATGAATGGCGTACTGAGCGGTAGTGGAGAATGTTGAAGAAGGTAATAGAGGGGAGAATGTTGGGCAAGCGAGGAAAGGGCAGGAACAGGATAGGGATTTTGGACGGGATGAAGGGAGGAAAGAAGTACACAAAGATGAAGAGGGACCTGATGTAAATTATGTTGCTGGATTGGGTTTTGTTTGGAGTTACAAAATGTTTATCTGATAGTTGTGTCCATCCAAAAACCTACCTTAACCGGTAGATTACCTAATAATAATAACATCAGTTAGTCTAAATACAAATGTCAATTTCAGAGACATTTTAAAGTATCTATGTAGTCTGTTAGACCACCTTTGTTTCACGTCATCATTACCGTAAAGAAAAGTCTTTATTTAGAAATAGATTAATGGCTTCCAGCAATTATTTCTCATTCGTATTTCCAATATTTATTAGATACGTAATTCTCGCTCTTACTTTATGATACAACTCTGAACATGTGGGAAGAGTAGAAACATTTGCTTCGTTATTCTATGGAATGTATTGGGCCATTTTATTAATGTGGTTATTGCTATCATATTCACCAAAAAAGCGATGCCAGATACTAGTTAAAGGATATTTATAATATTCAATTTATTGTTGCTAATCTAGTCAGAAAAACAAAGGGTGGTATCTAGTTAGACGCATGTCATAGGGAGAAAATAATTGTCCAGAATTTAAGGTCATCCTTAAAGTATTTATAACATTATAAACAGAAAAAAAGAGCAAGAAATGATGACGGGATTATGAGGCAAATTAGCTCAATGAATCAGTTACATGGGGAATACGGAAGCTTGATCATTAATTTTCATAACTGCAGATTAATTCACTGCCAAGATGGGTATTTGATGATTTACGATTAGAATATTTACACAATAAATAGATATTTAAGATTATATCTTTCAGTTGAATATTGCGTCATGCTTAAACAATAACCAATTGTTTATAGATATGTAACGTATCTTCATAACCTGAAAGATTTGAACACAATAACTTTATTCATAAGCCGAAAGAAGTTCCAGGTTACACATAAAATTTATGCCAGACGGGAAGGACGGTTGATATTAGGATAGACACCGCCTCCCCCCTCTCACCCCCACTGAACAAGCATCACAGACACGACCGTAAAATTAGCGCTGAAAACTTCTAAAGAACTTAATCGGGGGAAATTTCACTGTTGGCAACAGGCAACGCAACGACTACTCGAAAACTTCATCCGCAGCTGCCTCCACCATTTCTTTTGGCTACACGATACGATATTTCCTCGTTCTTCAGTCTTCTTTCACTTCGTACCTCTCTGCCACCCCTTTTCATTTCTCTTTCACCGCAGCACTTTTCGTGTATTAATATTTTCCGCGGGAATGACTTAAATCCGGGAAGAGAGCTCTTTTCTCCTGGTCTGACACAAAAATATGACTGTTTGCCGTCATACCTCATCATTCCCACTCCCTACATACCCCTTCCAGAACCCTCATCATTACCTTGAACGTCCACTTCCTCCTCCAATGGCCACCCCTTTGGAACCAACCCACATCAAAACTAACGCAACCACCATCATCCCTCCCTCCATCCAAAGCCTTCCGTACACCCTAATCCCCACCCCATATTACGCTCAATCCACGCTTTCTCCCGCGCTATACTTTGCCTTAATTTCTCCCTGCTCTCGCTATGGCCTCGAACCCGCCTACTTACCCCAACCGAACTCCCACGCACCGTGATACCCCGCCTCTCAAACCCAACCGAATCCTTTCCCACTCCATTTCCCTGAGCCCTCCCATCCCTCCCTCTATCTTTCTCTCCTCCTCCTTTCTTCTCTCCGTACCTCACCTCCGAACTGTATTTTCCCTAAAAGCCTATTTCCCTTCTTCTTTCCTCCCCTCCTGTCCCTGATTCCCCGCCCACCAACGTCATCATTCTTCCCCCGCAGCTTAAACCCTCGTTCACCCCTTCCTCTCACATTCCCCCAACGCACACCGCTACCCCTCACCCACTCACCGAATTCGGCCCACCTCTCATTTATCATGGGCTACGGCGCGGCCTCCTAATCTCTTCTGCGCCGAGAGACGAATGCTACACTTGGCGCGCTATTAATTTTTCCCGACCATGAGCACAGAGGAGAAAGATAGAAGAGAAAATGGGGTAGGAAGAGAAAATGAGGGGACGAGGGAGGTTGGGTGCAATGAAAAGACGATAGGAGAAGAGAGTGAGAGAGCAAAAGAGGAGACAGAGAGAGAGAAAGAAAACGAAGAATTCGTAAGAAGCATTTATCAGGACCCACGTTTCGTTAAGTCTCCCGGGCGAATTTAATGCCGGCGACGTCCCATTCGAGTCTCCGGTATTGAAGACATCCTTTACATAAAAGGGTAATGGAGCGATGGCGCTCCTATAAGCCTGGTACCCGGGGAAAACAAGGGGATTATGTGCCGTGTGGAAGAAGTGTCTGGCTCTAGAACCAGAGAAAAAGACCAATTAAATCTCAGAAAACTTGCATCCCAACCATTAATTGCCTTTCACGTGCATGCCTCTCTGAAGAACGGAACTTTTGATGCCCGGCTTTAGAGGAGATTAGACGTGATGGAAACGCCGGGTTACAGCAGAATGATGAAAATAAAATATAAAGAGATCCAGTTGATAATGAAGATGCCCTTCGAACGGCGAGTGACGAGAGTGGTCTATGGAAGCCGCTGACGAAAAGAAAACTAATTGGACCCATTCTGAGAACAACAGTGCCCCGTAACCTAGGGAAAATTATTTCAAGGGAAGAAATAGAGAAAACGCAAGGATGAATTGAGGCATTCAGAGCAAAGGGAGAACTCTCCTCACGAAACAATAAGGGCATGATGAGACTGCGAAGTGATGGAGCATGACTTGAAGGGATATAAAAGACCAATTCAATGGTGATAACTTATTACACCAATGAAATTCAACTTTGATAAGTGGGTGAAATTTGAATCTGTAATACGCGACTGATTTTAAAGGACCGTTGCCAGGACATTTTTAACTGTTATATTCTTTTCCGCCAAGCTGAGACATAGGGGATGTTCCTTACCTCATCATTGGTGAAAATGAAAAGATTGTTATACCAATTAATTCTGAATTTAAAGGAAAACCTGAAAAGCCAGGATAAATTTACTAATGACATTCGATTACAAACTCTTGGCGGTTGAAAATCTATTCAAATTAATTTCAAGCCTAATATCATGAATAACTGGCATTAGTAAGACTATGGCGGCGCAATATCTCGAGATCATATCCCGTGAAAAAAAGAACTCGATTCCAATACAACGTATATTCAAGAGCGGTCTGATCCGAAAAAACCTTGCTCCACATCTCAATAATATACTTCACCTAGAAACCGAAAAAGAAATATGCAAAATTAAATGAGGACGAAACTCAAACAAAGAGCATTGGGCTGCATAACATCATGGAATTTCATTATGTGAAGTTTTGACATCATTATATTATTATTATTAGGTAATCTACCGTTTAAGGTAGGTTTTTGGATGGACACAACTAACAAATAAACATTTTGTAACTCCAAACATAACCCAATCCAGCAACCTCATCTACATCAGGTCCCTCTTCATCTCTGTGTACTTCCTTCCTCCCTTCATCCCGTCCAACATCCCTATCCTGTTCCTGCCCTTTCCTCGCTTGCCCAACATTCTCCCCTCTATTACCCTCTTCAACATTCCACTACCGCTCAATACGCCTTTCATCCATTTTTCCTGCCTCCATAGGATTTCTCTCAACAAACCCCTCTCCTCACCCACCATCTCAAGTACTTCCTCATTTGTTTTCCTTTCGGTCCATTTCACCTTCTCCATTCTTCTCCACACCCACATTTCAAAAGCCTCCAATCTACGTCTATCCTCCTGCTTCAGTGACCACGTTTCCGCACCGTACATAGCTACGCTCCATATCAGAGTTTTTACGAATCTTGTCTTAACATCCCTACTCAACGTCCCCGTCATCAACTCCCTCCTCCTTGAGAAAGCTTCCTTGCCTAGCGCAATTCTTCTCCTTACGAAAATATAAAAATGCACGGACAAAATAATTCGAATACATACAAGTACCAAATATACATAACACCGTTAGGTATTATATTTCTACGAGAATACATGTATAACTGATTCTTCCCGAAATAGGAAAAATGTAAAAGTATCAAACTATTTGTTTCGAGACCAGAAAAGATCCACAACTATTGGAACCAGTTTTGACCGAATTTTACAATTGATTTGCGTATTCAATTCTGTACAACGAACGAAGTCAGGTGGAGTATTCATAACTAATAAAACTTTGATGGAAGACTCACGATTCCACACTGTTGGTATTCGGCGGTAAAAAGGATTGCTTGCCAGTAGTTGGTATATTGCGATTGCTGAAGAGCAGTGTAAATAATACTGACTGGGTCGGGTGGAGACGAGCAAGGCCACTAAAGTAAAATCGATATATTTCACAATAATGTATACCTGTCTACAAAATGTGATACTTAGCATGACACTACAGACTTCAACCGCCTTTTTTTCTCTCAATTCTCTCAAAGACTCTCCAATCAATCGATAAAATAAACGAAGTTAGACTTGACTCCATGGACGTTGTATGCATCAATGCTGAAAACGACCATGGTAATTATACACTGTTTCAATGAGCAGACCTTACCCTATTAATTCATGACTGGAATCTCTAGGAGGCTTAGAGACAGTACATATGGGCTTGGAATAAAGAGAGGAGGGCCAGGCGCATGAATTTGGTGGAGCTAGATACGTGAGGGTCGGTCCTTCCTTAGCTACTTAAAAAATATTTTTGTATGTCACTTCGCATATGATAATGCTACGGTGTTATTAAATACTTCATGTCTCTACTCAAAAAACTTTCGACGATTGATAATTTCATTTTAATATTTTTTTCCTTTTTAGACACCCATAGAAATGGCTAGTTTTAAGCCATAATCATAGAGTTTCATTTTCGTTGATGATGCATGATATTAGCGTTAGATAATAACACCCAGATATACCCTCGTAACTGCAACTAATCAGGTATTTTATCAGCTACCTGCCACCGAATCCGAATTGAACTCAATTGCCACTTTTGAACAAACTATATTTTTACGGGAATGTACAACTTATGCGATCTATATATTTTAACATTTCAATTTTGGTACTCCTGGATGGGTTTGAATTTTAAAGTATTAATATTAATTCATAATTAGTTTAAACTAATTGTAAATATATTTTATATTTACCATAATCGGTAGAGAAATATATTATAGGTTTCTATCCTCCATGATCTAAAATTTACACTTTCTAAAAGACTTATTAAATTACTTTATTCGGCGTTTTGGCTAAACAAAGGGAAAGGTAATTCCTGTCAGTATATGAGACTTAAAGTCGTTTGATTTATACTTGTGAGAGCTATTCTAAAACGACTGCAGTTCTAAAAATAAATTGTATTCCTTAAGCCACTGCCAGAGCGGGTGGAATGGATTGATTTCACACCAAGTACACACTTTCGTAATATTTAAATATTTAGAACCTATTAGTAAGTAAAATAATTCAAACGATAGAACTAGGGTAAGAAGCAGCTTTAAAGGCACAAAAGTTTCAAGTCAAGACTTAAATTCGCCGACTTAAAAATTTCAACTGGCCCTCGGCGCATTCGAAACAGGCAGACAGTAATAGTTCAAGTGAAATTAGAGTCAAACAGAATAATGGCTACAAATTAGACGAGTAAATCATTTGACTAATATTTTCATTTCTTTTTGTTTCACGGAAAAATTTAAATTTTCAGAATGTCAGTCCTACAAATTGGACCTCCTCATCTCACGCTCTCTATCCCGTCCGACAGTACTAATAGAATGGGCCCACCCTCGTCCATCGAATCGATCGACCTTGGTGCTGAAGTGTGGCGTCGTTGATGGCCGCGGTTGAGTTTTATTTTTATTTCCCATCGTAACGAGGTGGAGAAAGAAATCAACCTTTAGAATGGCAACATTCGTAATGACGTCAGAAAACAAAGAAGAGCTCAAGCAACTAAGAGTGCAAAAATGGACGGAGTAAGAGGGGTGGAGGCGGAGGAAGAATTATTATGGCTGCAAATTAGATTGGAACGAGCATATTCTGCCACCAGGATAAAATAGGGAGATATACAACGTCGCCGAAAGGTTTAAGTACTTGTCCTTTCCTCGCACGATGCGCGGTCACAGCACAATTGAATCCTAGAAGCGGATTAAAATACATAAATATAAAATACTTATGCACAACATTAAATAAGTGCTGGATGTATAAAGTATGTACTTTAAAGTATGTTCTTATGTTTTTTGTATGAGATGAAATGCATAATCATATGCGCGTACGAGTATGAACTCATGCCCATGTTTGCTGGTGCCTTAAAATACCTCGTACGCCATTGTTACGGCTTGCGAAGCTTTGTAAAGATATACATTTTCAGTGTGAAACAATTCAGAGAGAGATTTTTTCAATTGGATACCGTAGTCCACGTAGCCGAAGTAAACTTTAACTACATAATTTGAATTATTATGGCGATTTATTGACAATTAACATTTAAGAAAAACTTAATTTTAATTCTACGCACTGGGTGTAGAATCATCCCCTGCCAAGCATGAACAATAGTAATGGCTTTCAATGTAATACGTAGTTGCAAATAATGTAAGGAGTAAGGGAGAGTGGGAGTGTGTTTACGTGGGTGGGAGGCGCCCAATCCCACTCCCATTTCCATTCAGCCCTTCGGTCGGTCGCTAACGAGTGGAAACACGTCATTTCTCACCCACCCCCACACCCTTCACTCCTCTCTCTCGTCACCACATTTCCCTCATTACTCTCTCTCCTGACTTGCTCCCTCCGCGGGGATGAGAATGGAGGAGTGTTAGGCCTGAGGGGGAAGTTTGCCGCCGCAGGGTTTGGCAGATAAGTCGAAAGAGGGTGCTCCGTGACAGTGGAGGTTGACGGGAGCGAACTGGGGTGGCTTAATAATGGGTGGGGGCCGCAACACGGAGCGGAGCGAGTCCACACCCAGGACGGGATTCCCGAACGAAACCCGAAAACCCTGACAGAAGCAATCCCCGTTCTCCTTTCTTTGTGCGTCGGGTCATATTTTTTTCCCTCCTTCCCTTCAAGGGCTGGAAAGTCAATACGTCACGAGTGATTTTCTCCCCGGGTCCACGCAAGGGCGAATGAGAGTGAGTGGGGAGGTTGATGATTGCGCCTAACCTTGTCCATTAACCCCCTAGCTCATTCCCAAACGCTCCTCTTTTCTGGGAGAATGGCACATATCGAACATGGGAGGAGAAATTTTTTTTGGATTTCCATTTGTCATAATTGAAAATTGGGACAATACACAGAGCTTCAGAAATAAATTTATTTCTGAAGTTCTGTGTTTTAAGAAGTATGTAAGAAATTCCAGAAATGAATATATTTAGATGATGAAACTTCTTCAATTAGTATCACTACACGTAAGCATTTTCAGACATTTCTAGTTTATGGAAAATTGTTTCGCCACACTATGGTAAGATTTTTATTGAAAATCCTACGGTGCAGTGTAACAAGTAAAGAATAAATATAATTATCAATGGAACTTAAAGTGTCTTTATTGTACTACTTTTCAATCGACATAACTGTTCTATGAATGCTGGAGGAACGAGGGCTGATTACTCGAAGAATTTGAACCCAAAGAGTAAGGATCCGTTTAAACAAAAAAAAGACCGAGACCGTAAACTTTTGACTTAACGCAATTTTTTTTGTTTACATTGATTCACGACCGTAGCTACGTTCATTGTACATTTACCTTAAGGATCAGTTGTTGATGTTCGGCAGAAATCGGCAGAAATATGTGAAAGGCACATATTTCTACCGATACTTCCTAAACCACATGTTTAGAAAATTATGCACACAGTTAGACCCTCCAGACACGCCTTATATATTGACAGGCTAAGAACAACTTTAAGCCAACCTGATTGCGACATTTATAATTCGTGTCTTACGCTGAAAAAGCCATGAAAGTGAATTAATAATAGTAGTTTTTGTTGGCATATAACCATGTGTAGAAAGTCAATGCAGAATTGGATTTATAAAAGCACCTGCATATTCATAGTTTTTCAGGTCACAACTTCAATTAGACGAGTATTTCAGCGAGAGCAAATAATGAGAGTGAAAATGTGTCATGCCATTTCTCTAATTAGTAGATCCCTACCAATAAAATCTGTTTCAGTAACCCAACCAAGTAGAAGTTTTTAATTAATTATATCATATCTAATAATAATAATTTCTCGCAATATCAAATTTTATGATGTATATCCTCGACACACTTATTTTCATAGGACTAATATATGTGATTAACTGGAATGTCCGGGATTTCAGTATTAGTCAATCTTCTAGTGGCTATCAATTCCCTCATGAGGGTTGGAAATCTGGGCTTCAAAATTAAACAGATAGATGGCCATAAAGTCATTCGAGAAGGAGAAAAATTAGTTATTTTTATCGATAGTATCCAAAGCGAATCGGCTAGAAGAATTGATTAATTTAAGTAGTTCCATGCATGCGCATCACAAGGAACCTGTTCATTTACACATGGGAGGGTAGCCATGGACATATTTACGGGATACTTCGGTCGTCCGGGATCGCGGAATGTGAAGAAGAAGAACGAATATTTATATTTTTAAATCCACGAATTCTTAATTGATCCCGGAAATCCAATTAGCAATCTAGCACGAGGAACGCCGTCAGGCAAAAATTCTCGCGTTGCTATAAATAGATTACAGTATCCTCTATCTTTCCAAAAGGCATAGTTTGCCGTGCCCCATTCGTGAATGTAGACTCTCTCACCCAAGTTAGTCAAAAAATCTCAAACCTAAATAAATACTTCCTATTCGTAGCAAGTAAAAAAAATGCAAGTGTTCTGAAGTTTATCCTATTTTTACGTAAATAATGACTTCCTCACGAGGTATCCGGATGCTTCCTGGGTATTCAAAATGTGGCCTAAGGAATGAGACTTCATGTTTTTCTTTTAATTTTTCAAAATATACCAGAAACTAATAAAGTAAATTTTCGAGAAAAAACACGTATCTCTTATTCTTTTAATATGCCAAGTTGGTCTGAAAAGTTTCCGACCTTTCAAGGATACAAGACATTTTTTCTGACATTTTCTGAGTCAGAAAATATTTTCTGAAAATTTCCGAGTCGGAAACTTTTCAGACCACCCACATATACTCCCCATTTGGATGTCAAAATTATTTCCAAGTATTTGCTGATTTCTAGATTACTTAAATCAACTCCACTTATTTAATATATAATATGATTTCAGTCCTTTCACTTGGGGTTTCCAAAAATCGTGCATGATTTAAGATCAAATTATAGCAAAAATTCGCTATCGGTTAACATCCAACCTGAGTGTTTATTCTATCGCTGAGGACGAAACGTAGAACAGCTTATGAAATGAAATTATTGACTTTGTAATTCCACATCCTTTACTTAAAACAAGTTTCGTCGCTGAATGTAATCGTTCATTTTATTTCAATGTATTAGGTAAATTCCATAAATTTACACCGGAGAAAACTTATTTTAGAATTGTTATGCAAACGCCAAAATGGATAAATTGGTGGAAGGTATACACACCATAAATAGATACTAATTTATATAAAAACTTGTATCGAACGGAAAACCCTTTTCAAACACTTGCAAACGACATTCTATAGACTGTGTCCATATCAAAGAGTTGAATCAGTCAATTATCACCTAGATGAAGAAACTGGGCATCTACTCACTTAACAATGGAGGACAGCTCCAAGTTTATTTCAAGATATGATGTTTCTTACCTGAAATAAAATAAAAAAGAGTTGATTTAGTACAAAATATAATATGAAAAATTTTTTTTATAAAATTCAGATATTCAGATAGTACCTGAAACACGTACACCAGTTGTATAACATACATTTTCAAATAGAGCCATGACAGTAGTTAACCTGGTGTAGTGTGTTTTACATTTCTCCTCCAAGTCAAAATTTTAGTAGATAGAATGAATTCTGTTACAGTGACCACTTTCATTAAAATTAAACTGCGCCACGATCACAATAATATTTATCTTTCACAGAAGTATGTTTTACATTCCAGTAATCATTAATGAGGCGCTGGGGTATCCCGTTATTTCAGTTAAACCAATTGGTTATTAATTATGCTGAAAGTTAATGGGCAAGGAATTTTTCATTATTGGGTTTTCATTTTACTTGAACAAAACGGGTGATGAAAATCTGCATTCGAGCTGCAGATTTAAATTTGATCGGTACTGAAATAGAAATTTGCTATTGTTTTAGCAGTTTAAAATCCACAATATTTTTGCTAAGAATTAAATATACCTTTATATATGCACACGTAAAATTATTCATATTAATTTATATATTTGGATACAGAATACACGAAGTATAGTGCAGATGGATACCAATGTTGATTAACGGCGGAAAAAACCTCGTTCAAACAGGCGACTTGTTTGATGAGTGAGAGTAGATTAAATCATACCGAGTCCTGTGGTGTTTGAAGGTCCTGTGGTGTTACGTCACTCTATCAGCTTCAGTTCAACGTTCAGCTACTCTATCTAGCCCGTCTGAGGTTTTCCTTGTAGATTTTACGTCCGTTTCTTCAAACAACAAGTCAGTTTACAAGTTCGTTCAACTTTCCCATGCGGTATCTGCTGATGGTAATAAATGGTGTACCAACTGCTACTTGCTTAGAGTAGAATGTATTCGAAGTGGAAATATTTATGCTACGCTTTAGACTGTTATCGAAGGACTTGCACATCGAATTGAACCTTTTAAAAACGACTGTATGGCCTCCACAAAATCACTCAGATTGATTTGTTTAAGGGAGAGGAGAGGCATCATCCCGCTTTGAACCTTGGACCCTTACGTACGTGCCCAATGCTTTACCCACTGGGCAGCTAGGCTGTTTACAGTTGTTGTGCGTGACTACATGGGTGTGCACTAATAGTGATTACGCGTGCGCGAGCACAATCATGATTAACCACTATCGCGCACGTGGTACGGCAGAACGGCCGCGTCAAAACACGTGTGACACCGAGATAAGGTGGGTGCGAAACGAATCGGACATCGAATCGTTCGCTGTCCCAATTTTCCTTGGAGTTCGCGGGGGAATGGAAAATACATCGCCGGAAAATTAACCTAGAGATGTGACTTGCTTGGTTTGCCCCCACACTCACCTCCCGGGCAGTCCCCTCCCCCCGCCGCCCCTATACCCTATCCATGAACAAAAAAAATAATGTTTCACTTGCATCCAGACGCGATCCTCCGGCCCCCCAGGTGCACCGGAGGCATCTAGGGAAAGAAAGAAGTAGAGAGAGAATAAGCTCTGAGGAAGGAACTCTCGGAGAAGTCTTTCTGACGTTAAATAAGCGGAAATACGACTCTGTATTGCAGAGAAAGAAGACAAGAAAAAAACAAGTCATCAAAGGGATTTGTCTGCTCGGCAATCTTTCCATTAGGTCGCCACCCTCGACCTTCCTCCCGTCCGTTTCTCCCTTTTATTCTGGCTAAAAAAGATCAAACCTTTACACCTATTTGCTGGCAAGAGTGGATGGGAAAGATTAAATTCACTTAGGATTGGGTAGTATGTCACAGGTTATTAATTATTAACCGACTGAGCAAACCGACTTTGAAAATGACACTCTTAACCACTTTGAAATTCATTATTGCTACATATTATATATTAAGATGCATGAAAATCGTTTTTCATCGCGCAGTACTTAAGAATGGTCCCTTGAGGTACCCATATTTCTTGGAATCACTTATTCTATCAATTATATTTAAAATTATTGGCTTATTTAAAATAATTAGTACATTTGACCATTCTCAATTATAACAATTGTATAAAAAGAGACGTTTCAGGCGTGATATGGTGAAATATCATGATTAATTAAAAATAGCAATTTTCCACAAAATAAAATTTAATGCGACCGGTTTCCATGTTAATACATCATCACCTAATGATGATGTAGTAACAGTGAAACCGGTCGCATTAAATTTTATTTTGTGGAAAATTGCTATTTTTAATTAATAACAATTGTAATTACCAAAATGACACATTGACTGATTTTATTCAAACAACGTTGCTTATAATAGCACAAGATTACAATTATTATCTTCGGAGTGTAACACAGTCATTGCAATTGCTTCGTCAAGTGTATTTTATTATCCTTGAAATATACACTGGCACGAAAGAGAGAAAATATATTAAAGGAATATGCAGCCTAAGTCATCGTGCGTTTTGCAAATAAGGATTACATCGAGCTAAAGCTTTTGGTGCCTAAAGAACAGTTTATCCCGAGGAGATTGGTAACGACTCACGGTTTCACGGGTGACATCAATTGTGAGTGAAATTAAAACACCGATTCAAAAAACTAAGTGTAGTTATTCTATGGCTGCCAAACTTGATAGCGAGGCCAGTATCGTGACCAGCGGGAGACTGCAAAGACGAAAAAAAATAATTATCTCTATTCGTGACAAATCCGTGGCAGTTTGGTATCATAAACACAATTCCTGTATGTTCATTTCTCAAGGGCGGAAAAGAAAAAAAGGTCGTAAATTTCAACATAACTCCGAGAATGACCCGTATTTTTTCCGGAAAATCATTTGGAGAATCTCGGCGTACCGTATTTTTAACACATTCTTGTGCCATTGGTTGAATCAGAAGGAAATCAAAGCTCAGTATGCCTGGGTATGAATACAAATAATACCAAAAGTGATGTACAGAAATGTGTAACATGTCCCCTACGGTCGAGGATGGGCTACTGTTTTGCAGGGACGGAATTACCTCTATCAGGGTGACCACACTTTTAGTAGATTCCCACTCCTAACTTTTTCCCTATTTTTCCGACGGGTATACCCGAATATGACTTTCCCAAGTTCCCTCCCGAATGTTTGGAATCGGATTACATATTCTGCGGTTCAACCCCCTTCCCACCCCCCCACATCTCTTCGCGAGTTAACCTTGATACTGGAATCGTTCAGACTTTAGTTTCGGGTTCTGCCAGTTACTGAACGAGCGGTGGCCTGCGGTGAGCACGAAATGTTCTCGCAAATAAAAGGAAAGTCGCTCCCATCGAAAATTCCTGACTCTCAAATATCAATTCCCGAATCGAAGATTTGATTCCCGACTTCGTTCTTTTCACCAATTTTGCCGGGAAAATTCATCAGGGGAAGTTTTTGAAGCAATTCCCGACTTTATCCCGATCTCATCGAATTGACTGATCAATCCGTAATCAAACACAATGACACAAAGGTAAGCGGGTGGAGGAGGTGGAAAAGGTGGTGGTTGGTTGAGAAGGATCGTGGAGTACTCGTCCCTGTCCTTATCAATAATTTAAGTGATTATTTTTCACAGTGTACCTTTTCTGAAGTATTTACCCACGACTCGAGAGTTCATTCTCCCTTCTTTTTTGGGGTCTCTGGGCTAAAGTCTGAACCAAGAAGTAACAAAAATCATTTCCATTCCATCCTCCCCCTAGCGGTGACCTCAACTCGCGGATCTAATTCTTTTGGTTTTCGTGGACGTAGCGATCAGGGATTCACTCGATTGCTTTTTCCGCTCTGGTAGCTTTTGTTTCGCCTCCACAAATTTCCCGACCTATGCCACCAAATCTACTCTCCGTCCCTACAAAAGAAAAAATAATCGCGACCATGGGGTCATTTGCCTCTCAGGAAAATTACGAGATGGTTCCCCCCCCCCCCCACCGCTGGTGGAGAGCCTCTCAGTCGATACAGAAAACCTCGCAATGTAATGGAAGCCGTTTCGGTGCGGAGTGCTGATTCTCAGGGAGTCTAATACATTTCCAGATTTATGAGTTGGGAGAAGGTTTCCTTCTGAAGGTAGCGAGTGAGTGTAAGAGTTTAGGGATGTGCTGATGCCCCTAAGGTCGATGCACAGAATGTGTGACTCCAAGGGAGAGTGGTATTTTTGCAAAGGGGAAATCGGAGAAAACAAACCCGGTATATCCGTCCTCTTTTTGCTGACGCGATTACGAGAAACTCATTTCAGTAATCACCTGACCTCTTCATTGATACTCAGCGATTCCCCTACTCTCAGTGGCGCCAAAGGGATTATTCTTCGGTCGACGAAACCAATCCTGGGTGCAAAATATTCGTTTTTACCTCAGTCCAGTTAATTTCGAGACTCGGAATGAAACTTGAGGGTGTGAGCTTTCATTTCGGGGAGTGCTCTGCGTCCCTCCACCTTTAATCCCCGCCCACCGGGTAACTGACAACCGGCTTCCTTCTCGAGACGCCAGATACATCACCTCCAGCGCTCTCCCATACTCCGCCACCAGGACCGCCCTGAGTGTCCCTTTCATTTTGTTGCTCATTTTCACTGAAATCAAAGAGTAGCGACTGTGACAATTTCCCCCGTTGGTTAGCTATTCCCAGGGCAAAGGTGATTTATCTCAAAGTTTCCAAAAAAGTATGGAGTAGAATTATTTTACTCGGTCTGTGGTGACTCGATTTATCGCAGACCAGGACTTTTCATAGGTAATAAAGGTAGAATATAATAAATATATACAAATAAATAAACCATAAACACAGTAATCAACCCGAAGGTCGGTTTAGTAGGTAATGGTAGAGCTCACCCATGTACTAAGCCCGACGGCGTGTGAATATTCACACATCAGGATAGGGGGGCCAGTTCCTTTCCCTGTGCCGGTTATGGTTTCCCAGGAAGATATGGCACTCGAAAAATCAACTAGCTTGGGTGGAGCCGCAGGTGCCCAAAGTGCCTTGCCCGGGAATCGAACTCGGGGCCCTCCGGTCATTATTCCAACGCTCTACCCACTAGACCACCGCGACCCGCATATTTAAATAAATATATATGTATGTATGTGTGTGTGTGTATAGGGTCGCGGTAGTCCAGGGGTAGAGTGTTGGCTCAGAGGGTCCAGGTTCGATTTTCAAGGCAATTCTCTCCCTCTGGGCACCTGCAGCTCCACCCGAGCTGTGTGATTTTTGAGGTACCAGATCTTCCTCGGAAACCATAACCGGCACAGGGAAAGGAACTGGCCCCCCTACCCTGATGTGTGAGTTTCACACGTCGTCGGACTTAGTACTGAGTGAACTCTACCGTCAGCTACCACTCCTACTTTAGGATTGATTACTGTGTGAATGGTAATATATGCATGCCGACACATCTATTTAACTATGCTTCACTATTTCAAAGCCTCTCTACACTACCCATCTTTTGGGCACTCACTTTCGATTACATTTTAAAAATGTATCTCAGTTAAGTAACCGCAACTAAAAATGCACTCGAATGCGACTGCAACAAATTATCTCCCTAGCAATTTAAGTGAGCAACAGATCTATTAAGGATATCAGCTACTACACATTTAATTTTACGAATTCATATTTTTATGAAAGATCCATTAAGATTAAACTTAAGGAGACAATAATATCTCTAAGTAAAGATAATTATTGATTTGTTTTTTTTCTGTCTGTTTGAGGTCGCTAAATGTACAAGTATGCATTGAAACAAGCATTTACATTGGCCATTGTGGGAATAGATATTTGACCGTAATTAACGACGAGCGATCTTAATTATTCTGCTCTTAACTTATAACCTAACAATAAGCTCTGAACAAAGCAAGTAATGAAAACGAGGCATTACCATCATTATCCAATTATTTCCAATGGTCTGTAAAAAGACAAACGACGTTATGTGCATCCTTGCCGCAAAATTGTTCGTCCAGGCACAGGTTTAATGCATATTCCACTCTCTCTGCCCTCAAAATCTTTCCCGATTACCTATAAACACCGCAGGCCATTCTGGCATGTTTCCTGATAGGTAAGAAATGGCTCAATTCACGCAGGCGGCGAGGGAATTTCAATTACCCGGCAGCAAATGAAATGTAGGCGATTCCCAAATAGTGGTTACTGAGCTGGTCGGCTGAAATGAATAATAAGGAGTATGTTACAAAGCGATAACGGGGGGGCGGCGACGGGGTAAATCCTATTCTGATGGGAATATACCACAAGAAAAATATGCAAAGGCTTTAACTTACGTTTTCATTAAATCAGTCTACGGTTTCATTTCCTTCGGCCGCATCCTTCATCAAAATGGAATTTAAGGATAAAGCGAAAGAGGAACTGACACTGAATTTTTAATTTCATAAAACCCCTGGACACCATTTAATGAGTGCTTGTCCTGAATTATTTAGGCTGAAACCGTTTGGGAGGCACCAGGATCCGCCGTTAAAGTCTCTCTAATTGACATTATGCCCGTGTTCCGCGGAGGTGTAAATATATTACAATGTGCCTGGGTTCGTTCGTTCGCTCAAGCTACAGTTTTATGCTCCCAAAAAATATCCCTCGGGGAGCATAAAAAGCGGAAGAAGTTAGTAGGAGATATATTCATTTTAAAGTCCATCTTACCACGCGATATATATACTATATATATATATATATATATATATATACATACACTTTTTTGGAAAACCCACAAACGTGTAATGTAAATTCACTGATAGTCATAACAAACACAGAAACCAAAACACAAAAGAGGAAAAACTCACTGGTTCTCGAATTTTCGGTGGTCCAACCACCTTTCTCAAGAGGAATTAGGAACAGAACTGAGGCAGAGGAGGGCCCGAAAACCGGCCCTCCTCTGCCTCAGTTCTGTTCCTAATTCCTCTTGAGAAAGGTGGTTGGACCACCGAAAATTCGAGAACCAGTGAGTTTTTCCTCTTTTATGTTTTGGTTTCTGTGTTTGTTATGACTATCAGTGAATTTATATATATATATATATATGTATACGAGTATACCAGGAATAAATCATGCGGAAAAACATTTAATATAGACTTAATTTATATTATTATTCACGTCCGTGAGACTTTTACAAAAGTGTTTATTTACCTTTGAAATAGACGCTTTCCGGCGACGCACAAACACAAACATAAGGATACAAAATATTCAACACACAGAAACATCACAGTATGTATTGACGTTTCGACGACCCGGCCATCGTCATCAGAATCTATATATATATATATATATATATATATATATATATATATATATATATATATATATATATATATATATATATATATTACATATATATATGTAATATATATATATTATACATATATATATATACATATACATAAATATTATACACACACACATATATATATATATATATATATATATACATATAAAATTTTCCCTTTTAATTTAACTAGTATTAAAGTCATTCAAATAGGGAGCGTTTTAATAAATTTAATTCTAGCTTTATAATATATTTAGAAGATGACAATAGCTATATTTCTCGTTGCTATTTCGGTTCGGTAAAATATATTCTTTATTCTCTCATTGCCCACCTTTTATGAAACGCGCTTTCTCTATTTAGGAAAAACTCGGGGTAACAATAGAATGGAGCAAGTTCTATAATAAAAAAGGTCATGTTTTTTTTGGAATTCAATCATCCATCCTTATTCATCCGTCTGAATATTCTTTCTTGGATCGTCCATGCGGAAACTTCCTTCCCATATTTCTCTTCCATTATTTTCATAAAAGAAACCCCTAAGGCGTATCCAACCTATCTAGTTCTC
This sequence comes from Hetaerina titia, assembly GCA_037158775.1. Classification (NCBI taxonomy): domain Eukaryota; kingdom Metazoa; phylum Arthropoda; class Insecta; order Odonata; family Calopterygidae; genus Hetaerina; species Hetaerina titia. Next base: position 50,386,296 of record CM073771.1, read on the forward strand.
CTATTTAGTGGAGTGCTTTCGGATATGGCCTTTTACTATCTTGCACTCCTATTCTTTTCCACCTTATCTGTCCATTCGATCTTCAGCATTTGCCTTCAGCAACATATTTCGAAGAATCCTATTCTTTCTTATGCTGGTTTTTCAATGACAATTCCCATTCATTTCGTTCTACACCGAACTTGAACCATTTAAGGGAAGTATTTTGGTTTGCGATTGTATCATCTTTGAACAAATCCTATGTCTCTTTCTTATACGTAAATATCTTCGTAGCCTTACCATTTCTGCGCTTTCTAGCGGAAAGATTTTCTAGACGTCTTTTTGCTCATCTTCAAAGTAGAACTTTTTATTATATTAAATGTGATATTAGCAATGGAAAATCAATGAGTTAGCTATGGGATGAGAATCGATGTTAACAAATCTAATTTTGACAGAAAGAGGAATACTAAGTTAAGCGTTAAAATAAAAGGGAAAAACCTAGAGCAGGTGGAATCATCATCATCTGCAGCTCTACAGCCCGTTGTGGGCCTTGGCTTCCTCTATGTTATGCCTCCATTCAGTTCTTATTCTTGCTTTTTCCTTCCATCTTCTAACTCCCATTGCCTTCAAGTCATCCTCCACATCCTGTAGCCATCTCTTCCTTAGTCTACCTCTTCTTCTAACTTCTTCCATCTTGCTATTAAGTATCAGTTTGGGCATTCTGTCATTTTCCATCCTTTCTACATGCCCCAACCACGCCAGCCGCAGTGACTTGGCAAATCTAACTATGTCCTTCCCTTCTAGTAATTCATTTATCTCCATGTTCATTCTAATTCTCCATCTCTCTCCTTCTCTAATTGGGCCATAGATTCTCCTTAACATTTTTATTTCGAATTTTCTAAGTGTTTCCTCATCCTGACTTGTTAATGTCCATGTTTCAGCTCCATAAGTCACCACGGGTCTAATAAGCGTTTTATAGATCTTCATTTTTGTGTTCCTTGATAGTAACGTTGATTTGAGGATTGTTACATTTGCAAAGTATGCCCTGTTACCTTCCATTACCCTTCGGTTGATCTCCATGGATATCTTATTTTCATTTTTAAGTCTTACTCCTAGATAAGTAAATTCCTTGACACCCTCAAACTCATAATTCCCAATTATTATGTTTTGTAGGTGCCGCTTGTTCTGATGAGCTGGCATTTTCAAGTATTTGGTCTTCTCTTCACTAACCTTCAGCCCCACTTCTTTACCAGTGTTTTCTAAAATGTTAAACATTTCTTTTAGGTCATTCACATTTCGTGCAATTAGTGCTATATCATCTACATATGCGAATCCTTGCTGGGATTTATGCACTATGGTCCCTCTTAGTTTCAATTCTTTCATTGCATTATGTAGGGCCAGGTTGAATAGCGTGGCTGAGAGAGCATCTCCTTGTCTTACCCCCGAGGTCATCTTAAATGCTCTACTTGCTCTACCCCTAATAAAAGCTTTACATTGTGATTCATGCAACGTCAATTGTTGGAGCAGGTGGAATAGTTTACCTATTATAGCCATTTTTTTGAATAATCTGTTTAAATTAGTAATGGAATCAAAGGAAGAACTTCGTTAGAGACAGAAGCTTTCAAAAGGAAAAAATATTGATGACTGGGACGTTTAGTAAATATGTTAAGAAAAATATTAGTAAAAGTATTGCTACAGAGCGTTATTTTGTGCGGCATGGAAGCTTAGTCATTTAAGCGAGATGAAAGTTGTAGATTGAAAAATTTTGAGATGTGGTCGTGGAGAAGAATGGAAAAGATAAAATGGACGGGAGAAAAAAAAACAAATTACTAAGAATTGGAGGGGAGGAGAGAGGATTTGTTGGAGAAAATACAAAAAGGGCTGGAAATATGGACTCAGAGCATTCTTACAGAGTATTGAATGTTAAAATCTGTAATGTGGGAGAAAGTAATACAGGTGAGGTAATGGTAGAAAAGAACACAGACGTAATGAAGGGAGGTAGAAAATGTGCGGAATAGAAGAACAATTAATTTTAGTTTCGTGCATAAGCTTGAGCTTCTTATTAAAAGAAGATATATAGCAATATAGCAAGGGGAGAAATTATATTAGAAGAATACATGTTGTAATTTTCAGTCTGTTTCAATCCAAAGCTTACCTTAACTATCTTAAATCAATAAGTCTAATATTAAATGTAGATATGATTTGTCTTTGTGTTTTTGAAACCCTTGTACTGTTTTTTATTTTCAGCTCATTGTGCATATTTTGAAGTGTTTGTTAGTGGAACACTTATGATTTACGCAGGTAAATACGCAAAAATACAATTACCATTTGCCGCTTAATTAATAATACCGGCAAACCTACAAGAATATGAGGTTTTGAAAGAACAGATAGAAGACACAATAATCACATTGCATACACATAAGCAGCAATTATCAGTTTCAGTTGTTTGAGATAAAAGTTATTGCCATGGGTTCTGAACTTCATTCGCCTAAATTCCGTAATTTTGATAATTTAACAACAGATCATAATTAGTAGTGATTACATTTGTGACGCAGGAGTGAAAACGAGCCAATATCGTTGTTTAAAGTGTTTTGATTTTCTGAGGTTTGTTAAAATTTGAATTAGAGTTAAATCCATTTTATATCATCAATCTTTTTACTCATAATTTGATGGTCAAGGCTCCATTTTTAATGCGTCGTACCCATGAAATTTCGCCCTAGTTACTTTCATTGAGAGCTCAAAAATCATACTTAGAAAAATATTGACGCACTAAATGCAGAGACGTACTGTAAAGCAAGGCAAATGCAAAGCAATAGTACAATTCCAAATATTCTCCTCATATAGTGCAGTTTCAGTATGAATATTACTTACATTATGAAGAAATTCCACCAAATAAAGCCCAAGAATCTTATCTGCAAACACATAAATCAAAGCAAATGAATTTTTCAGCGTTAATTTGATATTATATATTCAATTACAAGCCATATCGCTATTGCTTGAAAAGTTTGGTCCCTTTGGCTAATTTAGACCATCATTTGGACTGAATTAAATGCGGTCTGGAAGGGAGATTTGATCAATAACGAAATGAAAGTCTGCACGTATATTCTCGGTAATATATCTGCTTACCATAACGGGGGCTATATATTTTTAAGAAAATATGGATGGTGTGTGTTAAAACTAATTCATATCCACGACGGCCACCTTGAAAATTGGCAAAACATTTGCCAATTTCATGTAAAATTTCTATTTACTATTCCCTCCGAACAAATGATCTCACTACTTACTTGACTTCTTGGTTGACATTCAAACGACATCTTCTAATGGAACCTGAGCTGCAAAAAACCGTTTTCATTTCACAGATTAACATTATATTTATAAATGAGGCATGACAATTGTGGGACAAAACGAATAAGTATGCTCACGAGTGGAGTTATCTCCAAAGACTTATCTAACCTAGGAACTATTAGGTCCCACATACCTTATTATCTCAGGCTATTCCGAGAACGAATATTCCCCAAAGCATTAATAATTCATTGTGTCGTCATAATGAGAACTAATTTGCACTTACGGAGCGACACGGCACAAAATTCACCATACATTCCAAAGGTCACGGCTGATGATTTATAGTATTGCCTAACTTCGAAATGGAATTTGATAAGGATCCCTAATGCTGTTAATAGAACCATAATTAATTATTCCTCAGTTTTGGTGACCTCTGCGATGCATGTGCCATCCTTCTCCCGTGGCAGTGTCATCGGGCGAAATTATACCCATGGGTTTTTTTGATGTAGCAAAGTTAGTGCCAGCGCAGCGGCGACGAGCCTTTAAGTAAAAGAGAATAAGTAAAAACTCAAGCTTCAAACAATCCAATTTTGGAATCTGTCAACAGCACATTTTTGCCCATGTTGCTGTAAATATTCGTAGTTTCAGAAATTTAATGGATGAAGACATTCTGTGACCTAGTTAAGTCGACCTTCAAGGGTTCAATGTGATTACCAATCAATTGATGACGCTCATAATTTTAAAATGATTAATCATTAATATTTCGTTAACTATAGTAAACAGTCATAAATTTTTCGTATATTAATTGGTTCTTGATCTGATAAACATTTCGAATGGTGCTAATATAATTCAATTAAATATTATCATTAATTTTGCTGATTATGGCAAAATATGGCATAAAAATTAAACAAAAATCAACTGACAATTTACCGCATATCGACCAGTTGTAAGTGAATAGACGTCTTTTATCAACGTGATCACGTATTAGCATATATCAGATATTTAAACTACGCCCAAGCTCACAAAAATCAGTCATGACATTAGTCTCATTTCCTACCAGAGTTGAGAAATTTAGCGAGAGCAATAAAATTTTTACAAATTAGCGAAATCGATTTGATCACAGTTACAAATTTTTATGCTATGAAACTTTCTTCAATAGAATTCCATTTGATACGCACTGATATATAGAAAGAAATCAAGAGCTCTACGGCCTCAGGCTAAAATGATAAGGGGGAAAAACTCCAACGGCCGTAATAAACAGACGCAACTCTCGTCAGACTGTTGGTTTTCGCGGGAACCACGAGAGGGACCAACCACAACCTCTCAACCAAGAATACCCTCGGGTACCTAGAGGGTATTCTTGGTTGAGAGGTTGTGGTTAGTCCCTTTCGTGGTTCCCGCGAGAACCAACACAGCAATTAGTCTGACGAGAGTTGCGACTGTTTATTACGGCCATTGGAGTTTTTCCCGCCTTATTATTTTTACGCACTGATATAATGGTGTTATTTTCAGCGGATTTTACAGAAATTATGAAAGAGCGTTCCTTTTCCTCAATTGAGCGACTCACATTCGCTGATAATATCGTTCTTTAAGTTCCAAATACATTTTGAAAATTGTATTATTTTCCTGTGGAACCGGATTGTTGCGGTGGTTAGTGTACTCGTTTTTCATTTAAAAATCCAGGTTTGAACCTTATAGTTTATCTCAGAATTTTTCAGAGGTGTCCCAACCATGGGACACCTCTACTTAGGTACCGTGTAGAATAGATGGGAAATTCAACTGCGTGATCACTGGGCGTCTTCCGTTGAGAATAGGCTAATACCAACGGCCAACACATCTCTCTCTACTCCTCCGCCATTTCTTTAACCTCTATAAAATTACTCGCTGCAAAATTTCTCGCCTAATGGCGTGAATAATCTCAGTTGTCGGTCGCCTTTTCTAATTTATTATACTACCGCTTTATTTTTCCTCATAACATCTGACCATATGAATAAGTATCTCTGTTAGTGCTATTTTTCCTTAGTCCCTATTTTAGTAATATTTTTTAACATTTCTCTTTCTTAAAAACCCCATAACTTCGTTTCGTTCAGGTTGATCCTTCTCCCATGCTTTGCCCATGGGTTTTCCAATGACATGCTGACACCCCGATCCAGTGGAAAACCTGTGAAGATTCAATGTTCAGAAATTCTCGCAAACCCTTAAGGAAACTAGCAATCTAAGGGCTGATCATCCAAAAACTAATTCATTCAATCAATTCCCCGCTGACTTTCATACCTATCTTCAGTTCTTACCATGCCCTTTTAACTATTTTCTCCACAAATTCATTGCAAAGCACGGCTGATAATGGACACGCCTGTATTACTCTTCTTCATAGAACTATCATTTCTGACTTCCCTTCTGACACTTTCATCTATGCAGGGCAGAAGACAAGTATTACATAGTTTGGAGCGTTTTCAGTGCCAACTGATGGGTAAATTTAAGAGAGTAATTGATGGGAGAGCATTGGGCAAGTGAGATACGAGAAGGAAAAAATGTCATTTGGATGGCACCGTTCAAAGTTACTGTCGCGGCATCCCTCGCAGTTTCTTTGTATTTTCCAATGGGAAAAAGGGACCTCTAAAGAAGCGTTCTTGGAGATCATGAACGTAATCATTGCATCGACATTTGGAAAAATCTGTACGCCTACAAGAAGATCATATTGAAAAACCACAGAAGTGACAATTTCACTGGACGGGAAGTTTTCCGGAAACAAATTAGTAGTTTTTCAAAACTTGGAGACCATCCAAAGTAGAACTTTGAAGCTCACGCAGTAAGAAATGACTAAATTTATCTTACTGAGACTTTAATGTGGAACTTGTTACTATGCATTACCCTTCAATACGTCCAGCAATGAGAGTAACCTAATTTCAACAATATGTTATCGACCGCCACTAACTCCCATGGAAATCCATCAGAAAAGTTTGAGTACCGAGTTCTAGTTTTTTCTAGCACTCAGTCCTTCTTGATTCACAATGAACAGCCTATTCGATTTTTTGTACTTTTGCCACACATTTGTATCCACCAATGTAAGGCGTTTCAAGTCATCCATTTGAAATGCAGGAAAAAATAAGAGAAATATATCTATAACACTAGTCTCCATTTGAACATTTGTCTGTTTTATATGATGCTTATTTGAATATGCATCAGTTGAGAGAAATAAATTACCCCCCCCCCCTGGCACAGACTTTAAATGTAAGTACAATACAGTAATGCACCGAGGAAAAAAATTCCGATAGGGACATTTCAAGAATCTGACGAAGTCATCCCGATACAAATCAATGAAGGAAACCCTTTCACGAGAGGCGTAAAAAAATAAAGCTTTCAAAGTCCCTCATATAAAAAAGATAATAAAAAGTAGGCATTTTTATGGATGATCTATAAAATTAAGGATCCTCAAAAAATATATATTACCCGGCAAACTGGGACGAATGGCGAGGGGTATTAGGACACAGCCAGTAAAATTAATTCGGTTACCGGAGAGTGTAATTTAGACGGCAATTAGTAATTTAACAAAGAAATATTTTGAAGAGCAGTGCTGTAAGCTTCGATATGTGTGTTGAACGTAAGCCAAGTGAGATTCTAGATATGAAATCCTAATGTTATCGACAGAGTAACCCAGTAGTTTTGCACACTGATATAACAATGGATTCAGGTTATTCCTTCGATATAAACGTTAAATCCTACGTATGTTTACAAATTTATGTACTTGTGTGTGTGTGTGTGTGTTTAAAATACGCTAAGATACTGCAAAAAAATAATATTGTAGCATCCAATTTCTCGCATATTGTAATTGAAAAATAATTTCCTAATGCTCCCTGTTAGTTTGTGGAACATAAAAAGCAGATATTCTTTTTTTCCAGCGAAATTCACTAGATCTCCTTTCGCTGGTTCAGCAATTGATTCTGACAACATGTGCGAAAAATTAAGCAACACTAAGACAAAAAATGGTGGATAATGAAGGGCGTTTTGCAAAAGAGAGTTACAACGGAAAATCACGAGCAAAAATAATAGTCCGTAATGTAAGGCGTAATATCAAGGGGAATGTCAATGTCAAATAGTCCCCAAAAAGAAAAAAAGTCTTTATCATCAAAAAGCATCGGTAGTTAACAGAATTCTTGGATGAATGTCAGTTCTTACATAATTATTTCCAGATTGCAAAATGAGAAAAAACTTTAAATATGTCCTCCTATTTAAGATTGTTTTTTGTAATTACCTCCGCCATATCTATCAAAAACATCTATCAAAATTTTATTCGGACGTCCATTATGTAATAAAGGCGTCTGCTATTTTTGTTACGTGTTTAATTACGTAACATGGGATAAACTAGGAAGTAGCATAAAATAAGTGCAAGAAAACGACTCTTGAATTTGAACAAGAATTCACCTTTTGACGTCCAATATAATAAATATGTTATGACCACTTTTCTGGAGATATCTGCTCGTGTGTTATGTGCGTATAGTCGTAATGCCGCAATTAAATAAATATTGGCATAAAAAAGTAATTTTATAATAAGCTACGCACGTATTATGTAGAGCACATCCTGTTATACTTGATTTATCGACTGGCAATTGAACAAGAGTTATTTTAAGGTTTCATACATTTTTTTCTTTTATATATATGGGAGAAATATGAAGTGGAAAAAATCTAGAAAAACGTATTCTCCATTTAAATTCAAAGTGAATTCCGTAATTTTCAGTTTTAAAAGATAAAAATGTATGAAACCTTAAATAATATATATGTATACATATAAATAAATATATATATATATAAATTTAAATAAATATATAATATATAAATATATTTATTCAGAAATATATATTCAAATACGAAATCCCGCCATACGGCGCACAAATATTCATTCAAACATAGAAATAGGTATAAGGAAAGGGGATAGGAAAACACATAAAAGGCGAGCACAGGATATGTGGGGAAGGCGGATTTGAGCACATCACAAATGTAAAAATATTTCCTTAACCGGGATTTGAAATTTTTCGGAATTTATTTGAAAGCAAAAACACTATATTTAAAGGAATTATGAATTGTAAGAGGATAGAAGGATGGAAATTAACAACAATCTAGCATGTAGAGACGAGCTTGTACGTCCTGGAGTAGATTTCCAGTATTTGGAATTTTGAAATGAAACCTATGGAAGTATCACACCAATTAAGGCAATGTAATTATTTTCGGTTGATAGATATTGATTATAATTCGCAGCTAAAGTTTTCAAAAAGGGATGTTACGAGTGTGAAGAATGTAATGTAGTGATTTCATCACGTTATTTGAAGTGAATCTTCTTAATGCGCATTAGTGTAAAATAATTGCATAGAAATCAGGAGTAAAAAAAGAAGTGTGACAGAAATCAACATGTGGATCGAATCCAAGCATCTCCCGACAAGTCGTTTGTTTAATTTCCCTGAGAGTGATTGACAATAATTTTTCCTAATCAAACCAATGTGACCTGGTTGCAATTTATCCGTTTCTCCCAAGTTTAATCAAGGAAACGATACTCGTTTGTTAGCACCCCAGATTCAAGCGTTTGTACTAGTAAAATGAAAAAATTGTGGCAAAACAAATAAAGAAGGGATAATTGTCCATAAAAGTGAACGAAATCGTTTTATATTGCGTAATATTAAATCTGTTTGCATTTGGTGTGGAATTTGTAATTTTTATCGTTTCTGTCGTGTTTTGTTTTCTCGTGCAGTCCCGTATCCCCTTCTGGTAGTAAATATTTAAAATACTAGGTAATCCCTATCAATGAACTGTTTCATTACTTTACTCACGTTAGTCATGATATTTCATGGACTATTGACCATTATTTACACTCTCAATTGTAGTTTTTTATGTCAACTTTCATGATAATCAAGAAAATCATATAAAAAAAAACAAAATTCAACTGATATATTCCTCATTTATTATTATAACATCTCATTCCCTTCGCCCAACCTTGCAGAAGTTTCACTTCTAACTCGCGCGGCGCCACGAAAACTGTTTTGATTTTCACCGATGAAGGAGACCTTTCAATAGAAAATGTTTGGTAACACTTGACGGAACCATTTCAGACACGCAATCGTTTAAAACTAAAAATAAAACGAATTAGCGGGAGTTTTTTTATAAATAAAGGGACTCTTCGGTGGTAAGCGGAGACAGGTACACGAGCGAGAAAATTGGGGTGGGGAGGGCTGGAGGGGAGAGCAACTCACTCACGTGCTTACACACCAGTCCACTCTCCTCGGGGAGGAACGACCGGCGACCACGACCGGTTGGTATACGACTCGTACGTTCCCACGACAGGGACGGAACGCACGGTGCCACCATTAAAGAATATGCGGATATGCTTTACATAAAATAGGCTTCTTCAGACGAACTGAAGAGAAATATAAAGGGAAAGTGAGGGGTGTTACTTGGCCCCCCAAATTGGAATACTCGGCGAGAACTTGGGATACTTGGAAGAAAACGTTAATTAAGAAACGAATTGGAAAACCTTAAGAGAAAATCCACTAGGTTTGTCCAAGCTTGCTACGATAAAATAGTTGCCATGACCAGTCACGACTATTATTTTATCGTAGTAAGTTCAAGCAAATCAGTTCCAAATTCCTTAGTCATGGTGCAGAAATTAGGATGGGAGGCCCTAGCGTCATAAAGGAAACAGGAAAGACTTCGAAATCTACCGAAAACACGAGTTTACCTGTGATAATGAGGGAATCATTATGACTCCTTAAATTAAGGACACAGTGTATTTTCCACTGCTCTTTATTTAATAAGCATGGACTTCCACAAAGTTGAGCCAGAAAAGATCAAATACATTATGACTCCTCATTTTAGTGACAGAGACAAACCACCATATTCGTAGTCGTGGTTAAGAGATTCAAATATCTACTCGGATTCGTTCTTGGAAATTGTTTATCAACACCAGAAGTAATGCTGAAGGCTGCTGAGGCGATGAAAAAGTCTATGAAGACAGAAAAAAGGTAAGACAGTTTGAATCTGAGAAACGGTACGTTGTTAAAAATATAAGATTATGAATATATGTATAAAAATCATCAGTTTTAAATCATTAGATTGTGTCACTGCAGCCTTCCATTCGTCTCCATTTATGGCTAATACCTTCAACCCATGCTTCACTGTTCAATGTCCTTAACTTTTCTTCATACTGTTGCCCAAGTAGATGAACGTTTCCACTCGCTCTAGTTTCACTCCTCGAGTTGTGGCAACTGCCTTCAGTTTCTCTCATACACATGGATTTTAATTTTCTTCTCGTCGGTGCTCATATTGCTTACGGGAAATGTTTATTCCATGGTCTTTAAGCGCTACTTGCAGGCTCTCTCGCGTTTCTGTTACTACGTCATCTTCGAAACGCAGCATGTTAATTTCTTAGCTAATCACCTTGACCCAAACAAATAACTGTGTTTACGCATAGAAAACATTGATTAAGATAATTATCTTCATCAGAATCACCATTATTATCAGAATTTCGATGTTGATGACGGCTGTGACGTAGAGACGTCAAAAATACATATGACTGTCCTTTCTTTGTGTTTCTCTGTTTAAATATCTTTATATCTTTATCAATGTTTTTATGTATTTGGGCGTCGCCGTAGAGCGTTGTGTTTCGAATACATACACACGCACAGAGATATATATATATATATATATATATATATATATATATATATATATATATACATACATATAGATGATGCGGAAGTACTCACGAGAGCAATATAACTTTTGGACGGCACAATATAACAGAATAAAACAGATAACACGTAAAAGGACACTCACACTGTAGATGATTTGAGCTTTCGACCTACTCCGAGGCTTTCCTTAGGTCAGACTGACCTAAAAGAAGGCCTCGGAGTAGGCCGATATATATGCCGATATATATATATATATATATAGGCCGATATGGCAAAAATCCCGCCATAGGGCGAACAAATATTATTCTCACACATAGAAATAGATATATAAGGAAAGGGGATAGGAAAACACATAAAAGACAAACACAGGAAAGGTGGGGAAGGCGGTTTTGAGCAGGTCACAAATGTAAAAATATTTCCTTATCCGGGATTTGAACCACGAGCCTTCCACTTGCCGGGCGGATGCTCTACCACCTAAGCTAATAAGGAAACCAGATTTACATTGAGATCTGCGATCTTATAAAGTGCCAAAGTGCTCCGATAGTTGTTGCCCGAGAGATGGCGCTAGGGAGCTTTTTCACCCACCAAAGGAGAAGTAGACGGGACACAAGAAGGGGAAAGGATAGTAGAAAAACATTCATACGATCTTATAAAGGATAGGAACGGTGCGTTTCATGGCACGCATATATATATATATTCATTCAAACAGAAATAGGTATAAGGAAAGGGGCGCCATATGGCGGGATTTTCAAGTTTTGATATATATATATATATATATATATATATATATATAATTATATATATATATATAATTATATATATATAATTATATATATATATATATATATAACGCGGGTCGCGGTGGTCTACTGGGTAGAGCATTGGACTACTGACGGAGGGTCCCGGGTTCGAATCCCGGGCAAGGCACTTTGGGCACCTGCAGCTCCACTAGCTAGTTGATTTTTCGGGTACCAGATCTTTCTGGGAAACCATAACCGGCACAGGGAAAGGAACTGGCCCCCCTACCCTGATGTGTGAATATTCACACGCCGTCGGGCTTGGTACATGGGTTAGCTCTACCATCACCTACTAAGCCGACCTTCGGGTTGATTACTGTGTTTATGGTTTATAGTTATATATATAACATATATATACGTGTATGTGGAGGAAATGATTAAAGAGGCATGGGCAGAACTGGAGGTAGGAATGAAAGTCGGAGGGGAATTCGTAAAATCGGTTAGGTTTGCTGATGACCAAGCATTGTAATTGCAAGCCAAGGGGTTGCAAGCATTGCTGAGTGAATTGTAGGTTCAGTGCGATATATATGGGATGAGAATCAATATTAATAAAACAAAGGTTATGCGATTTTCCAGAAGGAAAAAGGCTAAGCTAAATATTAAAATACGCGGGGAAAAAATAGAGCAGGTAGAACAGTTTACATATCTCAGAAGTGTTTTGGACCAATACGGTCAAAGTGGTAGGGACGTAAGGAGAAGAATTGCGCTAGGCAAGGAGGCTTTCTCAAGGAGGAGGGAGTTGATGACGGGGACGTTGAGTAGGGATGTTAAGACAAGACTCGTAAAAACTCTGATATGCAGCGTAGCTATGTACGGCGCGGAAACGTGGTCACTGAAGCAGGAGGATAGACGTAGATTGGAGGCTTTTGAAATGTGGGTGTGGAGAAGAATGGAGAAGGTGAAATGGACCGAAAGGAAAACAAATGAAGAAGTACTGGAGATGGTGGGTGAGGAGAGGGGTTTGTTGAGAGAAATCCTATGGAGGCAGGAAAAATGGATGAAAGGCGTATTGAGCGGTAGTGGAATGTTAAAGGAGGTAATAGAGGGGAGGATGTTGGGCAAGCGAGGAAAGGGCTGGAGCAGGATAGGGATGTTGGACGGGATGAAGGGAGGAAAGAAGTACACAGAGATGAAGAGGGACCTGATGTAGATTAGGTTGCTGGATTGGGTTTTGTTTGGAGTTACAAAATGTTTATTTGATAGTTGTATCCATCGAAAAACCTATCTTAACCGGTAGATTACCTAATAATAATAAAATAATATATATAATATATAATTTCATCAAAGTAACAAGAAGGTGTTGAACAAAAAAACTTGGACAGCAACAAACAATATAAGAACACATAAAAAACACACGATATTTCTTAATAATTTCAACGACATTTAGCTCCGTCTTCATCAGAAGAAGGGTTACTAAGAAGAAGAAGGGAAGAAAGGTTAGGGTACTACTGTTTCTTCTGATGAAGACGGAGCTAAATACCGTCGAAATTATTAAGAAATAACTTTCCTTTTATGTGTTCTTATATTATTTGTTGCTGTCCAAGTTTATTTATATATAACATATATGTTTATCTATTATCTATATGTATATATAATTTCCTGCAACCCCGACACACTCCTTGTGGTAACTTGCGGGGTAATGTGTACATTCAGCCATAAAGGAAGGCAAGGAATCAAGCCGATGACGACCGCGCGTTCGTCCACGGCGAATGACCAGACGACGCCCATCCCCACCACGCATTTGCACTCAACTCCACGTAACCAACCGCCGCCTTGTGCAATCTTCTCCCCATGCACACACGTGAGGCCTCCTATCGCGGTGAAATTGAACCGTCGCGCACTCCGTCCGTATCGGTCACGGGATATAATCGCGTGAGTGGGGGCGCGGGATATAAGGGTGGTGAGGCGAGGGCGAGGGGGTTGGGGAGCACCGTTGGCCGGAAAAGGGAACGAGAGAATGGGAAGATTACGGGGTGTTCAAGACCTCAGCACTGCTCGACGATGGGTGTCGCTGGGCGTCTCAAAGGCCAACTCCCCACTCGACTTGCTCGATGGAACTGTAAAGAAGTGTTTAAGGGTCTCACCCTCGTCCTGGACAGTATTCACTCCCAAGCAAGGGGGTGAGCATACAGTTGAGCGGTCAAAGGTAGAAATGGCCCTGGACACGTATCTGTACGGCTGGAAAAGAGTCCATATCCTTCGGTGTGTCAATAAGACGATCAAAGAACTGGAAACTTGTTGAATTTCGCTTCGTATGTCAATTTACTCGAGTCCTGTTAGTATCACCATAAGAGATCTTCCACTGTGTGGGTGTCCTCTGCTACATGATGCTAACTGCGTAATGCCATTCTCCGAAGAATGCTAAATCATTTTTTGCATTTACCTGTTTTTTTCAAAGTTGGCTCATTATAGTTAATTATGCCTAGAAACGCTTGCTCGGATATTTTTACGTGAATATATACATGATGGATGGATGTAGATTAGGTTGCTGGATTAGGTTTTGTTCGGAGTTACAAAATCTTTATTTGATAGTTTTGTCCATCCAAAAACCTACCTTAACCGGTAGATTACCTAATAATAATACTATATATATGCACTATAACATGTAAATATTTTATATATACTATATATATATATATATATATATATATATATATACCGGCAGTAGTATAATAACGTTTTTTGAGTGAAAAATACTAATTTCATTTATTCAGGCATAAAGTTTTACAAAGTAGAGCCTCAAACCATCGAATTCATAGTATATATATATATATAACATTTTATATTATTAAAAAATTGCAAAAATGTATGATCCCTGAATAAATTAAATTAGTATTTTTCACCCAAAAACTTAATTATACTACTACCAGTTTCGACGCATTGGCGACATCAGGTACATACCTATATTTCAGGTGACCTACACACATCAGGTATACATGTATGTACTAGTGTTCAGATAGTTTAAGCTACCGGTCATACAAGGTACTTGTAGGTTACGTAAAGGAATCATAGAATACTGATTGACAATATAACGTTGAAGAATGACACAAGAGGAAAGAATATTGGGTAAGCGATATTAGACGGAGGGAAAGAAAGGGCATGTTGGAAGAAATTCATAGATGTAGATAGTGTGTGTCGTTGAAAAATTGTTTGTATCAATGCAGGGTGTTAGAATGTACAAATATAGTATTGTGGTTTAAAAGTGTAGCAGCGTTCCTTTCTTGGACTCATCAAAAATCAACCTTACCGATAGATTACTCTAACTGAAAATATTTTTGAACGAGTCTCGAATCGGGTAAGGAAACTAATGCACATAGTCGTTAAATTTTAAAGCACTTAGATAAGACGAAAGCTCTTTTCAAACGCTTGCTCTTTGCCATTCACCATTATCCTCCCGCTCCTCACACTTTCAAACCTTCCTCGTCCCAAACAAAATCCCCATCTTTCCTGGTGACCTAAATTTCCCCCAGCTTTCTCATTCCTTATACAATTAAATATCTACTTCATTCCCTCATCCTTTATATCTCTCCATATCTCCATCATTCGCATTTTCTGCCTCCTCTGGTTTCCTCCCAAACAATTTCTCTCTACTGCCGACTACCAAAATATTTTTTGGTTTGGCTTCATCACTGTACACCTCATTATCTCCAGGCACGCATCTCAAAAGCCTCCAGCTCTGGGCTAATCCCATTTGCTTCCAAATCGCATAAGGGTACAATATGGGGTATAAGGGCTGGTGAATTCATTAGGAAGAGGAAACAAACGGAACAGAAGCAGAGGGGTGGAGAGAAATACGTCCACGAGGTTTACCCTTTAAACACTGTGGTTCAAACGAGGGTTCTGCTCACAGGAACTCGGGAACACCAAAGAGTAAGGTATTAAGCTGAATAACGTTAGAAATTGATGTTCAGATTGGACCTATACGTGCATGCATTCTCAAGATCAGAACCGAGAACTCCCATAGCATATAGACACCTCTACCAAGTTCAAATGCGTTATCTGATGGAAAAAAAACATGACCACATAAATCGGCTAAGCTGTACTTGATCTCCCGTTGATCAATTAATCTCCTCTACTGATCTAACATGAGTTCTTAGCATGAGATGTCACTTCAAGTGCAAAAGCAAAACACTCCACTATTTTCCCTGTACCTCTTGTTGAACGGAAATGGCGTTGGGTAGGCGTCATTCTGAGAAAAAAAAATGAAAGCTCAAGAATGAACCGTCGGAATTACTATCTGACGGCAGAGGCGGAAAAGATCGACTGAAGGGTGCTCCTGGAATTGATTTCCGGACATAATCGTCTTTCGCGATTCGTCTGCGCAAAAAATAAAATTACATTTCGAGGATCGCAGAAGCCAATTTTTGTAGTGTATCCCATCGAATCCGTGCAAGGAGAAAGAGCTTTCACAGAAAATAATGTATTATTTCACCAAGGCGGCTTCTGTGTGCATAATAAGGGACTGAGGGCGTGGAAAAGAAGCAGGATCGATCGAGATGTTACCTTAAGTTTTATTTTCATCATTACATTTGAAAATCAAAGCAATATACATATTTATAGCTCTAGAGTTTTGGTATTTAATCGAGATTAATTGCGAAAATGACATCCAAGCACAAAATATGAAGGGTTCTGCATTTTTGAAAACCCGAATATGCAGAATCCTTCAAGCCACCGCCGCGAAAATCTACGCAGCCATACAAAATATGAATGGTGAAAATTTTAGATCTGAAGGTTGAAATCTTGAAGGCGGTTTTTTTATTAGTCTTCGAGTATAATATTATTGGCGGTTTAATGCCAAATATAATTCTTGGTGGATCAGCAATAGTGAAAAGATACTCCTTAATAATCAAAATCATTAATAAAGGAATTGTCTAGAGCTTCAATAAAACCTGATTACGACGAAAGACGAAATTGCGACTCTCGGGAAGAGCGATGGCAGCGTGGCTCATGTCACTTACATGGTTGAACTGAATTTCGGTAATTGAAATAATATATAAGGAAAGCAGTACAAAAAATTCCACTGTATAAAGTGATTTTTTACACAAATTATTTCATGTAGGTGAAACATGAGTATGCTTGGAGAAGCATAAATATCAATTGATAGTGTCCCCGAGTGTATGGGGTCTATTAAGGAGAAGGACTCGAAAGGAAAATAGAAGACGAGATGAGGAATGATTGGACTATGAAAGTATACAGCTTGGATACATTGGTAACCAAAAAAATAGAAGGAAATATGCTCCGCTACTTAGGCCATATCTAAAAACTGACTCACATTCGTTTCACCACACAAATATATGATAATACCATGAATGAAAGGGTAGCCGTTTACCCTTCCTTGAAAGGAAGGGTAGACGGAGAAAGTAATAGTTGAGCTTATGGTCGAAGGGGATAATTTATTGAGTAATTATTAGGGATCGGGATGGACAAATGGGGTCATTGTCACAATTATGAATAGTTTGGTAATTTGTTAGAGATAGGCACCAAGAGATCACTTAATGTAACGTCTCATCCGACGGACGGCGAACTCCAGTAGACGTGCTCTCTCTTTACGTAGAACCACAAGTAGTGATGAAGATACCTCTGAAAAATTCTGTTCAGAATCTAACCAATAAGATCCAGATAAGATAACATCCAGAAACTAACATTATTTGTCTCTGGTATGTACCACCACTATATCTCAGGATATAAAATGGAAAGATCTAATTTGTATCCCCAACTAAATGCAAAGGAAAACCTTTTAACTGGCAATATCTTGCTATAAACGAAAAGAGAGAATAACGAAACCATTTATAAAAAACCGGTTTCGAGAATTTGCATTCTCTTGAAACCGTTGATATGCAATCTTATCTTTGACCTCCTTCGAAATTCCCAACATTTGTTTATTGGGATGCCATTTGATTCCGCCAGCGGGGAGAGAGGAAGCTGCTTCCCCCAAATTATCCCCCAGAGAATGCGATAGGGCACGGGTGTAAGCTGCGATCACAACCCCCATCTATAGTGCTCGGAAGAATATTATCCAATTAAGGACTCGGTCACGATTCTGGAAATGTTGGAACGGCGATGAATTACGTCATGGCGGCTCTTCAGTTTTCATCCGTGACATTGGCTTTACGAATGCTGGGAATTGTGTGTGGTAAGGGTTATATTCACCACAGTGAAGTTCAGGAAATGATAATGGATTTTTTTGGTGCAGGAATGAGCAAATACGACTTCACATCAATTTAATATATACTATATTTCGAGCAACCGGTAAATGGATAGAGTTCACGCATCATAAATTATGCATTGCATAGTTGATTTTTATTACGTGTGTAGAAAACTCTGTACACACATGTGTTTGGGGGAGAGGTTACAATTCTGATAAATACGGAATTCCCATCGATCATTAATTTTGATGCTCATATTGACATCCATAGTAATATTAGAACGGCAAATTGAATAAAAATCAAGTTAAAACCATACCCCATGTCATTACTCTATATTTTTCTTTATTATTTACTATTTTTTCCATTGACTGTCGTTTACTCTCAGGTGATGCATAACAAACCCATGTTTCGTCACCAGTAATTATGCGAGTCAAGAAAGAGTCTCCTTCATCAGAATAACGTCCCAAAAACGTCAGTGCTGCAGCCATACGCTTGGTTTTGTGCTCATCTGTAAGCATGCGAGGGACCCATCTTGCACAAATTTTTGCATAATGCAGATGGTGTTTAACAATTTCATGAACAATTGTTCGAGAAACATTGGGAAAATGCTCACAGATGTCATCAATTGTGACGCGCCGATCGTTCCTCACGAATTCGTCAACTGAGCTCACCAGTTGGTCTGTAATGACAGACGGTCTCCCCGAACGCTCATCGTCGTGTGTGTTCCCCCTCCCCATGTTGAAGTTGCGACACCACCGCCGAACAGACGACTCGTCCATTACATTGTCTCCATACACCTCCTTTAATTGGCGATGAATATCACATGGGCGAACGTTTCTTGCATTGAGGAATTTAATCACTGCCCTCACTTCACAACTGGCGGCGTTCTCAATTTTTTAAACATTGTAAACAATCACAGAAACAACACAGGCAATGCTAGCGTCACGCAACTTGGCTCAAAGAAGGCAGACAAGCCACTGAAGCTATCTGACCTCGTCCAGCGGCTACTCGCGTCGTCAGCACTTCATGCGGCACGAACGGGTACTACTTTCCGGATGACCCTCGTATTTTACATCGGATCATATTTAAAGTGGTATCGCAATCATAATAAAAGGATTAAATACCCTAAATAAAAGGTTCTTTTCGACCATAGTCTTGGAAATATATTGAGATTCCATATCCCTAAAACATGGGAAACAAAGATGGATGAACCGTTGGGCTGGAGCACTTTCATTTGTTTAAAAACATCAATAATTTGACAATGGAATCTACAGTACCTTTCTAAATTATTAAAAAAATTGCTTCACGAGGAATTTCTTTTTGCATTTTCAACCCTTCCGTGAGACGATTCCAACCTAATCAATGGAAATTACTAGGAATTTCTACAGTCAATTGCAACGGCAATTACTAGTATAACATCAAACTATTGACTTTTCTTTGAGTAACCCTACATACTTGATAGTCCTAAATATTGAGTCTTCAATTGGAAATGTCCAAGGCCGTTAAATTGAGAAAAAATCCCGGAGTGTCCTTGATCGATCCATACAGCGACTTTCTTGAAAATTAATCATTTATGGTTGATTTATAAGGTCAGCTTAAACACCTCTGCCCTTGGCAACCTACAAAGGACCGACCTAAAAATTGTTGGCAAAGGAAAAGCGTCGTTCCCATTTCTAGTAGCGGGTGGAAGTTTTTAAAACGAGAAATTTTCCGGAATGGTCTTCGGTATTTCATTATCCGTTCTCTGACAACAGCTTCGCAATATGTTAGGCCTTTTATTGTTTAACTGCCGTCAGTGACTATAATAGCCTCAATAAAAATTGAAAAAGTGCCCCAACTTGAGGATTTAACAGCCAAACGGGAGTTAATTAATTAGTTTTGAAAGCCATAAAATAATATTTGTCGATACTTATTTTAGAAACAAACGTCATGGGGGAGCATATAGATGAGTATTTATTCGAAGGGATTTACATTTAGCTGCGACAAGGCAACTGTGGGTTTAAAACGATGCTGAGATTACGACATCGTTAATTATTTTGTTTGTATCACGTGATTTGCCCAATTAATGGCCCAATAGTTCATCTAAGTTATTAGGATAGGATTGCTCAAACAATATCAGAAGATAAAATTTAAATGAATTTTGTAAATAGTTTTCACATACATTTCACAGATCTTCCTCTACACAGATACTATAAATATTCAGACATCAGACATTTATTGCATTCCAACACTCATGACCAAGAAATGTTCTCTTAAGGCATATCTCTGTACTCTTTACAAGTCATTGTCGCTCTCAAACGGTGGTCGAACAAAATTTTCTCTCCTCTTTCATATTTATGGTCGCTCTATAATTTTTAAAAAGTCTTGCTTCTCGAGCTTGCTAACTTCTTTTGTTTGATATCGTCAAAATATTTCCCTTCTCCATTAAATTTCTAACTTAAATTCGAGTGGTTCAAATATTGACGCATTGGATTGCATATTTGCACAACGATGCTTCGAACTCATAAATTTTGAAGATATCTAGCCTCCATCACAGAATCCCAGAATTATTTTGGCTGGGTCCAGCATTCCATTCTCTTACCGACTACTGTCTTCTTTCCGCATATTTGTGTACTCTTTGACATAATCCGTTATCATTGCAGGTGACAACGTTATCGTTATCATTGCACGTTATCATCTCCTTATCTTCACTTCTCTGACCGTCCCGTCCATTCTTCCTTCGAAGGTCCTCTTCATCGAGCAACTTCGTCTCAAAATGATGCAGATAAGATTATTCATTCTCCTTACCAGTATCAAAGAGACTTTTCCTTTTTCCTCTCTTCAACGAACCTCTTCCTTTGTTATTCGAAACGTTCATTTAATTTTCTCTACCCTCTTTTAATGTGTACCTGACACAGATGATCTTCAAATCTTCTATTTTCAGCCAGAGTTATAATATTCCCTAACATAGATAAGCATGCTCAAAATACATGCTTTAATGGGATTTGTCACATAAATGGTGAGCTAACAAAAGGATTTCACTCATATTAATTTCGGAATTCCTCTTCACAAAAAATTGTTCCCGCATTTCCCCAATTTACTAAACTGGAAGGTTTCATTAATTTACCTGACATATACATTATTTTCCGAGGTACATCAGAACTATTTATAAATGCACGATTTTTTACCTTAACATGACGACCTGGCTTCAATGAGGATATCTCATTGGCTCTATTTTTTTTACATCTACACAATACCACGAAAGCCGGCGCAGTGGCGTGTGGCGAGTGTGTTAGATTATAGATGCACCATGATAAGCCATAGATGCACCATCGCAATCAGATTATCTCCACCCACATATCAGTTTGATCATTCTCTCGAAAAATTTTCATCACACGAAAGAAAGTACTTACATGCAACACTATTCCATTAAAGGTTACGTTTTTCCAAATCATGTTGTAGAACTGTTACAACTATGGGTATGAAAAATAAAGAGAATAACATGAAGGATATCGAAAACGATATGTTAACATTTCTAATTATCTCCTAAGCTAATGCTGTCATATCTATTATGAGCTCTAATGGTCCGAGCAAAAACTGACACTTTAAATCTATCTGTATACCATGAATCTCCCTGATTTTACGTTAGTGATTAGATCTACCATGGTAAGTCGGGGCCTGTAATATGTCTTTAACATCCTCAGATAAGTAAATTGCCTCAAATTTATCCAGTAAATTTAACCTGTATTTAAACCGACGGTCAACTAGTGGCTCCAATCCTTAATTATTTGAATAGAGTGGTGACAATACTACCTTGTTCATTACAACGTTTCACAAACCTAGCTCCTCTACGTTGCCTCGACATAGTTCCAAAATTAAGCCTACTTCAGGATGATCCTATACACATGCGCATTCTTATGGTGGGGCCTAACTAACATGAAATAAATAATCTCCTTGACCCTTTCATTACGATTCCCAAGTATTCTTTTTATGAATACTAACTTTTTTATTAGCTATTCTGCATATATCACGCATTTTTATTTCGACCATAGTCTTGAAGATAGATGGAGCTTCCTAAAAGATGGAAATCCCTAAAAGATGGGAAACAAAGATGAACCGTTGGGCTGGAGCACTTCCTTTCGTCAGCAACGAGGAGAAAACAAACGAAGATCAAACTGCCATCGGAGTGTTTCTTTTAGTCCCAAGGGATTCGACTTCGAATTTTTTTATCGCGAAGTACACTTGGCCTCAATTCAATTTCATTCATCGAAAGATAACGAGGGAAAATTTCCTTTTCCTTTTTTTTTCATTTATTCGCGGGCTGCAACATAACGGTTTCGCTCAACTAAATTTCCCGGGAAAAAGGTGAGAGGAAAAAAATGGAATGGAGGTCGCTCAGGTTGTGTTTAGAGACCATGACGTCAGGCAGATAAAAAAAGAACGCAGAGAAAATATAAGGAAAAACAACGTACGATGCGAATGTTATCTACAGCAGGTTAATTGTTCAACAGAGCGCTCCCTTGAGGCGACCAAATGATTAGGGGGAAAGAAACCTTTTCTCGGGCTTTTTCTCCGAATATCTCACTCGAATCTAGCCAAACGAGTGGATTTATCCCGTGTACCCAGTATACCCGTAAAGAGCTTTCATTTCGGAACGTAGCTCTGCTTTTATTTATGTTTTCGGTCAATCGGTGCCCTGCCCACAAATCGCCATCGCGGTCTCTTTTAATGCCAAAACGAACCACTTGACACTCGCACGCGTCGACTCGTTCTTTGAAGGACTTGTGGATTCGTTCGAGGTCAAGCTCACCAACGAATAATTTTGAATCGTGTTCCTTTCTGATTTGGCATTCATTTCACAGTTTCTCATTGGGATAAAGTGTTTATATGTTAAAATTTGCCATCAACAGCCAAAAATACGGATTTCTTAATTTAGAAATGCAAAACGTATACATGAGGAATTCCATTTGGAATTTAAGAATCGCTGGTCGGAATGTGGTGAAACAATTTGAAATGATCCAAAACAACGGAAAAGACTAACCTTTTATCATATTTCAAACAACTGTCCACCTCCAGCGTTAAACTCGCATGCCTATCTATGGTAAAGTGACTCGAATATTACCTCGGTGAAAAGTGTTTTAATGATGCCTCTCTCCTCTCCTACCAAAATATAAAATTCAACCTATTTCAACCCTTTCATTTTAATTGATAAATCTCATTCAGGGATGAAAAACTCTACGTTTAAACCTGATAGTGACGTTTGTTAACATCGAAACGCAAATTTTTTTTCAACTTTTAGTAACTTTCCAAAATCAGCGCGTGTAAAATAAAATACGCTTACCTAAAATGATAATCACAAATGGCTGAGAGGAAGAAATCCCAGAGAAAAGAGTTGAAAATATGGAGAAACGTTGATTCAACGCTTGAGTAGTCCGAGAATCCTATCATTTTTTTACATTTCATTGTAAGAAGAGAAAAATTCATCGCTCATTCTTTTTTGGATGCTTTTGAAACTTGTGACAAAAGAGTTACTGCCTTCTATTGGGGAACAGTCCCCTGCTATTTAATATTACCTGTCCGTCGCTTTTTTCTGCCGACATAAAATTTTGAATTCACCCGTTAATTGTGAAGCCATGAGCGACCTTCTGAGAGCTTCTATTTTTTGCTAAACATGGATGACATTTTTAAAAACCGTACGCCGTATAACCAACCAGCTCGCCAATGCAATAGCCTGTTTGATTTCAATCAAGGTCTTTTCCACGTGAGCTGTCAATAATTCAAATTGAACTCTAACGCGCACCGTTCGGTTAGTGATTTAATTGTAGCCGTGGGGTGGAGGAAACGTACAACTCTCTGTGATATTGGCTGAGGTCTTTTCTATTCCGAATTTAACGTATTCCATTAAAAAATTCCGTTATTTTCCCCGTGCGTTCCAGGTTAAATACTGATACACTTTTTAAATACGAAAATAAAAACATTTCTAAATTTAAAGTGTATTCGTTTCCACAAATAAAATCACTTCCATTACAAGAGATCTGTGTATATAATACCAAACGATGCCCGAGAAATACCATATGGCCTTCAAGTAAATTATTAATCGGGCCTTCTACTCTAATACTAATGATTCAACATGTTAAAAGAACAAAGAGCCATTTCTACAAATACTAAATTTAAAATAATACAACTTCTTCCAAACAAACATAAAATGAAATGTTCTCTAGATGGAAATTCCCAATCCATTTTTCGCTGTTGGAACGCGAAACCACAATTTATGATTCAGAAATTAGGAAAAACAATATTTTAATTCCTTCTATCAAGATTGTATTTTATTTGAGAGACGGAAGTTAAAGGAATGTTTTTTTTTATCAGTTTAAGTCTAAAATTAATTCCAAAAACCTTGACGAACGCAAAATGAAAGAAAAAACTGAAAAGAATTACTGCGTGTTTGGCATTATTTACATTTTCCTTTAAATTACATTTAATTTTTCGCACGGCTTCCAAAACAAAATTTGCTTGTTTTCCATTCATATGCAAGTAGCAAATAATAGCCACTGCTGGATAAAATTCACCGTCACTAATATTAGAAGTCATGTACTATTTGCTAAAGTAATTACTTCTCGCTTGAGCTCGCATCTAGAATACAATTTAGTGTTTCTGATTGTCGGAGTAATAATTAGTGTTTTCATATAATGTGATAACATCAAAGAATATGGGATCTAATGACTTCCTTTGATGTAATCTGACCTGTTAAATCATTAAATGCATGGAAACAACGCAGTAGCCTCTGGGTTTCATTTCCCTGTTAAGTTTCCACCTTTTTGTATAGCTATATGAGGGTGTTCGTGGTGTGCCCTGATGTGTATGGCATGATTCAATGTAAACAATAAGGGGTTGGAGGGGTAATATTAAAACAATAACATTCATTGAATTGAATATTGAACCCTGTGATGAAGAAGATAGCTTTTTTTAAACGGTGTAACTAGAGTGTCTCCGCCGGAATTCAAGTGAAATATGGAAATAACCTCTGGGGAAGACATCCAGGGGCTTCCAATGTTTTCAGCCTTACGATCAATCCCTCAAGCAAACGAGCGAAGCCATTCACGAATGCGAATGTGCTGGAGCGTATATATACACATATATACGCTCCAGCGTACATTCTCCGGGTGTAGTCCGGGGAAAAAAAGTGCACGTTCTTCACCCAATAAGCACAAGCTAATGGACTTTAGATTGATGACCGAAGGTTTTCCTTTCCCTCTCTCGGGAAAACCAGAAAATGGTGCAGTATTTTTGAAAAAAATAAAACGAGGTAGGATGAACGCGCAAGAGGTGGCGTGTTATCTGTCGCATGTCAGGCGGGCAGAGGCGATGTTGCCAAACATTCCCTCGACCGCTACCCGCCATCCGAGAGAATCGCGGACACAAAAAGGACTTCGTTGAAAAAATGCCACCCACGCCAGGGGGAAGGGTAATCAATGGAACGCGACACGCCCCCTCTTTGCCTCTGTCCTTCTTCTTATTGTCATTATGTTTGGCTCACACGGCGCAAAAACCTCACATTTTGTTTGGGGAACTACCAGACTTCGCCATAATACGTTTTATTTTGACGGCGCGTTGTCTTCTACGACGAAGTACGGGACTGCTTCGGTGCATTGCACGCGAGTGATGATACGCAGGTCTGTTCGTAAGTTCGAAAGTCTAAATCGTTGTATCAGTATTTTTCCAAAGTGAAGCCTTGTCACAGAATATAACTGAAGTCTACACAAGGCTATGCTATCAGCTGCCTAAAATAATGCTGGAAATTAAACCATAAATATACCCCTAATCTAAAGTGAGCGAATGTGAGGGGGAAGCAATTGCGGATGAAAATTGAAGACACTGTTTCCGGTTCATCACCAAGGGCTATCGTTCCGAAGAACAATTCCCTTTCATACCAATCTCTTCATTCTCTCCTAGATCCTTGAACCAACAGCCATTTCCTGCAACACGTAGTTTATTCTCGGCCTTCTTTTAAACGTTTTCTTCAATTTTGGTCTGCATTCAGTTAACGTGTTTCAAAAGCACGTTCAATGAATTTCCCACTCTTCTTCTCGTAAGTTTTCCTCAGTCGCTAACTCATTGAAGTATTCCTTTATTTGCTATTCTGCCTATTCATTTAATTTTGAGCATTCCTCTGTGGCATCACATGTCCGTGACCTTAAATCTTATTTTTTCTTAATTAATTAAACTATTGCCCAAGCCTCACATCTGTAGAATGAAAGACAAAGAGATTTGTTAAGTGTTAATGACTCATTTTCTAATGTCCATACCAGTACCATTTGCTGTTAGTAGTTGTTCCTTCAAAGCCGTCTTCGCCTTTTTTTCCTTATTTCTATATATGTTGTGCTTCTTCCACCACTAGCGATCTGCGGCCTGTCTGATGTTACTAGTTTGGTAGGCATGTTCTACTTTCAATGGAGCGAAACAGTCGGATTATGGTAGCTGGAACGAATTATTTCGATATATTTTATTGAAATTAACAAAATACTACTTTGATCAAAAAGTTCCCGGAATAACCACCGTGTGGCGCTCCCATCGTTCCGATTTGAGTTCTGTTTTTTTTGTTAAATTGGTACATCTGTTGTTGATATTCCCTTTAAATCTTAGTGTCATAACTTGACATTTGCAAAAGTTACGTAGCCAAGAGTACATCTATCTCTGTGTGTGTTGGCGATTTTTTACAATTGCAGAAATGGATTTAAATTTGCAACAACGAACTTGTATTAAATTTTGCGTAAAAAACGGATTTAGTGGCGCACGGACGTTGGAAATGTTGGAAAAGTGTTTCGGCAACGATTCTCTAAAAAAACGGTCGTTTACCAGTGGCACGAGCGGTTCAGAAGTGGTCGTGAGTCAATCGAAGATGATGAACGCAGTGGCAGACCATCGACATCGAAAGTCGGTGAAAAAATTGATAAAGTAAAAGAAATGTTGGTCAATAACCGCAAATTAACCATCAGAGAAATAGCGGAGGACTTGAACATTGCCTATGGATCCGCCCAAGACATTGTGGTTAATGATTTGGGTTTCCGTCGTGTAGCAGCAAAGTTGGTGCCAAAAGACCTCAATTTCATGCAAAAAAGAGACCGTGTTGACGTCGCAAAAGACATGATTTGCGAGGCTGAATCCGAACCCACATTCATCAAAAGGATCATTACTGGAGACGAGACGTGGGTTTATGAGTACGACACGCAATCCAGACATCAGGCAAGTGAATGGCGTTCACCAAATGAGCCGAGACCAAAAAAACCACGTCGTTTTCAGTCAAAAAAGAAGGCAATGCTGACGGTTTTCATGAATTACAACGGTGTAGTGCATCATGAATTTTTGCCAGAAGGCCAGACAGTAAACAAAGAGTATCATTTGGGCGTTATAAGACGTTTGCGTGAAGCAATTCGCCGAAAGAGACCAGAAATCGTCGCACAGTGCGTCGAGACCGTCGCACAGTTCTATCATTATTCGTAATTTTTTGACGAAAAATGCAACAAATACCATCCAACAGCCACCGAATTCACCTGATTTGGCTCCCTGTGACTTCTTTCTGTTCAATCGAGTTAAAAAACCATTACGGGGAACGCGTTTTAGCAGCCGAGAGGAAGTAATGGAAAAATCGCAGGAAGCACTGATGGACGTACCGAAAACCGAATATAAAAAATGTTTCGAGGATTGGATCAAGCGCTGGCATAAGTGTGTTGCAGTCGATGGGGATTACTTTGAAGGGGACAATATAGATTTAGATGAATAAACTTGTATTTTTAATTTTCTGAATAAATTCCGGGAACTTTTTGATCAAGGTAGTATATATTAATACAAATTGATTACTCATCAATATTTTTTTATGTATATACTATTTCACATGGATGCAGAAATAACGAAAAGGGATAGGAACACATACGTAATAGACAAACACAGGAAAGGTGGGAAGGCGGAGTCAAGCAGATCACAAGTGCAAAAATATTTCTTTGATCGGGATTTAAACCACGTATCATTCGACTTGCCGGGCCGATAACTTACATTCTTCCTTTTTTTGTGCACTTCCGTGCATGTAACATACATTGCACGGAAAAGCAACTAATAAAACCGTTTCGACTAATTGTATTTGACAACCATATGAGATACGACATGCTCGTACATGCTCTTAACTTTATTCACTTAATTCTATGCAAATGTTTGCCGACTCTTTTCACTAAATAATTTTTTTTAATTCATGTCTGTCTGATATGAAAATAATATTTCTCGTAAATATTGACATTTAGCTTTTAACTGATACATAGAATATGTACAGAGCAGTACTGCATGGTTTGTTTTTACAATTAAAAATTTAATGATGATGCAACCTCATATTAAAATTTTCTCCAATTCATAATATTTAAAATCTTTAGTGGACTTTTCAAGATTCTTAAAGAATGTGGAAAAGTATAAACACTGGAAGGATGCAACTAATAATTATCCTATAGCTTTGAGTTTACACTTCTTGCATTTATACAAATACGCATTAAGGCTAACGAAAATTGAATAAATTTATTTTTTCCTCTTAATTTAACTATAGACTCCTGGAGTTTGTTGGGATGCATATGCCTACCGTACTATAAGTAAATGATTGTTAGAAATTCAGTAAAGTTTTCAAAATGACAGGTATCTAATGAAAGAATAGGTTCAAGAAACTGCCGGAGATGCGGCAACAGTAACTTTTAACTGAGTCATCGCTAACATGCATTTCAATGCAACAATTTCAGAGTATAAAAATCATTCGCCCGGTCAAAGAGAATGATTTTAGCACTCTGAAAATGTTGCATTGAAAGGAATAGGTTTATTATTTTTGGTAAATATGCATCGAAAATGTGACCAGGTCGTTTGACACGGGGATATTGGTATAAATATACTCGTATTTCGAGTGAAAAGAAGAACATTGTTGTCAAGTTTAAAGGAAATTCAGTGTTTGCGGTAATAAATGTGGCAACAGTGAAACCACTGTACTTGATAACTAAGGAGGAAAATGTCCTTTATGTCAAAATCTAGATCATAACTGTTTAGTTTGTAACTTCTTACGCCTACGGATATTTAATGACAAAGAACACGATCTTCCTTTGAACGAACAAGTTTCTTCATTTATCGGAAAGTGCCTTTCAGTCTAAGATATTCTTCTCCAAGAAACCGTACCAGCATAGAAGCCTGGAGAGCGCATTATTTACTTATTTCTTATCCTTAGGAACAAGCTTCGTTTTTCCTCCATCTGATAAATATCCCAAGTTGTGGTCTCGGAGGTCGGAGCTTCACTGAAGCAGTGCCATGTTCGCTTTCGTAATGGAGCCAAGCACACAATTTGTATGCCTTGATATTTTTTCTCGCACCGTACGTATCTGGATGAGGCGCGTGACGAGAACCACAACAACGTTCTACAATGCCGTTCTACCTTCTCATTTCTAAAATAATTAAGCTATTGCTCCATAGAATGGGGATACTCAAACTTTTGTGCCGTGGGCCTAATCAATACCTTAGGACTTATCCGTGACCTCATTAAAGACTCACTGTGCCTCAAACAAAAAGTATATTTTCTTTTCTTAGATTGAACAAATATAGTTTATCAAATGTTTTTTTATACGGTCCATTTTTCTATTTTTTGTATAATTATGAAAATAATTAAAAACGATTTTCAACGCACGAACGACGAACGATTTTCAACGCACACCTACTTCTAATATTAAGCCGACGAAAAAGTCAGCATTTAGGTATGAACATGGTTCTCAAAGTTTTCCCGTAGCATGCTCCTACGTCTAATTAAATGTCGTCGTATTCTAATGGTGACCTTCGAGAATTTTTTTACGCAAGAGTAACTGTATTAAACAGAAGATATTTAAGGAATTCGTTCGAAAAATTTATAGCAACATAAACGACCATATTACTGATTGAATTTACCGTTAAGTCTCGAACGAATCTGCCCCTCAGACCGTGAGGGAAAGTATGCAAGATAGAAACATATCACCGTAATTGTTACGTGATGTATACTTCGGTAATTCTCGACAAGTTATCTAATTTTCGTCAATAAAGGATATGCGAATAATAATTAAATTAGAGATAACGTAAGAGAAAGAAAATATTCAACCCGTAACACTTTCTGGATCGATATTTCAAAATATATTTTTTAAAGTGTATAAAAGACAGAATTCGGTCATATTTCGTCATGGCATGAAATATTGTTGCAGAATATCATATTACAATGCATATAACAAAGTACTGTACTGATTGTATACGTACAAATGGATTACACGAAGATATCTCAAGCGACAACACAAAAAATGAAGACCCTCACTCATATGTGCTTTCTCCTTTTACTACGTTTCCTATGCTGCTAAATAAATCTTACTTCTATTAAAATCAACACGGGTTTAAATAGGAAAGCAATTGATATATACCTTATGTATTGATATATGTATGTTGTCAAATATATGTTTCGATTAACTTCAAGAGTTGTGTTCGGTGATTTACAAAAGAACCACATTAATCAACTCAAATAGATTGCTTTAATAGATGGGAGTAGAGCTCACCTAGCACTAGGTGAGTGAAATTCACACAACAGGGTAGTGCGGGCAGATCCTTTTTTTTGTGCTGCCTCTGGTTTCCCAAGAAGATCTCATCCCCAAAAGAACACTCAGCTGAGGTCGTCCAAAGACGTCAACCGGAGTCGAATCCCAGTTTCCAGGTCAAAAGTTCAGATCTGAGACTACCGTATCAGTAATTATAGATCTCGGTAATTAACAAAATATGAACAGGATAATTTATGAATATTGCTGAAGCATTTTTCACCCTGGTCCATCTTTGGATGGGACGGGTTTGGGAAGAAGAAAGATGGAGAGAAGTTTGGCGTAGACTACCATTATAGATATATACCAATTGGATCAGGAAATACGACGGTCATCCGGAAAGTAGTACCCGTTCGTGAAATAAAGACACAAAAGTAAATATTAACAAACATAAAAAATTTTATTTGAAAGAGGATACTTTAAACTACTTCTCAACATAATCTCCAAGCAAATTAAGGCATTTGTCATAACGTGTGACAAGTTTCTGTATTCCTGCTGCATAGTCCTTCGCCGCCAGCTCATTGAGATACAGGGTCACTCCTTCTTTAAGTTCTTCATCGCTGTCAAATCTTTTTCCTGCCAAAAAGTCTTTAAGCTTTGTAAAGAGATGAAAATCTGAAGGGGCCAAGTCCGGGCTACACGGTGGATGGTCGAAAGTTTCCCATTTGAATTGCTGCAAAAGTTTTTGTGTTATCCCAGCTGCATGAGGCCTGGCATTGTCATGAACGAGAATGACACCAGTAGACAATAGACCTCGCCGCCGATTTTGTATTGCCCGCCGTAATTTCTTTAATGTTTCACAATACGCATTGGCATTAATAGTGTCTCCACGGGCCATAAAATCAATAAGCAATACACCTCGTCGATCCCAGAAATGGTTGCCATGAGTTTCCTGGTGGACAGAACTGTCTTGAATTTTTTTGGTTTGTTTGGTGAATGAGCATGATGCCACTCCATTGACTGTCGTTTACTCTCAGGTGATGCATAACAAACCCATGTTTCGTCACCAGTAATTATGCGAGTCAAGAAAGAGTCTCCTTCATCAGAATAACGTCCCAAAAACGTCAGTGCTGCAGCCATACGCTTGGTTTTGTGCTCATCTGTAAGCATGCGAGGGACCCATCTTGCACAAATTTTTGCATAATGCAGATGGTGTTTAACAATTTCATGAACAATTGTTCGAGAAACATTGGGAAAATGCTCACAGATGTCATCAATTGTGACGCGCCGATCGTTCCTCACGAATTCGTCAACTGAGCTCACCAGTTGGTCTGTAATGACAGACGGTCTCCCCGAACGCTCATCGTCGTGTGTGTTCCCCCTCCCCATATTGAAGTTGCGACACCACCGCCGAACAGACGACTCGTCCATTACATTGTCTCCATACACCTCCTTTAATTGGCGATGAATATCACATGGGCGAACGTTTCTTGCATTGAGGAATTTAATCACTGCCCTCACTTCACAACTGGCGGCGTTCTCAATTTTTTTAAACATTGTAAACAATCACAGAAACAACACAGGCAATGCTAGCGTCACGCAACTTGGCTCAGAGAAGGCAGACAAGCCACTGAAGCTATCTGACCTCGTCCAGCGGCTACTCGCGTCGTCAGCACTTCATGCGGCACGAACGGGTACT
Source organism: Hetaerina titia (assembly GCA_037158775.1). NCBI lineage: Eukaryota > Metazoa > Arthropoda > Insecta > Odonata > Calopterygidae > Hetaerina > Hetaerina titia. The sequence goes on from CM073771.1 coordinate 50,418,408, forward strand.
ACTTTCCGGATGACCCTCGTAGTATGTAAAAAGTAATTTATGTCCCTTCTGAAGGGCAGAGTACTGCTGAGACTGAAGCGCTCTTCATATTTATACCCTACCCCTCCTAATCTTGCCCTGCGGTCCCAAGACTGAGGTTGGTACTCATATTCACTTTCTTTGTACGAGTAAACAGCTTATTTTTCATCTCATACGTTTACCGGGACATTATTTAGTATCCTGTCGATCTCCCAAATTCGTAATCAAAATTGACATATCCCGATGTGCCAAGCGACTCTCTTTGCCACAAAACAAAAACTAAGGTTTCAGTTCAACAACATTTTGGATACTTTCACAGTCATCTGCACCTTTTCCTTTAACAAATACCTGGTGAAATAAATTCAAAATTCACGATTAATACGCGACCCAACAACTCTTGTTTTCCCGTGTCAGATCGTAACGAGCGATAATTAACTTCTGCTTGGATTTTCAAATTAAATTAATATCCATTCCTTCATATTTTGATATAAACAATTGCCGTAGCTTTCTCCTAAACGAAATGTGGGAGAGTAGGCAGTCATTTCCATCGTTCGCTCCAGACATGATAATCATGACGTAAAAATGTCCACTTTCTCCGTTCACGTGCAGTTAAGATTTCGATGTGACTCGGCAAAAAGCAAAACGAGAATGAAGAGTTGTTGACTTTATTTTAAATACAACCCTAGTAGCTTGCCCATGCTATGACGTAATGGGATAAATTTTTAAAAGAACGCCATTGGAGGACTACAGACGAAAAGACGTCGAGCAATTACCAATCGATCACAAGCCGCAGATCTCGCAATTCCATCGACACGCCCCGAGTGACCCTTTCCCATCTCGGTGTAATGAAACCATTTCCGCGCGGCGAATAGCAATCTGCGTCCTTTCCATTACTACGCTCCCTTCTCCTATGACAGATGCACCCAAAGACATGTGTATCTGCAAGAGACAAGTGGTATGCCAAATACATGTTCCCACGCAATATTTCCACTACATAATGAGGACGTGCCATGAAAATGCTACACATTAATTAAACTGTACACAGTCTATCTGAGAGAGCATTTCCCGGCCGGGTGGCTCATGCTATAATACCAGAGGGCCGCGGGTTCGAGTCTCACCTTGGGTATGGGTGTCACGTTAATCAATAGCAGTTCAGCCCTTGGGACATCAAATAGACCCGAGTGTAATGACAGAAATATTATTTCATGTTTATAACCATGATAGTATTCAGCTGATGCATTACTTGTACAAGTTTACTTTGCGCATTACAATTTCTACACTACAGTACACCCCGGAGACCTAACCGTGTAACTATCTACGTTTTTATTTTTCTGTAACTATTCTTTCCAAATGCATGTTCAAATGGATGTTGGCGGTATTTTAACCCAGTCGATAAGACGGTCGCCTACTGGTCGTAGGGGTCCCCACTTGAATGCCGGGTAACACCAATCAAAAATCTAAGAACCCTAGGGAAAACGACCAGTGAGAAAGGGGATATCACCTTTCTGACACTGTTGACTCACCCATAAAAGCCAACTTACTGGTATACTTTCGTAGCTTGTTTTATAATTTAAAGGTGAGAGCTTCCGTGAAAGCTTGTGCTTGTAATGAGCTTGGTGAGTGTTCCCAATCACACTTTAAGCGTTTAGGAATGTTACGTTTCCGATGCCGATTGCTACGCATCGAGGCACACTTCATGTAACCCTGATGTGAGACTATACAACATCGCACCAATCATGGCCAAAGCGCTCCATTCCGAAGGCCTAAATGCTTGGTGCGAATTGACCAAACGCTTCGAAGTGGCGATACAGAGAATGTTTGCAAATACGTCCCCACTTCTGAGGTCTTGAAGCGAGAATACAACCCACTCTCGCCCTGGGGTGAGTTTATATTTCCTGTGCTGTCATTTCCAAAAATCTTTCGGCAGTCAAACGTTCGCTGACAATTTGGTAAAGATGGAAACACTCGTTACATTGGCATCCAATGGTCGCTAGACACGTGGATTACGATAGTTTTACGTAGGTCGGGGTGGTCTTTCTAGTCATTCAGTGTCAAGCATAGCCAAATTATTCAGATTCCCAGGCCTCAGAGGCGGCGGTGGCGGGGGAGTAATATTATCGCCTGCTAACCTAATTGTCGCGGGTTTAATTCTCGCCTGATAAACTTTCTCCCCCCCCCTTAAGGGTTTTGGTATTTGTGATCGTATTTGTTGTTAATAGTACGAATTTACAGTTAATAAAACTCTAACTAAAAAGTTTTAAACTACAGAAAAGTCGAAAGAAATCAAGAGCTCTACGGCCCCATGTTAAAATAATAAGGGGGAAAACTCCAATGGCCGTAATAAACAGTCGCAACTCTCGTCAGACCAAATTGCTGTGTTGGTTTTCGCGGGAACCACGTAAGGGACCAACCACAACCTCTCAACCAAGAATACCCTCTGTGGTGGTTTATGGGAAATTAATCCACGCCAGGGACCACACACAGCCACAAACACACTTTCCTGTCTGGAATCCTTCACGAGGCTGTGAGACCCCGTTAAAGATTCTAGGTGGAAATGGAAAAACCTTCACGAGGCTGTAGAGAAGACTCCGTTAAATGTACCAGGATTTTCTACAAGTACACACTCCGTGACTATCCACGAAGGGCGAGCACAGACCATTCACACACACTAGCACTCAATAAACGCACACACACACACACGCACTCAAAGGGCCCAACTTCTGGGAGAATCTGTAAACAAGTAGAGCGCAGACGAGGATATACGTCGAATACGCGTGTTTCGGCCACAAAGTGGCCCTCTTCAGCGAACTAAAGGGAGAAAACACCTCTAACACTAGTTTGAAAGTGAGACTTAGAAGAGACTCGTATATATCACATTATTCATTTTAAATCTGGTTTAATCTGACGACTTCACTCCCAAATGCTGTAGAAGGTAGTCTACTCACCCTTTGACCCTTCGCCTTCTGACTAATGCACCACTTATATTTGGCCACAATTCTGGTTTTTTTACAGCTTCTAATTAAGTTATTCAAACAGTTCCGTCTCAGTGAATGACGTATTTCTATTTGACGTAAAATTAGAATTAAATTGGTGAGCTTTCTAGCGTTGCGACTTTCTACCTGTACCTACACAGTTTCGGCTAAAATACTATTGGCAGAGAGCGAGTGGATGTTTCATTCATGTCCCTGGTGCCGCACGGAGAACATTGTATGCAGTATGCAACAACCCGGCCGTCATAGTGGTCGTATGCCGACGACGGGTAGATTTTTAAATCCTAAGAATTCCAAGGTTTCTAATATGGCACAAATTTAAACACCCATCCTGAATGGCGCTAGTAATACGCTAAATGTCAGTTGCTGCTAATTCTAATCATTACTTCTAACGAGACGGAATCAACTTTGCTTCCGAGCTAACAAAACTGGACCACTGTACATCTTAAACATTGTCTGACTTTTATGAATATATGGGAGATAATTTAATGAGATTTGATTCGTACAATTTTATAACTAGGGGATTAATTTCTCCAAAGACTTAGGTTTAAACTTATTTGTTATCATCGGATGACGCAAAAGAATACGCAAACAATGCGCAAAAAAGTCTGTATCACAAATAATTTTACAGTTAAAATGGAAAAAAAGTCAAAATATTCTACACCCTTTACCTCATTGTAATTATTCGAGTCGAAACCTGACCGGGGAATGTAGAATCTGTATGTGGAAAATACAATGTTGGAGAAATGATTATGAATTGATTGTACCTCAGAGAGGCGCATGAAATCATCCAGTTCATGAAATGAATTAGAACGGAAAATGGTTTTCGCTGAAGTATTTTGCGGAAAAATAAATTGCAACGTGTAGTGAGAGGCATTTCCTCTACACGAAGCGATGTTTTAGCGCTCAGAGCATCCATCCCTACCAGACGAGACCCCTAGTCAAAGGCACGCGCATAGAAAGGAAAAATATTTCCCGCGAAATTAGCGCCAAAATCCTTTCCACTACCTGATTCCCTGCCTCGGACCCGTTATCGTTCGCTACCGCCGGGGAGCGATCCCAGCTCCGGAGCGACGCAATTATTTTCATTTTAGACGGCATGGAGGACAGGGGGAAAACCGGAGAAGGTGGAGGTGGTGTGGGTCGGGAGTGAGGGTGAAGGCGGTGTTTCGGTTCGGAGCGACGGGTGCGAGAAGCGAGGTGGTTGTGAGGGGAGGATTGACGGATTTCCCCTGGAGTGACGGGCCTTAGCTCTGAAGTGGGTCGAAGTGGGCGGAGGGGAGGGAAACAGAGCGGAGAAAGAAATGGAATTGATTGGCCAAGAGCGATAAAAGGAGGAGGAAACTTGAGACCTGAAAAGCCATCTGACGAGAGAGAGAGAGAACGCTGAAAAAGAGAGAGAGGCGAGAGGAAGGAAAATTCAAGAAAATGTATGAGACAGAAAACCCTGTTGGAGTGAAGGGCAACAAAATAAATAAAAGGATGGCAAATGGGGCACAACCCTTGAGAAATGGTGGAAGAAGGAAGGTCAAGGAAGAGGAACGCCAACATGAAAATTTTTATGAGGTTATAATTACTTATCTAGGGTGATTTTGTGGATTAGAGGGGCGCAAAGTAAAGAAGCACGAAAGCTACAGTTGCATATGTGCACTTTACTGTCTTATGAGAGAAATGAGAAACCACAATCCCCACAATAAATATAGTACCTACCTACATGCATCGTAAACATAATTTTATGTTGACCAAATAATAAAAAATGTTTGCGGGAAAGAGGTTTTAGAAACTGCCAATGGTGGAACAGTAAATGGAATGAGAAGATGGGGGAAGACTAAATACGGCTAGTTGTCATGGAAGAAAACGGTTCACGAAGTTTAAGGAACAGACCGTATTTCATAAGAGGGTGTGAAAGACAACGGTTGTGTGTAAGGCACTTGCAGCTGAACGGAACAAGAACCCTTAAAAGATGAGTACAATTCCCTCTCCATAACTTTAAAAGATCTATATTCAAAGTAGAAAGAATAAGGCTTATCAATGCAGGAGTAATGTACAACTGCATTAAATAGGTTGGATTAGATATGATAGGAAAAATAAATTAAAATGTATGATAATTAAAATTAAAATTCCTAAGATAGGTTAGATTAGATTAGATATGTTTGGCATAGAGCAGAAAAAATAAAAATGTCTAATCTAATTTTCAGAAAGAACACACAGAAAGATAAAGCTTTCTGTTTCAACACCTCAATCAAATAACAGCGCCAACTTATCGAATCTTCAAATGTATGAAACAGTACTCGAGTTCACGGTAGAGGTTACGTGTGAAAATCAATCAAAATAATTTATCGAGATAAAAAGTAACTTTGGATCAAATGAGTGAGGTTAACATTGTGAACAGTTAAATCATATCAAAATACAGCAGAGCTCATAATTGCATAACATGATTGACTCCTTACAGGAATGATATTATTTTCGTGGTTTTTAAATGCAAATAATGAGATAATCTTTGCCATAGCGAATTAAACCTTGTTCTGAGCAAACTAAACGTAAAATGATGGTTAAATAAATTAATTTTTCCTCTGCGTGTCCCTCTTTCTAAAGCTGAAATATCGTTTTAAAATGCTTTGCTCGTTTATATTCAAGAACTGATCGATATTTTTTTATACTGACTTAGTAAACGTATGACTGAAATATTCTAATTTGTTCATCTTCTTTTAATTGCTTCATTAATTAAATTCTTATGATTTTTCCCTGGTACTAACGGATTTTGTGCTGATGCCATATAAATATTTACAATGTTTGTGCTCAGGACTCTGATGATCGATTGCCTAATATGTGTTAAATAATGCCTTTCTGAACAGTAAGAATTTTAACTTTAATCTTGATCATGGCAAATTCACAAGGTCAGGTGAAATACTTAACAAACACGAATAGGCAGAAAAAATCAGGATTTCACATTGATTGAAACACTTTAGGAAAATGATCCTTTTTTTTATTTTACGGACAATTACCTAAAATATGATCAATGATGTACGAATGTGTTTTCAATAGTCAAAAGTTGTTGCCTACCGGCGTCCTTCCACTGCTAATAACTCATTCTTTAATGTCCGCTGCAATTTGAATAAAAATAGGACTGTGATTTATTATAGAAATCAACTGAAACTGTCCCTCACGCTTTTCTTATATTTTTTTATCGTTTAACTGATTCTTCAAACTGAGTGACGTCACTGATTACACTTCTTCCTCATGTTCTCACTCCAACATAGTTTCAACGTTGTCAAGGGGAACGATGCGTTGTTAATACAATAAAACTAAGGCAAATGGTGAAACAAGTGAAAATTGTCTGCTCCTAACAAGATAACACGAACATTAGATGTTAATTGAATTGAAGTCGGAAGTGAACCCAGGCAGAAAAGAAGGTTTTGTGCTTGGGAGGCTGGAGAGGAATCCTAAACGTCTGCTGACTCACGAAATACACTGTGGCTTCCGTTCTCCAACAATTCGATGGAGCCTCCGTTCGCTTTACGCTCCAAGGGTTACGGGCAAAACAAAGACGAAACGAATTAGCGCGACGTGCGAATCCTTGGCGGATTGGAGAGGTAGGGTGATAGAGAGGGAGATAGGGGAAAGAGAGGCAGCTGACGCGGGCGCCTCGCCGGTTGTCGCCGGCACTCTCGGCCGTATATCCCTCGCACCTATGCAACGTTCATCACCGTGCGCGTCGCGGTAGATGCCTAACCACTGTGAGTGGAGATTGGACGTACAGTGTCCATGGGCGAAAAATTCCAGCGGCAAACATTGGCCGAAAGGAGTAAGGGAGGAGAGTTCCAGAACTAGTAAAAACAGCGAGAGAGGGAGTGGGGCAAATAGTCCAGCTATCGAAAATGGAACACAAAACGGATCAAGCCAGAGATGCTTTTAGGACAAAGGACCATGAAAAAGAATGTTGTTGGAAGTCTATGAAAGGGATTTATTTTTTATCATGCTTGGGTTTCTTTTTGTCTTTATCGTTGTCATGGTCAGCAATGGGGGAAAACGAATCCTTTGAACCTGTCTTTGACTCGCGCCGGCCTCGGTGGCGGCGGAGTAACGTCCTTGCCAGCCAACTCAGAGGTCGCGGTTCGATTCCCACCTAGGTGGGTTTTCCTCCACCTAATCTTTGGGTGTTCGTGATTGACTTTAACGTAACGTGTAGGAGTTAAGTGGAAGAAGGAACTATAATCGTCCCAATGACATCAGTAACGGATCGAGCCAAGATCTAAAGGGAATGGAGTATTTTTCACACACTAAAATTGTAAATCATTTTAAATTTTAAATTATTCACACCAATTTGAAGACCGCAACGCAATCTCTCGTAGATATTTTTATGCTCGGTGGATGTAAGGTATTCAAAAATAGTGTAGACATTTAATTAATGTTAATTTCTATTTTTTTTAACCCGAAAATATTCTCCAAGGGAGACCATAAGCCTTCCTTAGCCATGCGAGTTACATTGACATACCCTGGGTCTAATGATTGGTATCATAACATATCCTACTACAGACTTTGTGGCGGCTCCTTTCGATGCCATTCTATCTATTCGACGTTCTATTCTCGTTTATTTTGTGACTAAATGCCCCAGCTATCCATGAAGAGAGGGTTTTTGATAAAGCGCTTGATGCCTCGTTAAAAATCGTGTCACTACTAACGGCCGTCTGTCATGGACAACTTTTTTGTGCAATTTGTCGTCCAAGAAAACTTCCCGAGGCAGCTCCAACGCGACTCAGCTCGCAGCGACCTTTCACGCGATTGCGATATCTTCAACTTTGGAAAAATGTCATACGACGACTTTTAGGGCATTTCCGCAAAACTTATTCTCTCGTTGCTGAAGTAAGAGAACCCCCTCCTGCTTCGGAGATTAAAATTTCCCTCACATCTGCGTACATTCCAGCTACAATTTATTTTTGATAGAATTTGCGATAGTTGCTATTGTTCTCAGTGCGCGCAGCGAGGTTCTTTTTTTATTAATGCCTCAACGACGTACTCCCTCCGAATTGCGCAGCATCCCTGTCAGTTTCACGCAACAACTCACATGGGATTCTACTCTATACTTTACCTCGCATAGCATTTGGTGCGATTTCAATGTAATTTCACGAATAGTCTATTATTGGATGAGAGTTATACGGTAACTCGTCCCGTGTGTGACACGGCACTAATTTTACTATGCCCAAGCCAGCACTGTGTCATCCGTTCTTCAAGACTTCCCATATCGACGTCCTTAGTTACTCAAAGTTACATTTCGATCTTACGAAATAACTTTTGACGAAAAGAAAGGCCAGCTTAAGTTTAATTCATTCCACGAATCAAATTTTTCTGACACGGATTTCAAATCTTTATACATGTAGAATGCCTGATCACAACTAGCGAAAAATAGAATGTCTCTTTCGATTCACTGATCTACTGTAAACTTCTACGTCACATTTTACGGTAATATTAACGGCGTCTATGGTGTAATAAATACAGTCGAGATGAATTACGATGTATTTATGAATGCCATACCGACCCAATGTTTAGGCAGTATGATATGAATTCAAAATAAATGAAGGATTAAGGTAAGCGATTTCTAACTTTAACATCCTTTGATGAATTGAACTGATAATAAAATACTTTTCTATTAAATGAATGAATTACGACTTAAAAAAAACAAAAACTCTGTTAAACGACTATCTTAAGATTATCTCAAAGAATTTTCACATATAAATTACTGTAAACGGTAACAAATTCGTCAAGGTAAGTTTATGCAATCTCAGGGCGTCAGCACAGGCACACGTCAAACGCGACGCATAACACAAGACTAGGGTCCATATTTATAATATAATTACCTTCTATCTCAAAGGAATTAATGCTTTGCCATATTAAAACTATCACGTTACATCAAAGCGATTGGAGGTCATGGAGATTATCTACAGCAAATAAATTGGTACGCTGAATTTTAACATACTTGTATATTCTAGAACTGGAAGAGTCTTGATCAGAGAAGGGAGATAACTATAAAGAAGGACCTTAGTCCCCAATAACCACATGCAAAGCAATTAAATGCGATTTAATTTAGCATGCAGCCTTCATTAACAAAACTCGGAAGTAAAAGTATAAAAAAAGAGTAGTGAAAGCTTCAATCAAGTGGATAGTTTTAGTTGACATGGAAACTCTGTCGTTTGGACAGGAGCATAAGCGTAGATTGGAAACTTTCGAGATGTGGAAAATATGAAAAATATATAATGGATGGGAAGGAAAGTTTTGTAGCTCTAAGCATGGTAGTGGAAGAGAAATAGCTGCCGGAAGAAATTTGTCGAAAGCAAGACAAGCTAATATACGAGGGTCATCCGGAAAGTAGTACCCGTTCGTGAAATAAAGACACAAAAGTAAATATTAACAAACATAAAAAATTTTATTTGAAAGAGGATGCTTTAAACTACTTCTCAACATAATCTCCAAGCAAATTAAGGCATTTGTCATAACGTGTGACAAGTTTCTGTATTCCTGCTGCATAGTCCTTCGCCGCCAGCTCATTGAGATACAGGGTCACTCCTTCTTTAAGTTCTTCATCGCTGTCAAATCTTTTTCCTGCCAAAAAGTCTTTAAGCTTTGTAAAGAGATGAAAATCTGAAGGGGCCAAGTCCGGGCTATACGGTGGATGGTCGAAAGTTTCCCATTTGAATTGCTGCAAAAGTTTTTGTGTTATCCCAGCTGCATGAGGCCTGGCATTGTCATGAACGAGAATGACACCAGTAGACAATAGACCTCGCCGCCGATTTTGTATTGCCCGCCGTAATTTCTTTAATGTTTCACAATACGCATTGGCATTAATAGTGTCTCCACGGGCCATAAAATCAATAAGCAATACACCTCGTCGATCCCAGAAAATGGTTGCCATGAGTTTCCTGGTGGACAGAACTGTCTTGAATTTTTTTGGTTTGTTTGGTGAATGAGCATGATGCCACTCCATTGACTGTCGTTTACTCTCAGGTGATGCATAACAAACCCATGTTTCGTCACCAGTAATTATGCGAGTCAAGAAAGAGTCTCCTTCATCAGAATAACGTCCCAAAAACGTCAGTGCTGCAGCCATACGCTTGGTTTTGTGCTCATCTGTAAGCATGCGAGGGACCCATCTTGCACAAAGTTTTGCATAATGCAGATGGTGTTTAACAATTTCATGAACAATTGTTCGAGAAACATTGGGAAAATGCTCACAGATGTCGTCAATTGTGACGCGCCGATCGTTCCTCACGAATTCGTCAACTGAGCTCACCAGTTGGTCTGTAATGACAGACGGTCTCCCCGAACGCTCATCGTCGTGTGTGTTCCCCCTCCGCATGTTGAAGTTGCGACACCACCGCCGAACAGACGACTCGTCCATTACATTGTCTCCATACACCTCCTTTAATTGGCGATGAATATCACATGGGCGAACGTTTCTTGCATTGAGGAATTTAATCACTGCCCTCACTTCACAACTGGCGGCGTTCTCAATTTTTTTAAACATTGTAAACAATCACAGAAACAACACAGGCAATGCTAGCGTCACGCAACTTGGCTCAGAGAAGGCAGACAAGCCACTGAAGCTATCTGACCTCGTCCAGCGGCTACTCGCGTCGTCAGCACTTCATGCGGCACGAACGGGTACTACTTTCCGGATGACCCTCGTAGGTGAGAGGCAGTGAAATGGTAAAGACTACAAAGGCACTAGAGTAATAGATGAAGCGAATTCGGGGAAAAGGAGGAATAGGGAAGAAAAGATGGGGTTAAGGATATACCATTTTTTCTAATGTACGTCGTTACTTAGGGGTACAGTAGTGTGTCATTCTAACGTTAATCGAAAACCTGCACTAAGCCGGTAGAACACTGCTGAGTTAAATACGTGGGTGGTTTGAATAGTTTTTGACCTCAGAAAATTTCAGAAAAAATTTATTGTATCTTTGTTAAGTCGGAAACTTTTCTGACTACCCTTGTAATGAATCTAATTCTTTTCATTCCGCCCTCACAGAAATGATACAACCGAAGAATCGAGTCAATTATGCATCAGCGTATGAGACCGTCATAACCGAATATTTAGTGCGTAGAACGCCACGGGGGAAGAAATAGGATGGCGACTCAAGATGGGTGGGTGGGTCGGAGAAGAAGAGAAAGAGGAAAGTCGGCACGTTGTGATGAAAAGGGCTTCGGAACAGAGACGGAGAAGGGGGGATAGGGGGTTGTGCGCCCCCGCGGAGGAAGGGAGGAAGCGGGCGCTCTCATGAAAGAGAGCAGCGGGACAGCGATTTGAGTACCGGAGTGTGTGCGCGTGTGTGTCACGGAATGACGCGGGAGGGCCATCTGCAAAGGACTGCACTGGGAGCAGAGGGGGAGGGGAGAGGCAGAGGGCTCTATGGCAACGGAGACGTCAGAACCCGCAGGGAAAAAATTCGGGCGTTGGGGAGAGAGGGGCAGGTGACATACGCCACCCATTCCATTCCCGCCCACCCCGTATGACACTCCCACGCCCACACACAAACAGACACACGTAAAACGAATCCTTCTACCCTCCTCTCCCTAGGGTGTCACTGTTTCCGAGCATCATGGCGACTACAGAAACGAAAAAAAAGAAAAAGGGGCGCGCACCAATAAATGAGTGGAAAGGAAAGCTCCTCCCTTCTATTATGTTTCTCTTACGAGAGGGCATGTGGTGGATTCCAATTGAAATGAAAAACGGAGAAAAGAGGTTTCTCTCTCTATCTCTCTGCATACACTAACACAAACATGCATATATATATATATATATATATATATATATATATATATTCACATGGTAACAGATATTAGGAAAAGTGATAGGGACACATATAAAGGAAGAACACAGGAGAGGTGGAGAAGGTGGAATCGAGCAGATCACAAGTGCAAACAATTTCCGGGACCGGGTGAATGAATATTTGTTCGCCATATGGCGAATTTTCGTGTTTAAATATATATACATAGAGCAAGAGAGAGAGAAATGTTTGAATGTGCACATGTATATATGCAATGTATGCGTGCGTATATACATATACTCGCATATACACATATATACATGTACACATTCAAACAATTCTCTCTCTGTCTTGGAAAAAAACATATTTCTATTTATGTACACACACACTAAAGCTGCAGGTTCCCAGAGAGGCTTCCCCGGGGATCGAACCCGGGCCCTCCGGTCAGTAGCCCACCGCTCTCCCCCTGGACTACCACGACTCCTACATGTATATATATATATATATATAAAAAATATATATATATATATATAATACATATATATATATATATATATATATAATATATATATATATAATACATATATATATATATATATATATATATATATATATATATATATATATATGTATAATATATAATACAATTAATGATTACGTAAAAGCACTCACGAGAGCAATATAAAATTTCAACGGCACAATAGAACAAAAATATTAGTAGAAAACACGCAAAAGGACGCACACATTTAAGAAAGTTGAAGCTTTCGACCTTCTCTTAGGCTTTCTGAAGACTCTGAAGGTAAATGAATTGTCACATACACACAAAGAGAGAGATAGCGAAGAGGGAGGGATAGACAGAGATAGGAAAAGGAAGCACGAAGGAATATGGTAGAAAGACGGTCTCCAACCGACTTGAACGATCACGTGTCCATCCTCCCCCCTATTTCTACACCCCCTCCGTCTACCCAATTTCCTCCTAATCTTACGTATGCATAGGCGCCAGTGGCGACCCTGGAGTGGACGTGAGGAAGGCGGCGACTTTGAAGTCGGATTGCGGAGAAACGGGGCCATGATTTATCAGCCTCTCTCCTCCGCTGTACCCTCTCGCTGAGGGGGTACAAGGGAGGGGGAAAGAGGAGGCCGGGTCCGGTAGGGGTGGGAAAGAATGAATAGAGGAAAGTGTGAGGAGAGACGATGAATGAGTTGGGAGGGGCGGAAAAGCGACCGAGTGGAAGAGAAAAATCCGTGTCATGGAGAAATGAAAAGGGTGTTTTCGCGACAATGGACTGGTAAACGACAAAAATGTGGATAAGGGTCCACTTTTTCAGAATAAAACTATGGTAAAATGATACTAATTCAACGTTTACCGATAAAGGGTTACCTGCAACTTAAATGAAATTTAAGTAGGTGTAAAACACTCCCAGGTAAGCAAAGGGGTGCGAAAGAAACGTGTCAAGATCAAAAAGTTCACAAGAACAAAGCGAAAACATAATTTGGTAAAATACACATTCATGTCACACGCGTACATTAATTAATCTGAATATTTCTTAGAAAATTTAGGGTGGAGCTCACCCTAAATTTTCTTCCCTATATGTAAACCCTATACGTCGTGTGAAATTCTAACATCAATTTTGAGAAGCCAGTTCCTTTCCCTTAGCCACCTATGGTTTTCCAGGAAAAATAGAGAACTTTGGTGTCGCTAGAGGGTGCCAACAGTCGGTGAGAATGAAACCCTGAACCGCAGTTAGTAGTAAAACGCTCAATCTCTGGCATATTGCCCGATTTAATAGTAATAAAACTAACAAATATAGATCGAACATTTAAGCAAAAGTGACTTTGACCTATCATTTACTTACAAGTACATAAATGGGAAGAAAGACGCAATTTCACAGTTGGAGTAGAAATAAAAATGCCACTTTGGATTAACTAGACCATATGAATGATTGATAACTAAAATTTTTTAAATAGCTAATTACGATTATCATTTTTAAATGCCACAACTGTAATTACTATCAATTAAAATAAATGCATACAGACATTTTCACGTGGCACAAGAGTCCCTAGAATCGTGATTTATTTTGCACTGAACAATAACAAAAGCATTAATTAAAAGAAAACAATCATTCAAGATCGTAACATTGGAAGCATACCCAAAGAGGAAGAATTTGTTGTGTTTTCGTTGAAAACTGCCCAATTAGTTTCAAAGTAGTTTCGCTCTAAGCTTTGATTACAAGAAACGATTCTAGAAATTCTTGCACAAATGACTTTTTAATAATAAATAGAGTTGCTGGCACATCATTACTCAAAAAGGGCACTAACTATTTCCAGTTATCTTTCACTTGAAATTAACAATCTCGATAAACCATATGTAACAACTATCCTGCTGAACGAAACAACCTGACATTTAACCGACTGAAATTGGCTTTAACCCTGAACAGAGGTTCTAATTTCCGTTCAATCCATAAAAGTGTATACATTCCAAAATGGTCAATCTGAGTTATATTGTGCAACATTGCCATTTTTTTGCATTAAATTCTAAATCTAATAAATCAAGCCAAAACAAACCCAGTTGTAAGTAGAACGAATCTAAGTATACATCTCAGTAAGCCTATTTCATTTCTGCTTGGGGGTCGACTTAGTGGTAAAAATAACTTAAAGACTCCAACGATAGCCGTCATGAAATAATCCATCCCTATTAGCCTCGATGCATTTAAAATTATGCAATCCATAAATATAGGTTGAGACGTTTAGTTTGAGTAATCGGTTTGAAAGCAAGCAGTTTTACATTAGTCGCGACAGGTCCACCACTTTCCTTTTCACGCAAAATGGCGCATGAAAATTTTACATAATGAATAAATAGAAAAGAAAAAAACATTTTTAACATCTACTTCCGGAAGTGATACATCTGCTCTTAGTCATTAGCTGACTGTACACAGAAACACTGTAAGGTGTTTCTGTGAAGTAATTAATGTCAAAAGGCCCATTGAGCGTATGATTTTACCTGTTTAGATTTTCTATATATACGAAGCATGCTCATAAAGTAATGGCTGTTTGGTCACTGTAAAAAATATACTCATATGAAACACATTTATTGGCACTTTTAGTTAGCTAAAAACCTACTTCACTTCTCTACATAATCACCGTTCACTTCTAAGCATTTGTCGTACCGCTGCACCAGCTTCTTTAACCCCTCTGCATAGAAGCTCGCCGCCTGAGAGTTGAACCAATTGACAACGCCGTTCTTGAGTTCCTCTTTAGTTTTGAAACGTTTTTCACCGAGACACTGTTTCAAGTGCAAGAAGAGGAAGTAGTCACTAGATGTAAGGTCTCATTATCTCTATCTTTTTGGTAGCGGCCCAAAAACTCTCGTCCACTGGACATTCTTTGCTCTTTGTGGTGGTCGGTGAGCATTTTCGGTACCAACCTTATACACAATTTGTGGTATACGAGGTTTTCCGTGACAATATTGTAGGCAGTAGTGCGTCCAAGTTGAGGAACTTGTTCATCCAGGCCATTAATCGTCAATCGACGATCACATTGCAGTTTTTGTTGCACTTGCGAAACAATTTTATCGGTCATAATACTGGGCCTGCCACTTCGCTCTTCGGAATGGACATGGCGCTCGGTCAACTTTCGCACCTACGAACGCTAGTTCGTAGGTGCGAAAGTTGACCGAGCGCCAATAACGTCAGAACGTTATTTCACGACGAATTTAATAATCCTCGGCCGCGGACTAGCCGGTTTTTCCTTTGGGGAATTAGTACCGCATAGAAGCATTCTTGGTCGGCCATGCAGTCATGGCGTCGAGTTTGTAAAAATAGGATTGTTTAGGGAAAATTATGTTAGAAAAGTCTCAGATTTTTTTATTGGAATGGTGTATCAGGAAATAATTAGGCAAATAAATAATATATATTAAATAATGTATATCTTATAACGTGAATGGACCTATAACAATAGAGAAAATAGATACTCGTTGAGGCGTGTTCCATTTTCTTCCCTACTAGCATTTCACGGCGCATTTTATCCAGAATACGTAGACGTAACATACGCCGCAAATCCAAATAGATTGCGATATAAAATTGTTTTACTGGCGTTCAGAAATAAGTCAAATTCTGCAGATGGAGAAAATAGAACAGATGGTTGAAGTTGGAGGAAGAAGTCAGGCAAGAAGATAAATGAAGAGTACGAGCGGGAGGTCTCGAATGGAGATTAACGAATGACGAAATCACACCAGTCTCGAGGGACTGAAATTAGTGAGTCGCCTCTCAGCAAAGGGTCGAGACTTGCGCCCCCTGTGGCCCCTTTTCCCGTTTTCAACACTTTCCAACAATACTCTTCTACCCTTGGCCTGACCAAGCTGAAATGTATACGCCTACACCCGGAAACAATTCATCGGGAAACGGTCAACGTTTAAGGATATTCAGGAATACCGGAAGCTGGGGTTCATACGAGGAGCTTATAGCCTCTCAGTTTTTCAAAATGTTTCCATAAAACTAATCACACCGTAATCTTAAAGCTTTTCTTATACTGAACATGATTTCCTCAAAAACGATCACTATTTTCACAACGTAGACAATGATACTGCTCAGGCGCGAGTAGAGAATAGACAGTTCGGATGGGAAGTGTTAGGAAGAGGATTAGGTCCATTACCACATGCGGTTTCAACGTACAATATGTGTAGAGTAAATGATTAAAGAGACATGGGGAGAGTTGTAGATAAGAATGAAAGTCGGCGGGGAATTCGTAAACTCAGTTTTGCTGATGACCAAGCTCTAATATGTCAGTCAGCAAGGGGTTGCAAGCATTGCTGAGTGAATTGGAAACTCAGTGCGATAGATATGGGGTGAGAATCAATATTAATAAAAGAAAAGTTTTGCGGTTTTCTATGAAGATGAAAACCAAGTTAAATGCTAAATTAAGATGGTAAAAACTAGAGAAAGTGGTAGAGTGTACATATCTCGGAAGTGTTTTGGAACAAAATGGTTAAAGGTATTAGAGACATAAGGAGAAGAAATACTTTAGGCAAAGTAGTTTTTACCAAAAGGAGAGAGTTGAAGACAAGGACTTTGAGTAAGAGTGTTAAGAAAATTCTCGTTAAAACTTTTCTATTGAGCGTAATTTTGTACGACACAGACACATGGTCAAGGAAGTAGGAAGATAGGCGTAGACTGGAGGATTTTGAAATGTGGTTGTGGAGAAGGGTGGAGAAGATGAAGTGGAGAGAAAGGAAAACAAATGAGGAAGTGATAGTTAAGGCGGGGAAGGGTAGGGGATTGTTGGGAGAAATCATAAGAAGACGGAGAAAAAATGGATGCAAGGCATATTGAATGTCAGTATGATGTTGAAGACTGTGACAGAGGTCAGAGTCTTGATAATTTAATTACTAACTAATTTATTAGTCAAGCAAGGTAGGGAGAGAAAGATGAAGGAAATTGACGGAATGAAGGGAGGTAGAATGCACAAGTAATTGGTAAAGAGTTTTTGTACAGTGGCAGCGTGGAGTTACGGGTTGTTTCGTTATGAGAGACTGAGAAATATACCTTTTTTCAGTCTGTTTTCATTCGAAACCAACGCAGTTTATAAGGTAGACTACCAAATAAAATATAGATGAAACAAATTACGCAAGGCGGCACGTGGGAGAAAAACGATATTGTTCGTATTGAAAATGCTACCATGATATGCAGAATGACAATTTTAGTTCATGATTACCATCAATAATCTTACCTTTCCATAAATGTCCACACAGTAATAAAAGGAACTGTAAGAAAATAAAGATCACTGCTACGGATTGTAAATTCTATATCCTTGCGAATTTTAAATTACTCGTAACTCCGGTTACATCACAATTGAGTTTCTAAAACAGTAATTAAATTCATAATTGGATGAACATTTAACATAATAAACGGTGATTTTCAGAAAGTTTTACCTTTAATATACTAAATAACGCCAACACTTTCATTTAAACTGGATCAGATTTATTCAAAGGCCTGAAGAATAGAAAAACATTGTTTGCAGATGAAAATCCGAGCATAAAAGAAGGTAATATTGTCTTCATATTCACCAAAAATTCACTATGGTGCCGAGTTTTGTACAACGCAACACTCTGACCTCAATATTAGACGTGAGGATTTATGAAGGTAAAGGAAGAAGTAAATATCGTTTCTCTTCCTGAATACGGGTCATATTGTCAAAAATAAACTCTCTGAATGCAAAATTTCAGGACACAAAACATGCAGCCCCCAGAACCCGTCTCATTCCATTTGAAAATCGAGATTTTGAACAAAATTCATGCAAAAAAGAGTTACTGTCCGCGCCGGATGGAAATGCCACGTTTTAACACGGATCAGACTGGTGAATGGGAGCTAAACGAAATCAAAGGGTAGAATACGAGAACGAATACGTGCTCGAAATATTTACAATCTCAATCATAAAGTCATTCCCGTATTCCTTTTATCTCAAGACTTCCGCCATCGCGAGAGAGTGGGCGAAAAATATTGATATATATGCGAATCGTGGCTTCCCTCGCGCCGCCACGTACCGACTCATTCGCGGGAATCTCTCAGATATGGACCCCCCACACACCCTCTCCTCTCTCGCCCGATCACAGATATGAGAGAGAAAGCGCTCAACCGTGCCTCTCAAAAGCCTCAATCCTTGCCCGTGAAACTTTGGAACAAAAAAAAAGCAGCCGCTCCAAGTGATTTCGCATAATAGAAAGGAATTCATGAGTTCGGGTATTGACGTGGATCTGAATGGCAAAAAGGCCGATCTCAAAGTGTCTGTTCCTCAGTACTGAAACGAATCTCGACAGTGATGAAAGTAAGGATTCATTGAGGGAAATATTTTTCTCTCCACAAAAGCGCAGGCTTATCGCATACGTCAAGGATTTGGGGAATTGGCTAGCGAAATTTAGAAATTAGTTGTTTGCTTGAAACATAATGATAGGTGATCGGCTTCAAATAAGTTTAATACGCAATGGGATTAAGAAAATTTCTCTTTTTAAAACGCGGGGACGCCTATATTGACTGAATCCTGAAAGTGACCAAATGGTGATAAGAAAAACGATGAGATTCTAGCATTAGGATGTGAAAACTTTCATGTTTAAGCATTTTCCATAAAGTATGAGGGGGATGAAAGAATGATTACACGTACTAATGCCCGAGAAAACGAGGAATTAATGAAAATAATAGGAATGCCTAAAAAAATAATGGAAACGTTCGGTGAGATACTAGATAAATATAAACCATCAACCTGGCGTGCCTACACTAATATAATAGTAAGAAAATGATTTTTATGTCAGTATTTACCCGTTATTTTTGCGGAGGAAGTGACTCATTGCTGAACGTTACACGCAAAGAACTACTGTTAACTCAATATGAATAAGATTTAAGAGTAATACACTCTTGCAGTTCCAAAGAAATTGCCTTAAGAGTACTTTCTCTGGAATTATTCGGAGTTTTTTATTTCTCGTCGAGAGAAGATTGAGCTTTGTCCCTATTTCATTTCTTGGCTTTCCCTTCAGAAGATTTTTTAACTGCAATCTCCTTCACCTCTACCTCGATATACCTTCTTCCTTTTTTATTTAACTTCCTATGTGCTTCCTGGGTTTTTCCTTGGAACCTTTGCACTCATTTTTATCTTTTCTTACGTTCCTAATAAAACTATAAATCATACAAGGCTATATAACAGAACTTTTCTTAGTTTTCAATGAAAAATTGGCATCTCCGTACTTCCCTAAACTCAATGATTTCTTTCGCTAAATCACGGGAGTATTTAGATTGTAAATCTTCATAATTTCTTAAAATAATTTTGAATCTAGCACAGTACTAGTTAGTTGTGTAAGGTAAGAACTCGTTTTTATCTAAATCCTTACAATAAAAACTAACTCTGACGAATGTTAAAAATTATCGATATCAGATTAAAAAGCTCATTTAACCAAATTTAAATCATTAAAAACCTATCCTGTGATTGCCTAGAGCCCTATTTTTAATTTGTATTCCATATTATATTGAATCTTACATTTGTATTAGAAAAGTCATTCATTGTCTTGAAATATAATTGTTGAAATATTTCCTCAATATTTTACAAATTTACTCAATACATACACACTCCGCACACTCTCTTGACTTAAGGATGCATATGGGCTATGGTTAGGAGTTTAAAAGTTTGCAAGCCTTTTGAAAGCGGTTTGATTGATCACAGTAAAGCTATGCTAAAGTTTGATTTGACCTAGTTTTCTTTAACAGTTTTCCATCCCCATCATGGCAACAAAACAGAGGGAAAAATTTTAACCGTGACTACAACTTTTCCAACACATACATGTTTGACAATTCTTTATCTGAGAAGAGCATTTCTTTATAAAATGAAGCATCATATAATTTCTCAACCAAAGTCATGTATTCACTCCTTACGTAACTACGCATCCTCAAAATTGGATTTCCGTAAATTCTCAAGCTCATATTATCTTATATCAGTGACTTAAATAATACAGATTTTACTTCTTTAAACATTTACTCTGGTAGGTATAGATACAGCTCTTATATATATATATATATATATATATATATATATATATATATATATATATATATATATATATATATATTCTTCCCCTCCCATGGACTACAACCTTGTCGTGGTGGAAGGGCTTGTGTGTTCCGATGACCCCTAGAGCTGTGCTGGCGGGAGTAATAATAATTACTCCTGGAAGGGTCACCCATGCCAGATAGGTCGAAGGTTAGGAGCCAGACGAAAGGTAGTCCACGCAGCGTCTGTTCCTCAGTGAGGCGGCCATTAAGTGATGGTGTCACGTTAAAAACACTATTGAGGAAGGCAACGGGAAACCACCTCAATTATCATTCCCAAGAAAATAATGATGGACGCAAAACAGAAATTGAGTATAGTTTATAATATTGAGTCCCGGAGTTTAGCAACTCCGGGACTCGGCCCAAGGGGCCGTGTGTCGTGCCCGGCAGCGGGGGAGGCAAGGCTTCCGCGGTCGTCATCTCACGAAACCCTTGCAGGGAAGAACTGGAGGTAGGAATGAAAGTCGGAGGGGAATTCGTAAAATCGGTTAGGTTTGCTGATGACCAAGCATTAGTTGCTCAGTCAGCCAAGGGGTTGCAAGCATTGTTGAGTGAATTAGAGGTTCAGTGCGATAAATATGGGATGAGAATCAATATTAGTAAAACAAAGGTTTTGCGATTTTCCAGAAAGAAAAAGGCTAAGCTAAATATTAAAATAGGCGGGGAAAAATAGAGCAGGTAGAACAGTTTACATATCTCTGAAGTTTTTTGGACCAACACGGTCAAAGTGGTAGGGACGTAAGGAGAAGAATTGCGCTAGGCAAGGAGGCTTTCTCAAGGAGGAGGGAGTTGATGACGGGGACGTTGAGTAGGGATGTTAAGACAAGACTCGTAAAAACTCTGATATGGAGCGTAGCTATGTACGGCGCGGAAACGTGGTCGCTGAAGCAGGAGGATAGACGTAGATTGGAGGCTTTTGAAATGTGGGTGTGGAGAAGAATGGAGAAGGTGAAATGGACCGAGAGGAAAACAAATGAGGAAGTACTAGAAATGGTGGGGGAGGAGAGGGGTTTGTTGAGAGAAATCCTATGGAGGCAGGAAAAATGGATGAAAGGCGTATTGAGCGGTAGTGGAATGTTGAAGAGGGTAATAGAGGGGATAATGTTGGGCAAGCGAGGTAAGGGTAGGAACAGGATAGGGATGTTGGACGGGGTGAAGGGTGGAAAGAAGTACACCGAGATGAAGAGGGACCTGATATAGATTAGTTTGCTAGGTGGGGAGTCACAAAATGTTTATTTGATAGTTGTGTCCATCCAAAAACCTACCTTAACCGGTAGATTACCTAATTATTATATATTCTTCAGAAATCACATGATAAATATCATACGTCAATTCTGCCTTAGTACGTTAATTTTCCTTCAAATCATTTATTTTTAAACCTGGCTAAAATTTTGAGGTTTATAATGAGTAATCATGTATTTAACATTATATTATGGCCCTAAAATACTATTGTACATCCTTGAGGACATTTATATTACCACCTCAGATCCATAACACCTTTTTTCCCTAAATCACTGACTTCAAATCCTCGAAACTACTTTTCCCCTTGATTCTACCCACAATTTTTACTCTCTTCTTATTTTCAACCAACTCACTATAATTTCAAATTTCTACCCCCCTTTGAACGACAACTACCGCCTATAATATCCTTTGTTACATTTTCATTCTCAATTAGTTAAAAATCATAAAATATTTTTAATTTAGTTAGAGTGGTATGAACGTGGAATGACTCTGAAAAGTAAAAATCCGAGCCCACAAATAAATCTTAGCTTTCAAATAAACACTATGATTTCAAATCAGAAAAGCATTTAGCTTTACTGAGGGTCAACTTATAGCGTAAGATATTATTGTCTTGAGATGCAAAGAGAAGTTGCTCAATGCAACATATCTTTCGCGTCAAGCTATTTTCCTGCACTCTTGGCGTTTTATCTTGGTAATCAATAGCCCAGGCTTATTGAAAAATACCTATGATTAAGGCAAATAACTAAAAATTTTCATGTTTTTATACACAATGTGCGTGTATTTTAAATAACTACTGATTAAAGTTTGATAACAGTCTTGATGACATGTACCTAGAAATTTATAGCGCTTGAGATAATTCCAAAGGCAAGCAGGTGCAAACCGATACTGTGCAAAACCATAATTGCCAAACAAAAAATTATTATGGTACAATAATGATAAAAAATCATTTATAAGAGATTATTTTTTTTGGTACAAATAATTCTCAAAAGAAAAAACATCGTCATTAATCCATTTGAAAAATGTTCGTCCACTTTTTCCGCACGGTGAAATGTGAGATGTGTCACGCTGAACACAACACTTTTTCTCCTTCCCAGAAATTACGCTTTGGAATTTCTCCATTCCTTGCTCCCAGTCCCGCCTTGAAATACAACTTCGGATCTATATGGTGCCTCAAGACCTCTTATACAATTTGTCGCGTGACAAACAATGCTCTACTTCCGTCAATTGTCATCAACTATGCATGAACGCGACATTTATGTGAAATATCTGGAGCATTTTTTTATTAGCACCGCGATAGGGTTTGTACTAAGACACTACGTAAATGCCAGGTGACCAATTGAACATCCGCAATATTCTTATGGCTTCATCCGATTTGCATGCTACCCGGCCATATAGCTCCATCTCCTCGGTCTTATTTAATCCGCAGCACTAATAAAGAAACGATTTTAGCTGCCTGTGCCGATACACCTGCACATGAAAGAGTCGATTTATTAAGAATTGGTATGATAGTTCTCCCTTATGACCCTTGAACACAATACCTTTGTCCTGTGCTTAAGTAAGCAAATTAAAGATTCAACTTGAAAAACTTTGGATGGCAATAGAATTCAGAGTTGAACTTAGTCCTCATTTCTGAAAATGAGAACAAAACAGACATGGTTCGTGTTTCTATCTTCTTCTTTGAACCTGTTCTTTGTTCGACCGTTTATTTACTGTCTTCTCAATGCCATTTCGTTTTTCCTGCTGCTCATAATGTCGATAATAATTCTTCATTCTTCGTAATATTCAACCTTGTGCACAAACTTGAAACTGGTTCCTTCTTTGCGGACGTTTATTGACACGACTCAAAACCGTAAGTGAAACGTCATCAATATCGAACGATAGCATTTCCAAAACGACCGGCTCTCCTATTTTCCGCAAACGTTAACGATATTTACGGCATGTCAGCATTAACTTAGTAAAGCGATTATAATTATTTGTTCTTAATGTTCAACAATCATTGCATTGTTTAACCTACTTTGAGCCACAAGCAAGCCATCGGATTTAAAACCCTTAGATCTCGGATCTCGGTCTAGGTTAGTCTTAGATCCTAAATAAATCCTTTGCTGCCGATACAGCAGTCACTCGTGACGTCATGAATATTTCATTCGTTACACAGTCCACTAGGCGGCGCCTTGTTTTCATTACGTGGTGCGCAGACCAGTCCATCAGTGGTTTTCATTTGCCGACACCTCCCTTTCGAGCATTTAACAAACAGAGACCGGCTTCCCTTAGCAGCTACCAACACAAATTCACCATTTTACTCCCATTCCTAAGGTTTTGAGCCATCGGAACTTCACGTTTCTCTCTCATCAGGGCTGTTTATGGGCGCAACACAACCCAAGCTGCGCCAGATGTCACCGATAATATTATATTATTAAATATGTTATACTAAGTAGCCTAGTAAGTGTGTGTGTGTGTCACTATCTTACACTACTAAACCTTCCCTTAATCCTCTCCTGAATTATCAGTTATTCCCGCATGGACAAAAATTATTTTGCTCATAGATAATTCGAGTGAATATAAGATCTATAAAAAATAGCTGGTTATTTGCATTTTTAACGTATCTATTGCAAAGTATCATTTAAGTCACATCCGATTTTGAGGATGTATGTCTTCTTCCGTAGAATCACCCCCTTACAGGCACCCTAGTGGAGGCTTTCAAGGCACCAAATAGGGGTACAATACTACGATATTATAAGAGGAATGTATTAAAAACGTTGATGTTTGTCAAGTGGACGCGGAAAATGCGCAAAAACTCACGTGTATGGACCGATAAAATTTCAATAAATTAATATTGTTTAAACAAACACTAAATAGGTAATAAATTGAATTCAGGAGCTAATTTCGGTTCCAGTACAAATTCTGTACATTAGGGGACGAGAGGAAGGTCACCAATGAGACGTCACGAAGTACATAGTTAGGATATTACGTTGCATCGCCATCCCTCCCCTTCTCAACCCCCCATATCTCGGGGTATTTCTTTTTGCTTTGCGCTCTGAGTAAGTGCAAGAACACATGTGGATACATTTATAAATATTTGGCTATTGAACGGACAGCGTAGTGCTGCTAATTCATTCATATAAGATTTAAAATTTAATGAACAGTTCCTAGATATCATAACGCAGGTACTAAAGAAGACTTGAATCAATGAAAGAGAGAGGGTTTAAAATTCTGTTGACACACAAAGTTAAAACACCTAATTTAGCAAAAATTACAGTCGAACTTAATTTTAATGTGTTCGTTTTTATGCACATATTAATTTATTCATAAGAAGCAGCCAATGAAGGAAAAGGCTTCCAACCGAACGGATTGAACTAAAATCAAATAAAAAGATAACCAAATAGGTAACACTTACGGTCCTTTTTATCCCTTAGGGATTTGTCAGCATGTGACTTTTTCATTGATGTTCTCATGTAATTATCAACGAATGATCATTTCAATCCAACCTTCAAAAACCAAGAGTATACTATTCTTACCAACGCTACCCATTAAAATAGTTTTCATTAATATGCACGTGAGGAATGGTATTAACCCAAGAGATTCACATACGATACATTTGATAGAAATTGCATCTTCCAATCACATACGTATTCGTCTAATCCCCGAAATTTGATTTCAAATTTCCTTTGTTCTTATCATAGGATAGATATTTCCAACGGAAATGAAACTACATAAAAATAAAAAAGTAAACTTAAATGGTAGATTTAGCTGACCGTTTTGGTTGTGCCTCATTTATTTATGTACCTTCGAATTGTAAATATACATATACGTTCTCCAATTTGCAGAAAATCACGGAAATAAACAAACGATAAATTGAAAACACTGAAACAAATAATACCAAAAATATTAAACAGCAAAAATAAATATACGTATACATATATATAAATAAATGCACCTGATTTAGCACCCTTAGACTTCCATCTGTTCTGAAACTTAAAGAAATTTGTTTCTTGGAAGCGCTTCGCGTCCAATGAAGAATTTGAGAGGGCCGTAGATGGATATTTTCATAGTTTTCCAGACTCTCGCTCCCAGGAATGAATACTGATGTTGGAAAAACGCTGAACCAAGTCAAGGTGGATTACTTAGAAAAATAAAATCATTTTTTTAAACTGAAAATCGCAGTCTTTCATCATCATGCCGAGAACTTTTCACCTTACCCTCGTATGCACACACACAAACATAAAAAAACTTAACCCCACACGTAACAGAACAAATTCTTAATGAAATTAAAGAGTCGTTTCAAACTGGACCATTTATGGGGAAACTTAAAAACGTATACCCTACGAATACTGGTCGGTCGTGGGTCGGAGCTGCGGGTTCCCAAATGCGTGATGCCGGCTAGAGCCGAGAACGAACGACTCTTGCTATCTCTCCTCTTTAAAACCGGCGAGGGAACATTTAATGGGTCCAGTTTCCACCGCGGGAGAAGGTGGACTAACAGGGGTCGGGGGGAAGTTGAGTGTGCGGCGTGGGTGAGCATCCGGTAGGCCGCAGTCCGTCCGTCCCCGTGCCAAATCCTTCCTGCCATTACACACATCCCCAGATATCCTGCGGATTTGCGAGGAGTGGCGGGGTATGGGAGAAATAGTGAGTGGCAGGCGGGGAGGACAATGGCGACGAAAACGGCATTAAGTCGGATTCCAGTTCCCACCCCGACTCCGTCGATCCTTCGCTAATAATCGATCGATCCCGTTCACCCTCCCTTCCCCCATTTCACCCCCTTGGATTTTCCGAGCAGAGCCTATGTTTGCCCACTTCGAACGTTTTGAAGGGTCGGAGGTGAGAGATTAAATCGTTATCGCCGTCGATAATTCAGGAGATGATGTCGTTTTTGCGTTCTCCGATTTGGTCGAATGCAGCCCTCTCCTCGATCAAGACTAAATGCTGAGTGCACGCGTGTTCCAGGGTGTGAGGAAAAAGATCGAATCCTAATGGTTGGAATTTGGCATGTGCGAACACGTTAAGCATTTATACAATCAGCACACCTTGCGCATTATTCCGTGATCAAATGATTTAGGAAAAGTCGCCAAATTATCGAAATTGAAAACGAAAACTCTGGATGAATCTATGAATAACCCAAGATTATCCCACTTAAGGATTTTTAATAATCAAACCACTTTACTTTTCCACATAAACTTTAAAGTTTATGTGGAAAAGTAAAGTGGTTTGATTATTAAAAGTCAGCATGAAGATTTTCCACCAAGTTACGCCAGAAACTGTTCCACTTAAGGATATTTAACTAAAGTTTCAAAATGAAATCAAAACCACTAGGTATCTTTCCACGAGTTTTTATTCAAGGGTACAAGGGGAAAGATACCTAGTGGTTTTGATTTCATTTTGAATATTTAGTTAAAAAAGAATATCCACATAGTTGAGCCTAAAACCATAGAACATATTAAGGATATTTTACTAACATACGAGTGCGAACAAAAAAAATTCATCCACACATATTCCTGAGCAATTTATTAATAGATTATAAATATTTCATACCTATTATTATATATTATTCTAATTTTTCCTAGTTTTAATACCAAATTAATGTTTCTGTGAAGTTACATGAAGGGATCTCATACAGTGCTGTGCGACAATTACTCAGATATAATCACAGATGAATGAGCTCCTTTATTCACATTGATGATAATAAAACACCGTGTTGACATTTAACTTGTTTACCGTTGGCACTTGGATAACAAGACTCACGCAAAAAATCGATTTAATCGTAATTCCAGATTTATCAACGTGCATTTGGTATTAGAATACGAGTTAGTTTATCCGCTGAGATTGGTTGGTCGTTTCAACAATTCGACCAATCGGCAGAGTGATCCATTAAGTGTATTACAAAAACACGTCCAGCCGCCGTTATATTATGCATATATATCACCAGTACATTATATGTTGTTGTTAATTATTCTTTCACGTAATTTATTAGATTTCTCCCACATATTTCTTCGGTAAATCATCAGATCACTTCTTATCTCTTCAGAAGAATCACATAATTTCTTCGGTTAACCAAGCAGTCAATCAAAATCCATCCTTGATGCCTTTCACTTCATTATTTCTTAAACGAAACATTTTTTAAATTGCTAATTTTAGGAATGTTTACCGTCATGACATGCTTCCATTATTTTTCGGTTTTAAAAATTTGGAATGAATGTCTTGGGTAAGGCATTATCATAAATGTCGACAAAATGCGGTTTGCATGGGGTAATTGAGGAGTATCCTTGGTTAAAAAGAGGAATATAGGGTGATGAATGAGTGAAAGGATAATGAAATAATTGGATTCACCGATGGAAATGTAAAATATGGATCGCACAGTAAGGGGAGATGTGTGCTACGCTGGTTCGGGTCTGTGAAGAAAATGGATGACGGTCGGATCACCAAACAGATATATGGAAGAAATGTAAATCTTTTAAGGGTAAAGGGTAGACTGAGGTAACCATGGGTGAAAAGTGTTCGAGCATATTCTAAAAACGAGGAATATTAAAAAGTTTCAACACCAGAGCAGCATTCACGAAACACTGTGTGAATGCAAATGAGACAAAAGTAGTCACAAGGATAAGAGAGTGAGACATAAATTAGTCAAATAGAGCAAGTTTCCTTAAATAACTTAATATCAGGATTCACGAATTTTCTGCTCTTGATTTAATACTGAAGGTGAACATTTAATCAGTCATTCCTTTCAGACAGTGCACACTGGTCTCATTGAGGCGTGACGGACACATACATTTACGCTTGAATTAATATTTTAATGAGTTTTATCTTCCATATCTCGTGGTAGGAAGCTAAAACTACCAATAATGTATAACTCAAGTAATGAATTGATTCGAATACTATTTCTCATATTAAGTATATTTTATTGGTGTTATACAGAGCTGAGGCCTGGCAAACATTTTCTCTGTTCAGTGGCAGACGGTCTAGTCCTCAAGTGTCGGTGGATCTCGCACCGCTATAATTGGCTTACCGCATGCACAAAAGCAGCGTCGTAGTAAAAATCCAAGAGGGCACTTCCAACACTCCGCGGGGCAGATTGAAACCCTTTGCGGATCGTATCTGCCCCTGGCACCGCCGACTCCTAATTTACCCTCCACGTTTGTTACCCGGATTCTCAAGTACTTTGGTGGTAATGAAAGATTCACACACTGCTTGGATTGGTGCGCCCGGTTTATAGAGGTGAAGGAGTCGACTGAATGCGTAAATATTTAAGATTTTCCCTTAAAATAAGATCATTTTCACGATTGGGATTGCGTTGCATCCCATTGAGCGCATCAGACCTGATTGATTTTCATTAAACGTTAACTTGAAAACAATGACCTCCTTTCTCATGTTAAAATAACTACTAATAATAGGCCGGAGTAAATGGTTACACTATTTATTCATTAGACTCAAGGTTTACACACACAATTAGAGATTTTTCAGCCATTAAATGTTATTTTGGCTCCGACGCCTACAAGAAAAATTAACAAATACAATGTTAATTGGTTTTTAATCAGTTTATATGAAATTTACGTCGGTCGTCGGCGCTCAATATACTACAAACATATTACAATATACTACACTGAACATACTACAAATATACTACAATCCTTAAGATAAGTTTCTTCTTTATTTTCCATTGAAAAACAAACTGCAAAAATGTTGGTTAAGTAATAACAACATTTACGCTGTTGGTTATAAAAACATATTTACTGATAGATTAAAAATATATTTACTGTTAGATGCATCCACAGCTCCAAACGACAGCCCTGGTCTATTTAGCTAAAGCAATACGAAATCTCCTCTGTACTTACGGTAACTAATGGGAAGCCTTGTAACCCTTCTATGATTGCATGCTCTTTTTATTCAGATACAATATTCGGATCAAGATTTGGGGGTTAGATTATATGTATGTGTGTGTATATATATATGTATGTATATATATATATATATATATATATATATAGCCAGAGTACATACATGTGAACATAAAAAAAATATATATATAGTATATATGTATGTAGATTTTTTGTGTGTGTGTATATATATATATATATATATATATATACACACACTCATATATGTGTGTGTGTGTTTGTGTGTGAGAATGCACACGTACACACGCCTAAACTATTCCTTAAAATTATTGTACATAATAGTGAAGAAGAATTTTCGGTAAAACTAGTTGCACGTGAATTAAAAAAGTTACAAATAAATAAATAGTGTTCCTGATTCTGTATACAAAGCCCTAATTTTATCACTTGCGATTAGCATTCTTAAGGTGTTAGATATCCTTGATCGTCCAACTGGAATCTGCTGCGTTGTCACGGCGCGTTGAGACTGATCCATGCTTCATATCTCCGATCCGGATTTTCTCAAATATCCTTTCGTTCAACGTGAACGGAAGGATGTTGGTTACGTATTTACAATACCTTAATTCACTTAAAAAATCACCATTCGGATAATATAGTTATGGTTTTTTCTTATCATGCAGAAAATTTTCAGGAATGAATTTGTCAATTTTCAGAAGAATGGTACATCTACATGTTACCGTGGAGGGAACCGCTAGGGTGTGGCTTGTTAGGCTTGTCCGTTATCACTTAATATGTAAAATATTTCAAATATATAACTACAGCTGTACACAAAATATATAAATTTAAGATGCGTAACTAAGTGTAAAATATTACTTGGTGCATTCGAGACGAGTCGTAATTAGCATGAATACCGATAAAAAAAGGGTTAGATAAAATAATGACAACGTGCTATGTTAGAAGCAGTTAAAAACTGTATTTAATTATAGAACACTAGATTCAAATTATTCCGGTCCCTTCTCTTCAGCGGGAAAAATGGCATCTTAAATATGTCGATTGCATAGCTATTTCTCTTATGTTCATAATCTATCCTACGGTAGCACGGTTGAGGTATTAATATATATACGGCATCATACCTAAAGCGACCTGCTTCCATTTTATGCCGAATTTTGATCTTCAATCTCACCTTTGCTCCATTTCTCTATCCATTAGATTAATGATCTAGATACGCTACTAAGTTTATCATGACCAAGCATTTAATATTCGGCCTGACGTAAATTTGGCAAACGTAACGGTAGGTATACGTAAAACTGTGAAAGCTGAGTAGACAAAATCGAATATGGCAAAGACAGCAGGATATTAAAGAGTTCCGAAATTTGAAGATCTATAAAGAAACGTTTGAGGTCCTACTAATCGATGTTAAATTGAATCCACGTAAGTTTTATTTTATTAGAACGACTGTAAATGCAAATTCGAAATCTCAATATATTTTATCCTCCCCACGCTCCATTCTATCAATTCCCTTCAAAAACCCCGCGGCACGGAAGCAATCATCGCCCCTTCGGGGGAAAGGAATGGAGACCTCGCGTATGTGCTCCGGGAACAACGCCCATAAATTCCGCATCGTCCTGGGAAACAGTCTGGGGTGGGACATCCGCATCTCCCGCCGTGCGAAATTGATTGCCCCGCGCAGATGCCAATCGCGCTCGTCCAATGAACTGCACTCTGCGGACGAAGGATAATGATAGAGAAATTCTCATTCGCACTTCCGAAAATATTCATCCGTCAAAAAATGACTTCCTTTCCAACCCTGTCAGGTTACAAATCCACCCCCTCTGCAATCCTCCTCCATTGTCACACGGCTGTGCAATTAAATTCGCTCCCGCGCTTTTAAGGTTCATAATTTCGCAACACGGCGATAAGTAATTGATCCGATGGGGATAAATCGAAAGGGTTGATCGTGAATGTGTTTGTTTGTGGGTGTGCGAGAGAGAGAGAGAAAGATTCAAACAAAAGCGAATCGTTCTTCCAATTGCGTTGCGAAATATTGCGGGGAAGGAAGGGTCAGACGGGCTGTGACATGCGAAAAACAAATGAGCCGCATTTAGCGACGAGGGTTGCGAAATGCCTTCGCAACCCTCGTCGGCTGATGCCATCGGTCCCGATGGTATTCCAATCACGCCCGTAAGAGGGAGCGTTCGATTATCCCTCACACCCTCCCTCTATACCGAACTAACGAGTCATTCATTCGATTGTACCTAGGATCTCAGGGAAAGAGGAGAACTACCCTGATCTGAACGCCCTTCGCAAAACAAAAGTCACTAGAGGATTTTAACCATTCTTTTGCGACTTTAAAACAATTTTTTTACACCCAAAAGTATGTTAAAGAAGTGATAGTAAAGCTCACGTCGTAATACGCCCAACTATGCATGAAATTCACACATTAGGGTAGGAGGGAGTTAGTTCAATTATCTTTCACCACCTGTGGTTTTACCAGGAAGACATGGTACCCAAATAAATCACACAGCTTGGGTGAAGCTGAGGCGTGACCCAAAATAGAACCCGAGTCCTCCGTTTAGTAGCCCATAACTTCAAACTAATGAACTACCACGTCCGCACCTTCATCTAGTATTCCTCCCCGTTATACCAAACCCAATAATATCAATTCAAAAGAACTCTTGTTTTTCTCAGTTTCACCGAATATATGCACTTCTTTTTGGGCACCCAGAAAAAAAACCTGTTTTTTTTCCTTTACCTTCTATTTCGCTGACTAGCGCTGTTTAAAGGAATGGATTTATTGAGCCGAATTAGGAGGAGCCGAGAAAGTTAAGGAGCTATGAAAGACAAGGTGCGTCCGTGACAGAGATACGTATAATGCCAGTCGTAAGTGATGATTTCCGCCAAATATTTTTATTGTGGCTTTGTCCTGCACACGATGAGTGAAATTAAGTTAACGAGAGGGACTTTGCAGTAAAAGTATGAAATGGAAAGAAAAATTCAATAACACCTGACGCCCATGTAATTTTCACCTCAAAATGATGTCGAAGGAGGCATAATTTAGCGCAATTAATGCGGGCAGTTGAAATGCAAGATTTGAACCTATTGATTCTGAAACTGCTGAAATGTCTTATAGAGTGAAAACTGTTAAATTCTCTACCCTTGGGGAATAATGTAGAAAAGAAACGGGAAATAATTTAAATGCTTTCCGAGCCCTTTTGTTATCCCGTGAGACATTATGAAACGCCAGTGTTTACGAAACCCAGCGTCGCCACCTGTGACACAATTTCTAATCGACCCATTCAAACAAATGACGCGCGATAATTCTCCGCCCACAGTTGGGAATGCCGAGAATTTTATCGCATGTTAATGCCTAGTAGTGCCATTCATGGATACCCCGAGAGAGAGGGAGAGAGAAATCCAAACGCCACCCTGTGCCATTAATGTTATAATAATAATATGTATCCCTCTCTTGAATGCTTGAAATCTGTCCACTGATTTAAGTTACAGTACAAAATACGAAGATTTAAAAGCAGAAGTTTACAAAAAATTAAATATTAATCTGACGTCTCATTGAAGGTTACATATGAAATTAAATAAATCAATAAAACTAATAGAATATCTGAAACATAATATATTCATACATTGCCCAACATCCACCACAACATTGTATCCCCTTTTTTGTTATAATTCCTGCAAGGAGCACATAATTCAGATTTACAGACCTGTAAATCTATGACCAGACAGACATTTTTACTATAAAAAATAATCGTTAAAACTGAACTGATGACTAAGAAAAAAAGTGACGTAACCAGAAATGATTGATTATTTCATGTCATCCACGGAGTTTTACTAACATTGTGTGGTTCATGTAATTACAGCGCACGTGGCCCAACAATGTTCATTATTTGAATTAAAGCGCAAAGAGAAAAGAGTATGAAGAACTTCGAGGACAAAAAATCAACCAGCCATGATTGGACTTTATTTTCTTAAAAGTTTCTTTGCTTGAAAGCTTGAATTTTTTTATGAAAATCAACATCCGTGTGAATGATGAAGGAAAGATTTTTATTAAATTTTTATGGCGAAATTTTTCGAACTAATATTCTTTTGCAGGAGTTCCGACGGAGTTCAACCCACCCAGCAGACTTTCACGTAATACTTATTAGCTCGCAAACTCCCATTCTCTAACAAAATTTACCGGTATCCAGACGTAGTTTTCTAAGTTTTTCCATCTCAGCAAAGAAGGGAGGCAAGGAGCTGAGAGGACAGCAGACAAGTGCAGGGATCTTGAGGGGTGGAGACTGGAGGATGATTCACGCAAGGTTGAAAGAGCTCCGAGATTTTTACCAAATTGTGTTTTCCGTAGATTACGACCAGATTCAACCCCTTAGGATGCAGATTATGATCAAGGCAAAAATATTAATGTGCGACACATTATTCAAAAGATTTCGATGGAATACACGTGTTGTATTACACATATAATTATATGTATAGTGTTTAAATTGATCTAAAATCTTGCGATTCCCTTTTTCAGTCTACAATTTAAACAATATTTGACTCATAAAAAGAATCAAATCGAATTTGACCCAGGACAAAATTGTTGTAGCATAAATACCATTGAGGACGATATTTTTCTCTTCTCATAATTATATATATATATATTATAAAAATATATATTTATTCTCATGGAAATAGATATAAGGAAAAAGGGTTAGAGCATCCGCCTGGAAAGTGGAAAGATCGGATGTTCAAGCCCCGATCAAGGAAATATTTTTAAACTTGTGATCTGCTTGATTCCGCCTTCCCCACCTCTCCAGTGTTCGTCCTTTATTCGTGTACCTATACCTTTTTCCTTAATTTTATTCCCATGTGAATGAATACGTGTTCACCAAATGGCGGGAGTTCGTGTTTGAATGTGTGTGTGTGTATATATATATATATATATATATATAGGAAGAAGTCGATAGGATGTATGATGAGTTAGAGGATATCATCGCGAGTGTTCCTGCAGGGAAACATTTGATAGTGATGGGGGATTGGAATGCGACGGTAGGCGAAGGAAGAGATGGTGGTGAGGTGGGGGACTATGGGTTAGGCACGAGGAATGAACGCGGGGAGAAAGCAATTGAATTCTGCAGGAGACAGGGGTTAGTCATCACTAACACATGGTTTAGACACCACAAAAGGCGTAGGTATACATGGAAAATTCTAGGTGACTCAGAAAGGTATCAGTTAGATTATATTATGGTTAGGCACAGGTTTAAGAACAGTGTGATAAATTCGCACAGTTTCCCAGGAGCGGATGCGGACTCTGACCACAATTTAGTTGTTATGAAATGTAATGTTCGTTTCAAGAAGATAAGGCAAGGGCGGCGGGCTAAAAAATGGAATTTAGAAGCAGTAAATGAATTAACGAGGAAGGAGTATCAGGAGGCTGTAGAGAAAATGATGGATGACGGTAAAGAACTGAGTGCTATCGAAGAAAAATGGGAATGTATCAAGAAAGGGATATTGGAAGCCGCTAAAGACACTATAGGAACCGTTAACGGGAAAAGGATAAGGAAACCATGGGTAACGGATGAGATGATTGCAAAGATAGATGAGAGAAGAAGATGGAAAAATGTAAACACAGAGTTAGGCAAAATGAAGTACAAAGAGTTAAACAATAAATTGAGAAGGGCCACAAATAAAGCAAAAGAAGAATGGTGGAAAACGCAATGCGAGGATATGGAAAGTTTACAGAAGAAGGGCGAAATTGGTGCTCTATACAGCAAGGTTAAGTTATTATCGGGAAGTAAGAAGGCAAGATGTGTGCTGACAGTTAAAGATAAATGGGGTAAGATAATAGTTGAACCAGGAGAAATCCAAGAGAGATGGAAGGAATATATAGAAACACTGTATGGTAAAGAACTTAGGCCGACAAGGTTAGACATAGAAAAGGAACATGACGTAGAAGAAGATAGCTTAGGTCCAGGCATACTCGACGATGAAATAGAAAGGGCATTAAAGGAGATAAAAGCAAATAAGGCTGTGGGGGTGGACAATATTCCTGTAGAAATGTTGAAATGGTTAGGGAAAGGTGGGAAGAAGGCAATATATATGGACTGGATGAAGTTTTCTCGGGTCTTCCACCGGGTCAGGGGTTCCATATATGGACTGATTCGTAGTATCTATGAGGAAGGAATCTGGCCGGAAGATTTTGTGAGATCGGTGTTAGTTCCTATTCCAAAAAAGGCAAAGGCTTCGTCATGTGAGGATTACAGAACAATAAGTTTGATATCCCACGCAGCTAAAGTTATTCTCAGGATCATCAACAAAAGGATAGAGAGTAAGGCAAATGATTACTTAGGGGATGATCAGTTTGGGTTCAGGAAAGGAAGAGGTACGCGTGATGTCATTGCAGTAATGAGATCACTAGTCGAGAGGAATATAGAATACAATCAGGACGTTTATGCCTGTTTTGTAGATTTCGAAAAAGCGTTTGATAGAGTGAATTGGGAAAAATTAATGCGTGTATTGCAGAAAATAGGAATGGATTGGAGGGACAGGAGACTGATCCGCAACCTGTACATGTCTCAGACTGCTCAGGTGCGAGTGGGGAACGGAGAGTCCGGATGGGCAGTGTTAGGAAGAGGTGTAAGGCAGGGTTGCCCATTGTCACCGGTACTGTTCAATGTATATGTAGAGGAAATGATTAAAGAGGCATGGGAAGAACTGGAGGTAGGAATGAAAGTCGGAGGGGAATTGGTAAAATCGGTTAGGTTTGCTGATGACCAAGCATTAGTTGCTCAGTCAGCCAAGGGGTTGCAAGCATTGTTGAGTGAATTGGAGGTTCAGTGCGATAAATATGGGATGAGAATAAATATTAATAAAACAAAGGTTATGCGATTTTCCAGAAAGAAAAAGGCTAAGCTGAATATTAAAATAGGAGGGGAAAAAATAGAGCAGGTAGAACAGTTTACATATCTCGGAAGTGTTTTGGAGCAACACGGTCAAAGTGGTAGGGCCGTAAGGAGAAGAATTGCGCTAGGCAAGGAGGCTTTCTCAAGGAGGAGGGAGTTGATGACGGGGACGTTGAGTAGGGATGTTAAGACAAGACTCGTAAAAACTCTGATATGGAGCGTAGCTATGTACGGCGCGGAAACGTGGTCGCTGAAGCAGGAGGATAGACGTAGATTGGAGGCTTTTGAAATGTGGGTGTGGAGAAGAATGGAAAAGGTGAAATGGACCGAAAGGAAAACAAATGAGGAAGTACTAGAAATGGTGGGGGAGGAGAGGGGTTTGTTGAGAGAAATCCTATGGAGGCAGGAAAAATGGATGAAGGGCGTATTGAGAGGTAGTGGAATGTTGAAGAGGGTAATAGAGGGAAGAATGTTGGGCAAGCGAGGTAAGGGTAGGAACAGGATAGGGATGTTAGACGAGATGAAGGGAGGAAATAAGTACACCGAGATGAAGAGGGACCTGATATAGATTAGTTTGCTAGGTGGGGAGTCACAAAATGTTTATTTGATAGTTGGGTCCATCCAAAAACCTACCTTAACCGGTAGATTACTTAAAAAAAAGAATATATATATATATATTTATTTATTTATATTTATATATATATTTATATTTATATGCTTTTCTATCCCCTTTCCTTATATATCTATTTCTATGTGTGAAATAATAAATAAAAATAATTATTTCACACATAGAAAAAGATAGAAAGGAAAGGGGATAGGAAGACACATGAAAGACCAACACAGGAAAGGTGGGGAAGGCGGATTTGAGCAGATCACAAATGTAAAAATATTTCCTTATATATATATATATATATAATTTAGACAGCAACACACAATATGAGAACACACAAAAGGAAAACGCAGACGTTATTTCTTGATAATTTTGACGGAATTGTGCTCCGTCTTCCTCGGAAGATTAGTTAGGACTATAAGTTTAAGATTATATATATACATATATTATATATATACAGTAATATACACACATTCAATATTTCAAGATTCTTATATATACATGATTTGAT
This sequence comes from Hetaerina titia, assembly GCA_037158775.1. NCBI lineage: Eukaryota > Metazoa > Arthropoda > Insecta > Odonata > Calopterygidae > Hetaerina > Hetaerina titia. Next base: position 50,455,845 of record CM073771.1, read on the forward strand.
TAGGTAATATTCCGGTTAAGGTAGGTTTTCGGATGGACATAACTATCAAATAAATATTTTTTGTAACTCCAAACAAACCCAATCCAGCAACCTAATGTACATCAGGTCCCTCTTCATCTCTGTGTACTTCCTTCCTCCCTTCATCCCTTCCAACATCCCTATCCTGTTCCTGCCCTTTCCTCGTTTGCCCAACATTCTCCCCTGTATTACTTTCTTAAAAATTCAACTACCGTTCAATACGCCTTTCATCCATTTTTCCAGCCTCCATAGGATTTCTCTCAACAAACCCCTCTGCTCACACACCATCTCCAGTACTTCCTCATTTGGTTTCCTTTCGGTCCATTTCACCCTCTCCATTATTCTTCAAACCCACATTTCAAAATCCTCCAATCTACGTCTACCCTCCTGCTTCAACGACCACGTTTCCGCGCCGTACATAACTACGCTCCATATCAGAGTTTTTACGAGTCTTTTCTTAACATCCCTACTGAACATCCCCGTCATTAACTCCCTCCTCCTTGAGAAAGCCTCCATGCCTAACGCAATTCTTCTTCTTACGTCCCTACTACTTTGACCGTATTGGTCCAAAACACTTCCGAGATATGTAAACTGTTCTATCTGCTCTATTTTTCCCCTCTTATTTGAATGTTTAAAATATATATATATATATATATATATATATATATATATATACTATCTTTACCGAAACAATATCTTATATAGATATAAGATATTGAAATATTGAATTGTGTGTACACACACACACACATATTAGTATATAAAAAAAACCATAAACACAGTAATCAACCCGAAGGTCGGTGTAGTAGGTGATGGTAGAGCTCACCCATGTACCAAGCCCAACGGCGTGTGAATATTCACACATCAGGGTAGGGGGGCCAGTTCCTTTCCCTGTGCATATATATATATATATATATATATACGTGTGTGTATATATACATACACACGTTTGTTGAGAGAAATCCTATGAAGGTAGGAAAGATGGATGAAATGCGTATTGGGCGGTAGTGGAATGTTGAAGAAGGTAATAGAGGGGAGGATGTTGGGAAAACGAGGAAAGGGCAGGAACAGGATAGGGATGTTGGACGGGATGAAGGGAGGAAGGATGTACACAGAGATGAAGAGGGACCTGTTGTAGAGTAGGTTGCTGGGTTGTATTTTATTAGGAGTCACAAGATATTTATTTGATAGTTCTGTCCATCTAAAAACCTACCTTATTCGGTATATTACCTTAAAAATATGCACACACACACACACACAGGATACGCTGCGGCTTTTCCATAATCAGAAGAGAGCAATATCACCTTTAATAATATTTTTGCTACAACAATTATATGCTGGGTCATATTCGAATTTACTCTATCTACGACCTAACTATTGAGCAAATTTCAGGCTGAAAAACGAATAACATGATGAGAGCATTTTGATTGAGTACCCCGTCCGTCGGATGGGACGTTAAACTGCGGACCCTTTGGCGCCTTTCGTTAAGAGTAGGCTAATGCCGACGCCAGATTTCTCTCCACCCTTCGTTCTTTCCCATCCATCCCTAATGGCTCAAATAACCTCAGCTATCAGCCGCCTCCCCTAAAACTACCACTACTACTTGAATTTAAAGCAATATAAATCATTAAGGGCGATGAATCCGAGAATGCATATTTGAGTAGAGATCCCTTCGTATATGTATTCACTCTCATGATTCTTTTTCTCTTTTACCTCCGTTAAAATTGGAGTAAGTAAGAACTTTAACCACTACAAGCACCATTCAGTATTTATTAGTCACCATATAATAATTTTATTGTACTTTTGTGTGTTTTTCCAGCAAAAGTAGTTGCTTTTGTCGTACAAATCCACCTTGCAAACTGAATCAACATTATTGACTTTGTACAACATAATGAAATTTCAACTCTCAAAAGTTCTCAATTAGATTGGTAGTTGATTCTTTGTTTTGTATTCCAGTATTTTTAATCAGTTTATTCTACTCGATGGTATTTTTATCGTTGAGTTTTAATATTGAAAAAAATCCTAAGTGTTATCGGTATACGATAATTTCAGGAAAGGTTTGGTCTCCAATGTCAGAATAAGATGAATCGAAAGCTCTCTGCAATGAAAGAGCGGAGAATCCGCTTACTACTATTCTCCTCTTGTGTTTCAAATTGACTTCAATCCTTTCAAGTCAAATTATCTCTTTGTACTTCCCTTAGACAATGACCTAGTTTCTTTTGAGTAATCGATTCCAAAGTCAGTTCAAGATCAAGAGAGTGATTGAAGAAATAAAAATGCCTTTTCGAAATCTTATAAGACCTGTGATGTCTATAGATTCCCATTTCTATGGTTTTTGTCTCAAAGAGAGTCGACGATAAAAATAATGCTACTGCATTCATTGAGCTTGAGTATAAAACTTCGTGCTTGTCCGTGCATTTATATCGATCGCATAAGTCAAAATTCTCGAAAAATTGAGTCCCGTTTGAGAGAAAGACATAAGATTTGTGTGCTTATATAAACTCTCACGATTTTTTGGTTTCTACGACGTTGAACATAGTCACTGTAGGGCATCATCGCCGGCGTTCAAGTCAGAAGTAACTCTGCTGAGATTTTGCCCACCATTCATAGTAACATACCGCCAGACAAATAACCAAACAGTAAAACATCCGCTTGGGCACCGGCTGGCTCTTAGAGAGGGAAAAAGCTAGGCTAACATACTTAAGATCTTCTGTGTGTTGCAGGAACGACAATGCAACTGCAAGAAAGTAAACATAACGAGTATGTCGGAAGTCGGATAAATATTTATGTGCATTTATGAAATATAATGAAAAGAGAAACTTTATAATTCCACATAGATTTATGTGGAATTTATTTACAATCTATGTGGAATTATAAAGTTTCTCTTTTCATTATGTTAAGTCGATTCCATGAAGTCACGCCCGAGACAACGAATTGTATTTATGAACTCTAATGTGTGCATATGTGACTGGTGCCCTAACATCCCCCACCACACGCCCTAACTGCAAGTTACAGAGTGTCGTGTAGACATCAACATCCTATGGTGGTATAATACGGAATTAGTACTGCCACACTCCCATGTCTCGACTAACAATTTAAATACCGAATTTTCAATAATTTGTTTCAGTTCAAGTTCAATAATTCAGTTCAGTTAAAGTTCAATAATTTAAATACCGAAGCCTATAAATTCTGTATTTCAAACAGCTCCGCATATCTTCCCGACCTCTTCACATCTTACCTTTTCCTCTCTATATCCCTCTCACCCGACGTCTCCCCTCTTTTACAGCCTTGGGTATGCTCTTGCCTTACGATATCTACTCCTCCGTCCTTTTGTCCTAGCTGCTTCTCTCAACAATCTATTCTTATCCTCTCACATGCCCTGAACCTTGTCGATTGTTTTCCCTCCGTTTCTCCCGTGCAAAATTAAATAGCACAATTTTCCTCTAAATAACTTAAATAGTTATCCAATTTTTTTGTAAAACACTAGCCCAATATTTAAAAAATTCGGAGTCCTTGGTTATGCCCTCCATCTTCAATGTTCAATTTACCCTTCTTATTTACTGAGAATCCCAATGCGTACATTCGTGTTTCTATGATAGGCCCAAGTCCCATATCTCTCAAGAATGATCATGTAATGCGCTCGGCATTTATCGCAAACCCTTTGCTGTCTGGCTTTAATGATTGATTTTAGCTTTAAGTTACTCGGATACGGGGAGAAAGTCCGATATTAAAGTCAAGTTACAGGATTCAATCATAGGCTGATACCCGTTCAAAATTCGACGGGTGAAAGACGGAAACTGGTCTGTAAAACGTAACGAAGTGCCATCCTGTACGTTAAGAACATGCATAAATCTATAGATGCCCTGTCAAACCTTGATTTTATTCACTACAGAGTCTCATAATGTTCATTGTGGATATGTATGCATCTATCTGCACCGATTCCTTCACAAGTCAAGTTCATCAGAACTTCGGCTCTGAACTGAGGCGTCTACACGTAGCGGACAGAAACCCAAAAACACCGTTTTCTCTTTTCATCCGATGCAACGACACGGAAATCCGAACGTCTGAATTTCTTGAGACAGCTCCACGTGTGGTATTGAAATGAACGGCGAGAATATTCAAAGCATGTTTCTGCTCCGCATAAAAAAGTTGAAGGAGGAGTTTAGGCTTGCGTGACACCCCGAGTAAGGGCGCAGAGTATCAAGAGCCGGCACCCATACTTACGTGAGGGGAGAGAAAGAAGAGAGTTCGAAAGAGTGAAGAGAGCTTGATGAAATGGACGGGAGGTAATGTGAAAGGGGTGTTTCGTATTTACTCTCATAATCTCTTTCTCTTTCCTTGAATCTCTATCAAACAAAATGGGGAACGGGGAAAATGTGAACATATACGAGGGTCATCTGGAAAGTAGTACCCGTTCGTGCCGCATGAAGTGCTGACGACGCGAGTAGCCGCTGGACGAGGATCGTTTGGGATCGCTCGTATATTGGATTTTGAATCAAACCATTTAACCATAAGTCAATCGTTATACTTAAGCTAGAAGATAAGTAACTATGAAAGACTCTAATTTGAGATCATACAAAATAACCATTATCATTATAAATCATTATCTCCCACACCGATATACAGGGTTCGTCCGGAAAATAAGTTTATGATGCTCATTGTCTTTTTTGACAAAAGGGGAGTCGTCCACTACGAATTTGTACCTGAACGACAAACTGCAAATGCTGCATTTTACGTCCAAGTGCTCGACAGGCTTCGAAAACGAGTCGCCCGCGTCCGGCCAGCGATCAACCGTATGACTGACAACCTGAGCGACAATGCGCCGTCTCACACCGCGCTTGTCGTGTCGGACTTCTTGGCCAAGCACGGCGTGGCAACGCTGCCGCACCCGCCCTACAGCCCGGACTTGGCAACACCGGACTTCTTTCTGTTCCCGAAGATAAAGAGGAGTTTGAAAGGAACGCGATACGGGACTTTGGACGCCGTCAAAGAGGCCGTGACGACGTGTCTTCGAGAGGTTCCCGATGATGCCTTCGCGGGAGCGTTCCAAAAATGGGAACGCCGCTGGAACAAGTGTATCGACTCACAAGGGTCCTATTTTGAGGAATATTAGCTTAAGATATGTAAAAGTGTAATAATATTTTTTTCCTGAGCTCAGTACACTTATTTTCCGGACAAACCCTGTACTGCATTGGACGCGTTTCAACGACAGTATCTCATTATCAATTACATATATTTTGTTACTATTAATGAAGCATGTGCATTGAAACGTTTGCCTCGTAATAACTCTGTGTGTAAAAGTTCCATTTAATATTACAGTAAGGTTAAGAAAGGGAATATAATATTTTCTCTGCAGAAAAGGCTACTGGGGTCTTCTACCGGGTCAGTTCCTCCATCGATGACGCCTCATCCGGTGGCGGTAGCGTCATCAATGGAGGAGCTGACCCGGGTAGCCTTTACCACAGCTATTCGCCGGGAAAACACATGATTATAAATATTTTCCCTTCTGATTTATGTACCGTTCCAACACTTTTTTAATCGTTCAAATCAATCGATATTTTATACATGAAAGTGTTTTGGGACATTATTCAATTTTGCTTTTAAGAATCTAAGACCACTTATAGAAATCACTTTATCGAATCCAAAACAACCCCGCGAATAATAAAGCACGTTGCAAATTGCGTAAAATATGAAATTTACTCATAACTCAAAGAATGAATACCTAAATTGAAAAAAATGTTTCCGATTCCAGGCTGTTTCGATCAGATGAAAAATATTAACCTTGCAGTTCCCCAATCATGGTAAGGAAATTATGCCGAGGCAAGTAAATTTGAACGATTTGCCTTAAAACCTAGTTGGAGGATATTATGCGAGGGAAAAAATTACCTCTGAGAGTTTGGTGGGTAGGACCGTGGAGGTCGGGGAGGGTTGGTCAGAGGGAGGAGAAAGAGCGGAATGCAAGGGGAGAGGGGGAGGAAAGGAGAAAATCACGGAGGCGAAGAGAAGTTCATCATCAGCATTTGGGAATGGGTTTAAGGAAAAAAGAAAACTTTCTTTTTTCGAGATAACAGTTGTCAAAAAAAAGATACTATATTTTGAAATTGGTCAATGATTTTTAACGAAACCGTATTATCTTTGTTATATATATATATATATATATATATATATATATATATATATATATATATATATATATATATATATATATATTTGATTCTGATGACGACGGCCGTGCCGTCGAAACGTAAATATCTACCGTAAGTGTCCTTCTTTTATGTTTCTGTATGTTTAATATTTATTAACCTAGTGTTTGTGTGTTTGTGCGTCGCCGGAGTGCGTCATCTTCAAGAGTATATATATATATATGTCGCGGGGGTCTAGTGGGTAGAGCATTGGACTACTGACCGGAGGGTCCCGGGTTCGATTCCCAGGCAAGGCACTCTGGGCACCTGCAGCTCCACCCAAGCTAGTTGATTTTTCGGGTACCAGATCTTCCTGGGAAACCATAACCGGCACAGGGAAAGGAACTGGCCCCCCTACCCTGATGTGTGAATATTCACACGCCGTCTGGCTTGGTACACGGGTGAGCTCTACCATCACCTACTAAACCGACCTTCGGGTTGATTTTTGTGTTTATGGTTTTTTATATATACATACATATATATATATATATATATATATATATATATATATATATATATATATATAAGATAAAGGTATCAACTAAAAATAAAAAAGAATAAGCATAAGAGCCGAATAATGCTAAAAAGGTTTGATCATCAAATGAAATATGAGGGCTGATTCAAAAGTAAGGTCCCTATAGAACTACACCCGGACGGGAAGGTGCTAGGGGAAAATACGGTAACACCGCTGTGCGAGGCAGTTCTTACACTCGATTTCGCCCGACGGCGCTTTACTGTACCGCTGTCATGCCTCAACCGTCGTCGGCGATATGGTCGGTGTCCATTGTTGATCCCGCCAAGTGCTAGATTCGTTCAGTAATTCGGTTTTTGCACGCGAAAGGGGTTCCAATCGTGGATATTCATCGTCAGTTGACACAAATTTATGACAATAAGTGTATGTCCGTTCAACACGACCGAAAATGGTGGAGGGAATTGAGTGACGGTCGGAATAAGACCCACGATGAAGAACGGAGTGGAAGATCTTCAGTTTCGGAGGCGTTTATCGAGATGAGCTAAAGCGAGATGCTTCAAAACCGGAGGATCAGCATCCGTGAACTTGTTGAACTGATTCCTGGGAGTTCTTAGGGTGCAGTTGGAACAGATTTGACTGAAAAATTGGGGTATCAAAAGTCTTGCGCTCGATGGGTACCGCGTATGCTGACAGCAGAACACAAGAAAAAAAGCCTTAACTGTGCTCGCCAGTTTCTTCAAAAGTCTCAAGACCATAAAGAAGGATTTTTGAACTCCATTGTAACGGAAGACGAAACGTAGGTGTTTCATTTCACCCCGGAAACAAAAGAAAAATCCAAACAAAGGCGTCACTCAGGGTCACCAATCGCAAAGAAGTTCAAACACACTTCTTCTGCTGGCAAATTCGTGGCCGCTGTGTTTTGGGATCGTAAGGGGATACCGATGATCGATTTCATGACATCGGGGAAAACAATCAACCCAGACAATTATTGTAAGACAGTGAGAAAACTCAGGCGAACTATTCAGAACCGCCGGACAGGACGACTGACACAAGGTGTAACGCGGCTTCACGATGACGCCCGACCTCACGTCTCCCGCCAAAACCCATGAACTTTTGGAAAAATTTGAGTGAACTGTAATGTCCCACCCGCACATTACAGTCCGGACCCTACGCTTAGTGATTATCACTTATTATTCAAGTTAAAGGAACACTTGGGTGGCCAACGCTTCCAGTACGACGATATAGTCAAAGAAGAGGTGAACTTCTTCCTCAATGGATTGGTGGCGGAGTTCTACGACAAGGGGATGCAGAAATTGAAGCAATGTCTACAAAAATGCGTAAAAAAGGATGAAAATATTGTAGAAAAAATAAAGAAAAGTTTCTTCTTTCCAAAAATGTAAATTTTTGTGAGAATAAACTAAGTAATCTATTTGTAAAAATTAAGGGAAACTTACTTTTGTATCAATCCTCATATAAGCATTCACCTGAATCTACTACTTAAGTGATTTTTCTCGCTGGTGCCAAAAGTGATATCTAGTCCTACGGTTAAGGACGGTTTAAATTTAGTTCCTAAAATAGGGTTAATTGATTCAAACCATACCAGTTAGAGTTTAGTTATCCTCCAGGTTTATTTTACATTGATACGTAGCATCTCACGGTGGACTTGTATTGGGATTTCATTTTCGAGAATTACAAGTATTGCATTAGGACGTTCTCAACCCATTGTGATATTGTTTTCGTAACTATTATAGGGCATAATAAAGGATCTTCGTTTTATTCACTGCATGCATCGCTGCAAAATATTTGAGGTTAAAGTATATTTATTATGTGGTAATCTACCGTTTAAGGTAGGTTTTTGGATGGACACAACTATCAAATAAACATTTTTTTTGCGTCCATCATTATATTCTTGGGAATCATAATTGAGGTGGTTTCCCGTTGCCTTCTTCAATAGTGTTTTTAACGTGACACCATCACTTAATGGCCGCCCCACTGGGGTCAGACGCCATTGCAGCCGCCTCATTGAGGAATAGACGCTGCATGGACTACCTTTCGTCTGGCTCCTAATCTTCGACCTATCTGGCATGGGTGACCCTTCCAGGAGTAATTATTATTACTCCCGCCAGCACAGCTCTAGGGGTCATTGGAACACACAAGCCCTTCCACCACGACAAGGTTGTAGTCCATGGGAGGGGGGTTTAAGTATATAAACTTGAGAATTTGTGAATTAATCCACTCCACTAAGCTACGTTAAATGCGTTACAGTTCCCATGATAGGTCCAAAACGTACTGCTCTTCAATATTTTAAGTAAGGTAACGCTTATTAACACTCATCAGATCTGAGTTTTGATCATTTTTCAGCAAATCCCATGGGATTGTTACAGTGACAACAGCAATAGTTTATCCTCTTGAGAACCTTAAAATATCTAGTCAGCTTATTGATCTGTTTGAAAATTAAACAGGGTATCAAAAGGTTCACTTATATATCATTGATGAATCAAGGTAAATACGCGTAAATTTTTAAGGTACCTAACAAAGATAAAAGACATTTTTCTGAAATTTTCTGAGTCGGAAACTTTTCAGACCATCCTTGTGCATCTTTAACGCATAACTGTTGAGTGATTGGATTATTTTAAATCAAACGCATAAAAATTGTATAATATGTACCAAATTAAGCAATTATGTTTTAGGTTTCAATTATTTTGGTATCAAGCAATCAATACATTGATAGTCACCAACCCGCACAACGTATATTAATAAGGAATAAATTTGAAGAGGCTCTGCCTCCAAGTTTATTATCTCAGGGATTGATCGGGAAATTTCAATAAAGTATTTCTTAGAGAGTTTGATCCGATTGAAATTTTAATGACTGCACTTATTTCGTGCTAGTTTCCATGTGTGCATTTTCATGTAGCATCTATTTAAAATCCCAAAAGGATCCCATTTATAGCCGCGAGAGGGAATATAAATTGCTTTGGTCCAACATCGTTTGTAAACTTCAGTAAAAGCGATCTCATGATTATTAGTTCCCAAATGACCTATTTTTCATATTAATAATTCAATAAAACAAAAGCTCTATGCTCATCTTTCTACATACATTTACGAAATATCATTTGGTAATTGACTTAATCGGATATGTTTATTTCAAGAATTTTTAGAAAGCTTTTGATAGTGTAAATTGGATTGAATTACTTAATATATCGCAGAAAATAGGAGCAGATCGGAAGGTAGGAGTAGAACCAGGTAGCTTATCCCATACCTGCACATTTATCAGACTGCCGGAGAGTAGGATGGGCAGTGTTAGGAGGGGTGTTCCTTATCGTCCGTGCTTTTCTGCGCGTTCGTGGAGTAAATGGTGAAATTGGCATGGGAAGAGCTAGAGAAACACATGAAAGTCGGCGTGGAGCCCTTAAGATCTGTCAAGTTTGGAGTTCATCGTGCTTTAGCTAGCCAGTCAACCAAGGAGCCACAAAGGAAGTATTAGAAAATCAATGTGATTTGTTTGGAATGAGAATTAACTTTAATATATCTAAGATTATGCGGTTTTGGGAAGGAGGTGAGATAAGTTGTGCGTTAAAATTAAATCGACTTAAACAGTTTCCCTGTATCTTGGAAGTGTTTTGGACCGAGATGTTCAGAGTAGAATGTGTTTAAGAAGAAGAAATGCGTCAGGTCAAGTAGCTTTCACGAGAAGAAGAGGGTTTATTATTATTATTTATATCCTACAAGCTACGGCCAGGGTATGTAGGAGGGGGTGGATACACAACAGAATAATTTTCGGTCGAACAATGTTGTTATAATCTCCCAACATTCGCGGAAAAAATTACATATAAATTAATCTTTTCTACATATAATCTCTCTCTAATTTTATTAGTATGATATCTCCTACTGCATTACAATGAAGGTAATAATATATTTTCAACATCACTGCTAAAAAGACTTCTTTCCAATTTATGCAAGAGTCTCAATCTGTTATTGAACCTTAGCTTCGGGAGTGATTACCAGCCTAGCTGCTCTAATATTTTGGATACGCTACTACGTTTATCATAACAACGTTTTACAAATTTAGCTCCTCTACGCTGCACGCTAAGGATTAGACAAGGTTAAGAAAATAATAGTGAAAAAGTTGGCAGGGATTATGTTTTCGTACGCAATGGAAACATGGTGATTGAAGCAAGATGACCGGGGTAAATTAGAGGTTTTTGAAATGTGAGCGTGAAGAAGGATGGAAAAGGTAAAATGGATGGAAAGGAAAACAAAGGAAGAAATACTGGTCATGATGTGGGAGAGAAAAGGATTTTTGGAATAATTCCAAAGACGATAAAAGTAGTGTCCTTAATAAGCAAAATCAAAAATACTCCATGGTAATTTTGAGCGATGCTAAATTAAATTTTGTTTCGCAAGTAGAATGGGTGCATAAAGTTAATGAAAGGAGTATTTACCACATTACGTTAACATAAACCAATTCGAAAAACACAATATATAGCAACCAGCACCCTTTTAACCGAAATGGAGAATTTTATGGTAAGGGTTGGTGCCATGCCATTGTCTCCGCGCCTTTCATGATCCTCCCGACCGTTCTAAGGTCACACAAAGCCACCCATCCAACTCCCGCCCCCGTGCTGGCCCGCTCACCACCCGACGTGCCATCTCTCCCGAGTCCGTTGCTGCACTCCTTCATTCAACTCACGTTTTTTGTCTTCTGCACTTAATGCCGGTCGCTCGATAACCAAAATCAAACCCTTCCTCCCACTTCCCGCCGTCCTGACGTCGCCCCTACTTCCCACCCACACAGACGATCCTCGGCCTCTCTGCAATGGATTCAGGGTCCCTTCCGACTTTTCCCTAAGCTCCCCACCCCTCCTTCAGCAGCCAGACATCCCCAGAGCCATTGTGTGCGGCCATGTTGTGGTGCTTCGGCCCCACCTCATCTTCCCCTCCCCACTACCGATGATGCACTTCGATGACGTTTTCCGAAGAGCCAACCGACTTTCCCGAAAAAGACGAGGACGTCAGCTAGCCTTATGTGTGGTTAAAATCAAAAATCCTTCCCCCAAAAATATAAAAGATGGGTTCTCAGTGCATCACACGATGATGCATTATTAATAGAGTGGAAGCAGGTCTCTTTCGCAAAGGTTTTCACATTATACTATTAGAGCCACGCTGGCACTACGGTAGGAGAGTCCATGCAAATAATATTCAAAGGATCGACTTCAAAAACAAAATCCTTAAGACGCCATTTTTGCCGTGGACGATAAAGGGAGCGGAATAAAGGCAAAAGATCTAGATATGGAACTAGGTCATCGTAAGTAGCCTATTATTCATTCATTATTTATGCAATCCTCATTTTATTGTTATTCTTACAGACATTACGTCTGGCATGCGAAGGGAAACTACTGTGCATTTAGCTGATTAGAAATTGTTTCCGTTATTTGAATAATTTAACATATTCATTGGTAACTAACATTTAAGCATAAAGTAACTTTGAAGTTGCATGCTTACTGTGAATTTATCCCCGGTCACGTACCCTATAGCTGGCTTCCAGGGTAACATGTAGATATCGATTAATGCCGGCCCCGGTGGTGGCGGGGTAGAGTCCTCGTCTACCAACCCACAAGTCGCTATTTTGATTCCCGCGTAAGTTGCTTTTCCTCCACAGGCTAGGGTGGGTGTAATTTTGTCTATTATTTATAGTTATATATATATATATATATATACATATATATAGGTTTTTTTGGATGGACACAACTATCAAATAAATATTTTGTGACTCCCCACCTAGCAAACTAATCTATATCAGGTCCCTCTTCATCTCTGTGTACTTCTTTCCTCCCTTCATCCCGTCCAACATCCCTATCCTATTTCTGCCCTTACCTCGCTTGCCCAACATTCTCCCCTCTATTACCCTCTTCAACATTCCACTACCGCTCAATACGCCTTTCATCCATTTTTCCTGCCTCCATAGGATTTCTCTCAACAAACCCCTCTCCTCACCCACCATCTCCAGCACTCCCTCATTTGTTTTCCTTTCGGTCCATTTCACCTTCTTCATTCTTTTCCACACCCACATTTCAAAAGCCTCCAGTCTACATCTATCCTCCTGCTTCAGTGACCACGTTTCCGCGCCGTACATAGCTACGCTCCATATCAGAGTTTTTACGAGTCTTGTCTTAACATCCCTACTCAACGTCCCCGTCATTAACTCTCTCCTCCAAAAAAAACCCCTACCTTAACCGGTAGATTACCTAATAATGATATATATATATAATATATACATACGTATATACAACTATTTAAAGTCCGATGCATAGGTCAAAAAGTACTGTTATTTCGGATGAATGCTCAATTAATATTGTCCCAAGATCGATTTGATACAAATCGTCTCGGCAGTTCGCGCTAAATCGTTGCACGTATGAGCAAAACGAGACTGATTTCGAGGATTTCTTAAAAAACAACTTTTCACTTCAATCACCTTTTATAAAAAGGTGTCCTCCCCATTGCAGAGTGCAATTCTCTCAACTGACTTTTATCTAACGGAATTCACTGAAATATTTCAATTTTTGTGTGCTATTGATATATGAAAATGTTTCCAGCATGAAAATTACCACAAAGACCTCGACTGAAAAAGCGGGAGTAAAATGACATTGATATTGTCTTGAGGAATTTTGGACAATAATGAGGAGGTGGAAAAGATAAAATATTCGTGTGGGCACCCGTGGAGCAGAAACATTTACCAACCATGAAGAGAATAAAATTTCCAGCTCAGGTGGACTGATAAAATGACGAAGAAGCTAGTATAAGGAAATTCAGTAGAGGAAACGGTCGCAAGGATCACTGTAAGAGAAAGAAACAAACAGCCGATTGAATATGGAGATATTGAATTTGTATGAGGAGAAGATCTCACGAGAAAGACCAGGGGAGAAATAGTCCACATAGGTAGGGGTGTAAAAAACGAACGCCCATCAGGATGCATGGGAATTATTATTGGATGGAGAATGATGTAAAGTTGTAACCAGCCAGTCTTCCGAGTGAAAAACGAATGAATAAATTAATACTTTTTCGGTAAAAAATACAAAAAGTCCATCACATTAGAATTTTTCCTCCGCGTGTGTTCGTAAATTATACGATAGATTTACCTCGAATAAAATGCCAAAAATTCTAGTTGATACACAATTTGATATTTTGGGGACATTTGGGAGTCTTAAATGTGTAACAGGAAAATGGATTAGATCAATACTCCAAAAATATAAAAAATTCGAGCTATGGTAAATTATTTTTTCGAGACATTGTAAAACGACCGGCATTTATGTGGGTTCCAAACATCGATCGTTCTCATCACGCTGATAACAATTACGAGTTTTTGCAATGTTAGCATTTTTATACGATTAGAACGATGCTAGTCAAGCAGGATGATAGTGGAACCTTGTCTTTATTCATAGCAAATTATATTGGTAATAACTTAGAATTTTCTACAGTTAACGTAAAAGGTTGTAATTAAAGTAACGAAACTTGGTAGAGTGTACATTTGTGAGGTTGCACTTCAAGATTTCCCATGCCTGCAAATTTTGTTGGTCAATATTTAACTTATATTTTCAGAATCCTCATATTATTTGGCAATTGATAAAAGTGTCTTTATTTTAAGTTAAACACAAACGCGATAGTAAATGACTACCAATGAATTACTATCTATATGTCGTGGAATGCTGATCATGTTTTCAATGTAACGTGTTCATGGTAGAAAAAATCGGACTTAATAATATTTCCTTTTTATTTTCGTTTTATATTTTAAATATTTTCTGTTACTGATGACTATCTGCAATTAAATGTTTAGCTCACTTTACATTATATACGTATATATCGGGGTTATTGCGTTTATTCGGAAATCGACATATATTTTTTTACTACTTGTGGCCGATCTGATTGCATAGAGTTAATGTACCAAAATGTGGGGTAATAAATAAAAAATATCTGGGGGATATAAAATGGGGATGAACGGAAATACAATTTCCATTCAGTTAACATCAGAGATACCCGCGATTTTTCCCCGTTATGGCCATTCTGAGAGTTGACATGCGGCGAAATCTCATTTTCGATCAAAATTCTGATCAATCTCCCTCGGAGATGACTTATGAATGTAACAAAAGGTGAATACATCCACATGGAATCCTGCATGCCACCGCTAGGCTGAGTGACCAGAACTAATTAAACTCCAAGGCGTGCAACATCAAAAATAAAGTTTTTCTTAACTGTTAGTTAGAAAAAATACGTAAATTGATCCAAGTTATGTATGAAATGATAATTACTAGTACATCAGCTACAGCATATAAGCATGTAAAGCTTCTCTAGACATAAGAGACGACCTGCTAGTAACACGCACGAGAATAAAATACATTTGAAAGAAAAGGGCAATATACAAAAAACATGGCATGGAAAAAAATAATTTTTAGTTCCTGCCGCCGTGGCTTCAATTTTTTCTGCTCCCTTATCGAAATTGGAAAAAGTGACATCCTCATGCTTCTAAACTTGAGCTTTTTAATCTGATTGTCATGATAATACATTTTCAACGTCATCGCCAAGAGACCTGCTTCCATTGTATGTTATGAAAGTGATTTTTTTTTTATTTAAAGGAGAAAAACTATTAAAATTCGTGAAAGTGTTAATCGTTAAATTGCCACACATGATAGGCTTTATTTCAAGGCTTATGGTCGTCCTGTGTAAATCAACCAGTTGCAAAAACATATGCAATGGCGCTTTATAATGCTACATTTGTCAGGACGTGGTTCGTTAAAGTGACCACAGCATAAAGCGAAATTTAACCTAAATAAATAAGAATCCAATTCCTCATAATATGGCATACTACAATTATCAGAAGGTCCAATTAAAAAAAAAAGACAGCAGGTGGATAACGGCAAATACCAAGGTGGGACGACAGAGTGATCTATTCAAGACAGAGCATTCTCTCCGAGTCATGAACGTGGTTAATTCCTGGAATAATTCAGCATATATCCTTAAAATCAGTCCATCGCGCAATTATAAACTTCATTTTACTCTATAAAAAATGACACTCAATTAAAATCTCCTTTCTAGACCTTTCAATTTAGTCTAATTTTCACTCTTCAAGCAAGCTTAATTTGAATTTCTGGGCCCTTCTAACATCTTTTAAACTTTCCTATTTTTGGAGCATTCTTCCTTCACCTAATCGATCTCTTAATTCCTCCTGATTCCTCGCCTACCTGCGTTTTACACGGCCCGGGTTATGAAATTAAGTAGATGAAAGGAAGAACTTTGCTCCTTATCTTCACGGTAACACTCGAGGGGCAATATGGTGAGAGCACAAGGGCGATTCACGCTACGCCTCTTCTGTGCTTCGATCT
The DNA here is from genome assembly GCA_037158775.1 of Hetaerina titia. Taxonomy (NCBI): domain Eukaryota; kingdom Metazoa; phylum Arthropoda; class Insecta; order Odonata; family Calopterygidae; genus Hetaerina; species Hetaerina titia. Next base: position 50,471,891 of record CM073771.1, read on the forward strand.
TGGTATTCTGTTAGCGAAAAATAACAATTGATCGTAAGGTGACATCTTATGTTAAGTGATAATCGGTTACCACAACGTGAACCCAGAAAAAAATAAAAATACGTAATTTGGCCATAGTCAATAGGCTAAATTACGCATAATGGTGAAAACGTACACTTCGGAGGGAAGATAATGATTTATTCATTAAGAGTTTTCGCTCGAGAATTTTTTTGATTAAGTCATCAATAACTATTCGGCTCACAAATGAGAGATGCGTGGTTATTCTGAAACTTGCAATTAATTTTTTGTCACGCAAGATTAACACGGCCTATACCGTTCTTAACTTCTAAACTACTGTTCATAAATCAATACATTGCAATACACGTGCTTTCCTGGCTTCTTTAAGTTCCGCTTTCCACTTCATTTGGTGGTCATCCGCGCTTTCTCTTTTTCAGAGGGCCCAATTCCATACCTTTCTTGGCCATCTGCTGGTCTTTATACATTCTAGATGGGCACATCGCAACACATTATTATCTTCACATGTTTTCTGTAATATTTCCGTTTAATTTTCATCATTCTTAAATTTTTCTTTTTTTTTGACATGTTCCTTCCGAACTCTTTTTTTATCTGCTCCCTCCTTCTGACTCTTCCCCTCTAGAAGTGCATTTCTCAAAAATTTCTCAAAAATCTCTCATTATGTTTCGTTCTTTGATTCTGAGTGTCTTAGTTTCTGACCAATAAGTGCAGACACTTTCCACTGTATTTTTTACATGCATGTTTTTATTTTATTTGCCATTAAGTCTCCCTAAAGGACATAATTAAGTTTCATAAATACTATTTTGCCTTGTCCAAACTTATTGACTACTATATATCCTATGCACTTTTTGCATATCGAAATTCACCTAGGTACTTAAGAGAAGAGGATTCATTACCGCAATTGTTTCCAAATCCAAATCGGATTTTCGTCATTTCCCACTATATATCGTCCTCTTGGTGACTAATGTTAGTTCCCACTCTTGATACTCTTCAATTCACTTCCGAAACATCGAACTGGAATTTTTTCTATGGAAAGCGATTCGACGATTTCTCCAGACTGAAGACACATTGCTTCCATACTTCACTCCTCAGCAGATTATGTTCTAAGGAACTTCGTGCGGGAGATGAAACTTTCGAGACCATAACCCGAGTTTCCTCGGATGAATCTTAAGCAATTAAGGGAGGAGATCTGGTTTCCAACCGTCAGCTCTCGGAAGAACCCTTGCCATAAGAACTACGTACTCGATAAAGGAGGTCAATGGAAACGTTCTCTGCCATCCTGGAGTTCAGCCAACACTCTCTCAAGACGTCAACCCATTCATAACGCACAGCTCGGGGCTGGATGCAATCCCTCGGGACAAATAACGTTGTGATTGCCAGCCGATGGCGAACACTCCAGTTTGTGCTGTCCCAGGCAGTAATAGCGATGTGAGACGTGAACTCTCAATGGGCAATGCGTCTAAAATTGCATCGGAATCCGAACTGTGTCGAGGCAAGGAAGATGACGAGTTGAATCCAATTGCGCACATCAATTCATAAGCCTCGTTGCGACTTTGACCTACACTGCAATTTTTTTCCGACGGAAAGAGGTCCGTAACTTATCTGAAGTTACTGCGGCATCAGGACAAATTGATGCCGGGTTGAATCAGGACAAAGATTTTGATTTTGATTCCCCAGTAGTGTTACTGCGCTGGACCAATTACCACTCTTACCATCCCCTCTTACTGCCATAACCTCGCCAAAATTTCCACCACGGAATACTTGATAATTTCAGTTAATGAAATTTCATTCAATGAAAGATTTGCCTGTTTTAACCGCGACCCGTAGTGATCAATTATCCGAATAAATGATGAAAAATCACAAAGTGCACCAATCAGTAAGTTAATCTCATTGATTTTATCCATCATTAATTACTGTAGGTTATTTGATTGACTTGGGCGTTACACAACAGGGGAAATGTAAAAGTAAATGCGATAATCGAAGTCAAAGATGAACACATTTCCCCTGTTGTGTAACGCCCAAGTCAATAAAATTTCCTGCAGTAATTAATTACGAAATTAAATTATTTAAAGTAATTTTTACGAAAAAAATTCTATTCAAAATCCTGTTATTTTTAATGAGTCTAAGGATGTCTACCAAAAACCACAGTTTTCAACCCAAAGGTTGGTTTGATTTGATAGGAGAGGGTAGATCTTACTAAGCTTAAGGGCGAATGAAATTCACACATCAAGATAGAGGTTCGTTTCCCTCTGCTATCTATGGTTTCCTAGGGAGATCTGGACTGATTTATCCAGATATATTGTCGTGAAATGGATATGTACGGAACAAAATGCGCAGCCGACGAGAAAACTTGTTCCTGATTCTAACGATGCATGCTAAAACAGCGTTCGCAAACTTTACGGAATGGACTTACACTCTATAGATTCGCAGTTTCCATAGTAACGCCCTCTAATTGGTTTTACTTCTCCAGGTTTTAATCATTGGATCAAAAAAGAACGCTTACTACATTTGAGTTTTTTCTTTTCATTGTTAGAATTTTCAAGAAGCATATACATTTTCCGGAGTTAAACGGTACACCCAGAAAAAGCCTCTCAGTACGAAGGCCTAAGAACGTTTAACGAATATAATGTCCTAGCTTTGGGTCACAGGAGGCCACCCAATTAAACACGTTAATTAACGATTTGCATATGTCGTACTTGACAATCAGGTCGGTAACAAGAGGAACGTTAAACTTATTTGATCAATCGCTGGAGGGGATTTCTAATGCATAGATCACGTGTCTTTCGGCAGGTAGGGTACCGGAGTTCGATTCCAGGCGAAGCCAGTCAAATATTGATTTCGCGATTCACCAAAACGCCAAATGTATACAGAAAATATTGACAAAGTAAAAATCTACACAGCTACGTCGTATATCGCGTACACTTATTTCCATTTAGCCACCTGAATAATAACCCGTAATATACGACGATCAACCTTATTCCTGCCAAAACAAGCTCATTACGAATGCATAATATTGACGTTAGACAGAGTCAACTCAGCTACACCATTAGCATCACTTTGAAATATTAACAGGAAATTTCAATTAATCTAATATTACCATAATACGTACTTTGATATTAGTATGCGTTACATAGTATAAATTCGAGTATTAGTTTTGGAAAGCTCATTACGTTACCTATTCACCAGTCAATATTTTTATTACTCCATATTTTCTTGTGTTAACGTCTTCCGAAAAAGTCTTCCATCATTTAAAGCTAAAAATTTCAGGCTTAACTTTGTGGAATTCCTTTATGATGAGGGTAAAAATTACGGAAAAAAATGTACACTTCCACACACTTAGTGTGGAAGTGTGAAGTTTTCCTCAATTTTTACCTTCATCACTTCCATCAATTGATTTTAAAATTATCTTTTGCAGTTCCTCGTCATTCATCCCGTCTATGGTTCCTTAAATAATGGAGTTGAGAGTACTACCGTTCCTTTTTCAATTGGTTCCCCCTTTCATCTTGGGTGCAAGTATCCTCCATAGGTTTCCCTGTTCACATATTCTTTAAAATAAGCTTTTTACTCGGCCTATTCATTTAATTATCATCATTATTTCGCTGAAAAACACATTCCATTCATTTCATCGCATTAATTTTAAATCAAATGCGTTAATCTGAAAACTGTTAAGATTTTTTCCAATTACTCTTACTATTTCCACGGCATATAATTTTTCAAAGCATAAATTTTAATCAATCCCATTCCGTTTCCTTAGCTCGCCAGAAATAGGTTTAATAGAGAAAAATATAGGCAGCACTTTGATAGGCGGTTTTAATATTACCCTCACCTGCCACATCGATTATCCCATTGCCGGTGACCGCGCATTTGTTACCGTTATGTTTTTCCAAGGTTATCCTCCCACGAGCGGCTGGGAGATGTTTCCTTTATTATACGGGAAGATGAAAATTATGATGACGTCAGTTAAGGTAATAAAACCGCTCTCCCTTCACTCAGTCACGTAACGATAGCCAAACCAAAAATCATGTTCACACCGAGTTCTTAGATTTTCGTATCTATTTACACATACATTCTATTACAATAAATATTTGAAATATAATGTCAGAGAAAAAAATTATTTACTATGCGTATTTAAAATAACATACGCCACTGCATTATATAAAGGTGAAGCGAAATTAGCTTAAATAATTGACTCCACGATATCCTTGCCGATAATTCCAACTTTGGAACACTGACGTAAACGTTTGCTGCATTCAAGCACTATGATTCTACCAACCATAACATTGCTGGAATGACTATCAGTTGCTCAGCAAAAGATAACCAGGATGTTCCATGAACCGACCAGCTATATGTTGTCATGAAGGATCTCAGGTTTTTCCGGCGTATGTTATTCAAGAAGTTTTTCCGGGTTTCCCACCGGGCCAGGTTGATGAAGTGCACCGACGTTTCGAAGGCTAACTCTGCCATCGTCTTCAGGGTGAATTCAACTTCATCTTCACCCTGAAGACGATGGCAGAGTCAGCCTTCGAAACGTCAGTGCACTTTATCAACCTGACCCGGTGGGAAAACCGAGAAAACTTCTTGAATACATGTTGTCATAATTTCAAAAATTACGTCCTACAACTTTATTTAACCATTTAAGGGGTTTTGTGACTTAAAAGAGTGCCAGAATACTGAGTAAATGTGATGAGAAAGTCAAAGAGAAATGTTATCTTTCGCTAGTTAGACGTCATTTAGAGTACAGGTGCTGCAAGTATATGGGATACTCACGAAGTTGGATTGATTGCCGAGTCGGATCGTTTGCAGCATAGAGGAGCTAGATTTGCAAAACGTTGTTATGATGAACTTAGTGGCGTATCGAATATTTTAGAGGAGCTAGACTGGGAAGCACTCACAGGACGAAGGTTAAATTACAGATTAAATCACTTGTATAAATTGGCAAAACGTCTCTTTAGCAAATTAATTTGAAAATTTATTAATCTCCTACAATATTACGATGGGGGTGGGTAACCCTACTACTTAGAGTTGACTTATTTAAAGAAATCTTGCCCAAGTATGCTTTAGTCAAAATTCAGATTGGTAGGGCTGTTACTTCAATAGATTCCTTCCCTAATTCAAGTATTGCCCTTGATGATTAATCTGTAGGTAATGAAGATATCGATCATTGAATAAGAATAAGCTAAGCATATGTAGAGCCCTTAGTGAATACAAATACTATTTAAGTAGACTGTTATTACAACTACTATAATACAAAGTACTCCACACCATTAGGAAGCAGCATATTCAAATACAATGTGTTCAATGACTCTAAAATATAAAAATATGACGTTTCCAATATTTTTACCTGCATTTACAAAGTTCTGTTATGCTGCAACTTCACCTTGGTATTTGATAAGAGTGCTTGCCCTACATTAAAATATGGTTGTCATTTTTCCGTACAATAAAAGAGAGGAGATCTCGTTTCAAATACTACTGACTCCTCATATTTTGCCGTAACCCAAGGAGCAATTGTCTCTAAGTTTATGCGCTGGTATTGACCCATGTTACAGAAAACTCTGTCAAATAAGTTCTGCGGTTCTTCTATTTTTCCTGCTATTGGTACATTCGCAAGTGTAATGAAAAGGTTCTCGGTCATATTTATGTCTCCCGGCACCATAGTTGTCATTGATCAACGCCGACACAAAATTGGTAGCAGAAAAACCACAAACAAATTTAAGAAAATGAGATCCGTGTGACTTTTTTTTAACATTATGTGCATCATTTTATTATCATTCAAAGCTACTTCATGAATATAATGAAAAGAGAAACTTAATAATTCCACATAGATTTACTAGATGGACGACCCAGGTTTCGACGTGGCACGTCATCATCAGGTACTTTTTGCAAAGAAGACAGAGAATATATTGTCACACAAAATTGGGGGGGAAAGAGGGGGAGAGATCGGGGAAGGGGGAGGGGGGAAAGGCGAGAAGAGAGAGACAACTCCCTGGTCTGAGGAGAGGGTTAGGGGGTGGAAGAGGGGAAACCCCAGGGGGTGGGGGGGTTTGGCCCGGAGGTGGTTAAGGGGGCTGAGAGCATAGGGACTAGAGGAAAGGAAAGGATTAGGAACTCCGTAATCTAAGGAAGGGGGTGGTAGTGTAGGGAACGCGTAGGTCAGGAGGGAGAGGGGATAATCCCGAGTATACGTAAAAACGCTGTATTAAGAGCCGGTAGGGGAGGTAAGGTCGGTGAAGAACCATTATAAAGCTTCTCTTTTCATTATGTTAAGTCGATTCCATGAAGTCACGCCCGAGACAACGAATTACTTCATGAATGTTTTAAAAAAAATGTAATTTCATTTGCTTACGTCTGGTTTTGTAATGTCGTGAAATTCATTTTTTTTAATCATACAGTATTTTACGCATGGTAACAATATTTGGCAATTCTACTATTATAAACACGAATAATTATTAGGCAGGAATTTACATCACGTAGGCCAAGGTTAAAAGTTTATCATCCTTAAGTGGTTAATTGATTTCACGGGATACCTGTTAATTGGGGTACGCGAGTGAACAAAAGAGTCCCGAAAACACTCTTGCCTAAGCAATCACTTGGACGGATGAGGTCTAGAACTTTTATGGCTTGAGGGAGCTTGTTCAACTAACTTTGCTCCATTAGTTCCACTCGGTTTAATTACATATTCAGTATGCACTTCACCTCCAACCAGTTTAATTGCAAACAGGCTAAATACGGGAAAGAAAGAGAGACACGTGCACTTTTGAATAACTTTCTCGTTAGTCAAAGACCTGTGCACAAAAATGAAACTTTGAGATTCGGTTTTTAACCATCTACGTTTTTTCTTTCTTCCGAAAAATTTCATTTTTTTTAATCCTTCTGAATTGGGACCACGAATGGATTCAAGGGAAGAGTGGGCTGAATTAAAGAGGTTCCAGCGCAACTCAGTGGATTTTACTTCAACTTGAATACAGAATTAATGAGAAGAAAGAAATTCTAATTGCCATGATAATGTTAACAAGAGAATAAAAAAACAAGGGCGGAACTGCACAGTGACATACGGCTTACTATACTCCTCGTCAGGCAAACAAGATTTTGTGTTTTGACCCTGGGATTTCTCTGGCGAGGATTAGTTTCCACCACGGGACATCTGAATGAAACTACTATTTGTTCCTTCATGGGATCCAATACAGCTTCCATAAAAGACCACAAGCGGTTGAGTTGTGCGCAACATTGGTTTTTACTGGTGCGGAAGTAAAATACTCATGAGCAACCACTGGAAATGATTTTTTTCTTGTGAGTGGATATATTTACGCGTTATTTGGTCCCTGGTAAGGGATTACGTAAGTTTCCCCTTAAGTCACTGGGTAATTCCCACTTTGTTTTAACGTATAGCGTAAATCTTAAAAACGATTATTGGCCTTTTATTTCCACCTAATAATTTAATCAAGGCCATCAGAGATCGAATAATATATTTAGTGAATGCAGAATTCATGTGGAACTGCGCAGTTTTCCTAAGTTACCAGCACATTTTTAGCCACTTTCGAAATCGTATTTATCAATGAAAAATAAAATTACGGCAGCCAGTTATCACTCGCGATGCGAGAAGGCTTGTTCAACATTTCCTTACAACTGCACCGGCAGTTTTCCGCTTTCGAACTTAATACGAAGAAAGGCACCACTTGAGAAATAACAATGATAAGGTAAGGTCTTAAAAGAGAGTTTTTTACCGGCAATTAAATTCTTACCATCGGTTATGTTCCTTCCGTTATGAAACTATCAATCATTAGAGAGAATGACAGTTCCGTAAAAACATGAATGCCTCACAGACAGTTCATATTATGCCACACCTCACTTTTCGATTGATCAAACGTAAATTAATGCTTTTAAAATCATAAAGCAAGTAGCTAATGCAATATCGATACAGCGGCAAAAGACGAAAGCAGACGGAAACATTTAGGGGAGAAAAATAATAAAAGATGAATCTATATCTTTGAGCGTCTTCTGAGACACGTTCTTAAATTGAAAGTGATAAAGCGGAGAAGCACAGAACGAGAGATAATGCACAAAGATGGAGAAGGAGGAAGAAGTAAAAGAAGATAATGTCAAAAAATTTTGAAAGGAAAGTTTTATGAAGCTATATTTTTTTCTAACAACTTCAAAAGTTTCAAAATTTTGAGCACTTTAAAAGTTGAAACGTGCTTCATGGTATAAAATTTATTATTTTCATCACCGATATGAAAATGTTACTTTAAATTTCATTCTAATTGGCATTAAAATAACATTCCCCCGAATCTACTCTTAATTGTATTTATTCTGAAGAGGGAATGAGAAAAATTACAATAGAAATATAAAGAGAAAATATGGACGTTAAAAAAAAATACGGCATTGTTTGGCCACGAGGTTGACGGCATAAATTTACTCCGATCCGGCGAAGCAGTCCATGACAAAAGCTTCTCTCAAAGGCGGTCCAACATTTTGATCGACTGTGTTGCGAAGACGTGTTTAATAGCTCTGCGTGCCCTTGCGGTCTTTTCAAGCGATGATTTAGGAGGCTTTAAACGTGGTAATTGATCGGCGTAGGTCAAATGCAGGTCAGATTGTACTTTCAGATGGAAGAGGTCCAGGCATAGGGGACGTCCGCTTACGGGTGAAGGTTAGAAGGGCATAGCGTGTTATGACTTGCTGGAAGGGAGCGGTTTAGCGCATGCCTTCTCCCCCGCTCGAGAGAGACGGACGGAATAATGACGAAGAAGCATTGACGTTTTATTGAGGTTGAGTACGGTGGTATAGATTCAAAGGCGGTGTGTGCTGCGCTCATTTTTAGCCCAGAATAGATTTTGCTCTTCCTCGCTCCGAATTTCCAGCCAGACCGCCGCGGAGTGTGATAAATCACAATATCGCTTTTAACACTAAATTTAAAGGGGAGATTACACAGGAGTTGGTTCTTAAACGATCAATTTATAAACATATATATGTACATAAAATATGTATATTATATATGTGTATATATATGTGCATATGTGTGTATATATATATATATATATATATATATATATATATATATATATATATATATATATATATATATATATATATATATATATATATATATATCCTGAAGAAGGCCTCGGAGTAGGCCGAAAGCTCAAATAATTTACAATATGAGTGTTCCTTTACGTGTTATCTGTTTTATTCTGTGTTCTAACATCTAATATATATATATATATATATATAGATAGATAGATAGATTTGAGCAAATCACAAATGTTCCTTTCACACTCACAAATGTATTTCCTTTACCGGGCCTTCCACTCGCCGGGCTGATGCGCTACCAATTACGCCATTAAGGAAACCTAATACAAGGAAATGTTTTTACATTTGTGATCTGCTCAATCCTGTGTTCGTCTTTTAAAGGTATGTGTTTTCCTATCCCCTTTCCTTAAATCTATTTCCATGTGTGAATGAATATTTGTTCGCCGTATGGCGGGATTTCGTATTTTTTTATCGACTAATCTGAAACGGCAAATCGTGTCCTCACGTCCATAACTATAATTCGCAATATAAATTAGTAGTAATGCTGGAAGCATTTCAAATAATCTTAGAGCGATAAATAAATTATTAATAATCAATAATACAACAAAAACTTTCCTGATTCACTGAGAAACAAAATGCTTTTTAATTGCCCTATTCAAACCATTTGGATGCGAAAAATCCACTAAATCGACTAGACGACTAAAAGGTCAGCTATTTCAGTGAACTGTAATTTTTTTTTACACTTGACGGTTATATCATTTCCACGTACGGAACCCACCCGTGGTATACTTTAATGATTTCTTTGGAGAGTTGGAACAAAACACATAATAGTAGACCTCCTAAGTAAACTACTACACGAGCCCATCGATAGGACTAGTTCTAACCGAATAACATTAATGATATCTGTTATTCAAGAATTTTTCTCGGGTTTCCCACCGGGTCAAGTTGATGAAGTGCACCGACGTTTCGAAGGCTGACTCTGCCATCGTCTTCAGGGTGAAGTGAAGTCATTATATTTGTTGATTGATTCGACCATTAGGTCAATTAGTATGAACTTCAGAAGGTGCAGGCTTGTGAGGTTTAACCTAACTCATCAACACAACAGTTGGGTTGATTATTTAAGTGATTAATTATGAATTGTTCAAGGAATGGTTAAAAAAAAATGTTTGACTCGGTTTTTCGCACCGTTTCCACAGTCGGATCTGGATAATGGTTTTGAAGAAGTAGACATGATTCGTCTTCCAACTTGATCCGATTTTGCATTCGGTATGATAAGATTCGATTCGTTACCAGTCAGATAATGAATACATCTGGTACTTTAATGTGAACTTTGTGATATTCCCTTCTCGTTTTATAAAACGAGGGGCTAATGATGTTTTTCAAATAAACATTTAACGTGTCGATAAAATCAATGTCATAATACAATAAAATCCACCAGATTTGGGAATTAGAAGTGCTGAAAATCGAAACAGATACCGTGAACAGGTCGGCACTACCTTGAAATAATATAAGATGATATCAATGTGATACCTTGGTGCATATGGCCACATCGTGGTGCCATTCTGCTGAAACATTTTGCCATACACCATAAACGTGAACTCACTGAGATATCTAAATCTTATCTGCCCCTCAATCCTGTTTCACATACATTGAAGAGCCTTTCTCGATTAGCTCTCTCGGCGAAGATTAACGAGCTGAATCTCATGAGCCAGTTCATACTACCCTTCATCATCTCTCGAAACAAAAGAGGTATCACCCCGAAGATGCCCACGCACTCCTAAACCTCTCCAAGGAGTTGTTCAACCGTGGATGCGAACGCTCCTTAAAGTGAGCCCCCCCCCCCCATGACTGCTCTAACACGGGAAGGTGGAAGTAGGAATACCGGTGCCAAGTATTCAAATCACACAGGAACACAATAGGTGACTTAACAATAAGTTTGGTAGAATGTAAAAGAAATAGGTTAGGAAGCATATATGGACCAACATGAACGACAAAAAAATTCTCGGAAAAAAGTAGCGGAACATTTTCACGGCTTGTGAAAGGCCTCGGGTTCGGATTCCGTATGCCATATTTTTTCGATGGAAATTTTCTTCTCCTCTATATTCGTGCACGTATGTTTTCCAACCTGTTTTCTATTCCCCTCTGTTGAATATGTTTTGAAATCTCCTATTGCGCCAACCTGGGGCCACTGAAATATGAAGACATGAAAGATTGTCTATATTGCACATATGTTCGGGTGTTAGTTTTCTCTACATACATATGTATATTATTTGTATATTTGTATATTTGTATGTATATTATTATTATTTGTATACATATATATATATACATATATATGTATACAAAAAAGCACACACATATGTATGTACTAGTATGAATAGTCTGACCTAAAGAAGACCTAAGAGAGGGCCGAAAGCTCACGATATCTTACATGTGAATGTACATGAAAAACACCCTTTACGTACTTATTATATATGTATATATTTGTGTTCTATTGCACTGTCCAAGTGTTATTAATACAAACACATAAAAATATAAAAATAATATATATGCGGGTCGCGGTAGTCCAGAGAGCAGAGCGTTGGACTGCTAACCGGAGGGCCCGTGTTCGATTCCCGGGCAAGGCACTCTGGGCACCTTGCAGCCCCACCCAAACTGTGTGATTTTTCGGGTACCAGATCTTCCTGGGAAACCATAACCGGCACAGGGAAAGGAACTGGCCCCCCTACCCTGATGTGTGAATATTCACACGCCGTCAGGCTTAGTACTGGGTGAACTCTACCATCACCTACCAAACCGACTTCGGGTTGAATACTGTGTTTATATATAGAAATATATATATATACATTTATATATACACACATATATATACTCATATATATGTATATACACACATATATTTACGCACACACAAACAAATGCTCATAACTCACACAGCCAATGTCCTGAGAATTAGCCCAAGTTAGTTTCCGAGCGACGCCGGGTGCATTAGGAGTGAAAGGTGTCCTCGCCCGTTCAGAATGGGAGCCCCGATAGAAGTTCTGGAACGGAAATTTTCCGCATCTTCCGTGGGCGTAATCGGATTTGAAGCAGAGGGGGTGGGAGGTAGAGGGTTGCGCTGATGCAAACTTTTGCGGGGGTTGGGAGATTACGGGAAGCGGGAGAGAAGTTTCAAGTGAGGGTTGGAAAGAAAACTCTACCTCCTCCATCTGTTTACCTTCGTCTCCACTCGTCTCCATTATTGCGAAAACCCTATCTTAACGCGTCATTTGTGGATTTAGGACGCCCAGAAATGTCATCGCGCACTTAGGAGACGGAGAAGAGGAGTTGTATGTCAAGGTGACGTTCCGTGCCGCGGAGTTGAAGGAAGCTTCGGCCATACGTGACCTCAGGGTAGACACGATTAAACCAGATAAATGTACTGCGCTACCCCACCATATTAAGCGAACGTAATAGTGGATTGTAAAAACTTAATTATGAAGACACCTACAATTCACTCCGTTTTGCAAAAAAAAGGGTTATAATTTTCATGCCAGTGAAATTTAATCATTTATCCTTTTCACGCTGGTTTTTGGAGTCATTTCAAAGAGTTCTTTATAATGTCTCAGGCTCATACGCGTACCAAACTAGAGCATAAGGGGAGGAGTTGAAGTCTGGAGGAGTGAGGAGATGGATTTGGAAAGTGAAATAATGAAGTGGGGAATGGGTAAAGGTACACTCTTGAGTAACTACTGCAATTTCAAACTGCTGAAAAATTGTTCCTATTTCATGAATATGAAAACTTAGCTATAACCATGCAGCCCCTGATGATTTCCCTTGTAAGAAGGTGCAAATCGTATTTTCCCCTAACCAGTATTTTAAATGTTTCACCGTGGGAATTAAAATATATAATTCCCACCGTGAATTATAGTTAATATTAAATATATTCTATCTTAAGCAACCAATTGACAAGTAAACACCCGAGTAAAACTTTTTCTGGCCTCATGTTGATGCATTCTTTCTCTACAAGTCGAAGATTAACGCAATTAAAAAAAACATCCGGTATTAATATTTCCAATTGGATCATTCTTTTTGTTATAAATAGTCAACTTCATGCCAGCTCACGTTTGTGTCATTTGAAGAGCAAAGGTTTGGCTTTATTACGAAACTATGGCCGTTTATATTAAAATGCATTTGGGGAAACGCGATATTACTTTTCCTACCGCTAATATATCGAACATAAACATGTGAAAATGTATGGCGGTCAAAGAAAGGGATGAATTCAAACCATCACGATAAGTTAAGGCTTTACGGTAGCAATTTTGAGAATTAGGGACCCTGCCCTAATTTGACGCATCGTGGTGAATAGAGTTGTTAAAAATCTTCATTCATCCACTGTGGAAATAAAAACAATATGTTAAATGTGCTAACGCTGACTGAAAAATCCCTAAAGAGAGAGCAATCCCTCCGGAGGAATTCCTCCCTAAGGAAACTATTGTATTGTTAAGCAATGGTTAGCTGAGGGAAAACCAAAACTGGAATCCAAGAGCCTTTTTCCACGGAAAATGTAAGTTTAAAGAGGAACAATAGGAAACAACTGCCATTAGAATTCAAAATATTTAAAATAATACAAATTTATGTTGAATTACAATACAAATTCGCAAAGTTACCAAAATGGATGGTTATCTAACTCCCCCAGAACCACGTCCCACTCGACTCGCGACCCTCAGAATAATATATGCAATATCATGAACGTGTCGTGCATAAACTGTGAAAGGGAGAAACGATAATTTGAAAGCCAAAGAATATTTTTAAATGTGTTTTTCATTAATTTTCATACACTTGAGGCGTGATCTGCAGGTAAGAGAAAGGCATCTGTAATACCGCTGATGTCATACAATTTTTGAGTGCCCCTTGCCCTTATGAAGTACAGCATTGTTCTCTCACTCCATTTCCTGTTACATGAACTAACCTTCCGTCAAAGATCTCATCTCATCTTAATAGTTCCAGGTTCCCACCCAGCTTACCTTTGTTTACCCTATCCAGTATTCCTTAACAGGCGAGCTCATAATGGTGGCATATTGATTAGAGTACTAAGGTAGCGTATACAAGAACTCGGTGTTGGCTATGGGTTGGATATTTTAGGGCCTTTGCTTGTTCTCTGGAAAACTTTCATTCTTGGGCACATCAAATATTAGTTAATGTTTGGGCCAATTGGTCTTAGTGATTTTTCGTTGAACAATTGTCCAAAGAAATCCAGCCACAGGGGAAGATAATTAAGAGGGAACTTTTTACTGATGGCGGAATTGGTCGAAGAGAAAAGAGTAAATGAGTAAAATATGTCAAAGATGCATAGGTTGTAATTTAAGTTGTCACGTGTGAAAACTTATTAAAGGACTGAATAATTTTAATCGGAAGATGAAATTTGCTGCCAGTGTCAAGCACCCATAAGGTGTGACGAGGGATTGAATTTGCTCTCAGTTTAGAAAGAAAAATACAGCCTTCCGAGAGGTTGCGAACGAAAATCTTACAGATATATACAAAAAATACAGAGATCTTCATAGAGTTGTTTCTTTCAGTGAGATCATTTGGCTCTTGTAATGGAACGAAGCCTGAGGATTAGTTGGACCTGTAATGGGCGAGATTATTCGGTTTTAGGAAGGAGGAGAACGTTTTAAGAGGCTGTGGTCAATTTATAACCAGCTAGCTTGTAAATTCTGCGAATATAAATAAGCATAACATCGAGGTCAAGTATGCCGTCGCGCGTTATTTTGGCCGCGCTTCGTAATGAAGATATGTAAGACTCGTTGCGTGATTTTACATGAAACAATTGCAATAATTATCATCTTTGCTGCTGATAAACTCAAGGATATTCTTTTTAATTGGGGACTGAAATTTTCCAGGAATATTTACTCCAGTTAATATCAATATTTGCGCCCCAATGTCACTGTTTCTAGTCCGCAATTCAAAGACTTTTTAATTTTCATAATCATGCACAAACGCTCTCCTGGCTTATGTGAGACAGTCGCACACAACTTGAAGAGGTAAATAGAGCCTGCCCTACTCTCTATCCCATGTGAGTCGCTAGAAATAGTATGATTTCCACACGATTTGCATATAAGTAAGTCTTTCGACACACGAACCATCATTTTGGTCAATGTGATACGACGTTTGCCGTTATCTCGTAAGAATTGTTAGCAACCCCTGAGGATCATCAATTAATTATATTCACGAGAAAATAAGTACCGTCTGCTAAAGGTTCTCCAAGGAATATGCCGATTTTACGGCCACACACACGTGATTACTTTCTTCCACTCATCAATGAAGTAGCTGAAGCATTTTGTTTATGCTCACGTTAAGAAGAGCTCTACGCGTTGTCTTTCACGTGTGACGCAATCTGGTCTTCCCGCGATTCAAAACAAGGCGAGGATGACCTTCAGGACAATGGCGTATTTTTGTTAAACGCATGGCACAGGAGCTGCTCAATTTATTTTGCTGAGAGCAAATCAGCCATTACCCGATCAGTCCAAGTCCGGCGTCAAACTGCATGCATCCGTTCGTGAGCAGAAAATTCCAAAAATAATATTGGAAGACAGAAATTCAACATTGATGATGATACAGTACAGACGAGATCTTCCAGAAATGCTACATGTCACGGAGGTTAAGATACAGCGAACTAGCGATATTCAAATTAATGTATACATTTGACGAGTGTCTCCTACGATGAAAAGTGAATGAAGATATGCGGAAATAATCAGTAATAAAATAATTGTTCTACCCTGTTTCAGTTGTGTTAATAGACGAACTGCGCCTATTTTCTTGACACATCTTGCATTGATTTAATCACCGCTATCACTAAAGTGTCCCGAATGCTTCCTGTTCATTCAAATGCGTTCTGTTAAACGAAAAATTACGTGATCCACCCTTCACCATATGATGCAATCATTCCTAATATAGGGTTTGACGCAGCGTATCTGCTTGCTCTCACGCAAGCCTGCATATTCATTTCTTGTCAACTCCTTAACCCCTCGTCTCAATTTCAATCCTTCCCGTATTCCATTCTCGCCATTCTCCCCTCTCCTCTACCACTCCAAACTTATACCACCCTCTTAAGAAAAGCGCCCGCCCCACCTCCTCCGCCCCAACCATTATCTCTCCCCCTAGATTCAATCCTTTCCATCTTGCATGCCGTCGTGCTCGCCGTGTACGGTATTTCACCCAGAAAGTTCTCCGCCATGTGCATTTTTAAACGGGGACTCTCTCTCTACATCCTTCCCCACGCCACGCGCGCCCACATGCTAGGAAGTAGGCAGCTTCCCCCGGGCATGCATACGTTCATTCGCCGAGGACGTGACGCTGCGGTTTAAAGGGGCGAGGGGAAACGAAAAAGAATTTATTGCCGGGAGATGGCGCCCCTTTGTCAGCGGAGGTGTTATGGCGGGGTAATAGGCTTGATAAGGGCATGCGCTCCGCCGGGGATCAATGTGGATAGCCTTGGGATAATTACTCTCATTTCCGCTCCTAAAGGTACAGGGGGTTCGGGGAAGGGGTTCGTCGGGAGGGTGGGGGTTTTAAAAAGAGGGGGAGTGAAGAAAATCCATAGCACACGCGCGCTTGCGTAACTGGGTTTCTTAGGGGAGCGCATTAGCCGTTAAACAAAAGTCCCGTGACAATGAGGGGCCTTATTTATATGTATATAAGCTCCCCTCCACTCGGGACAATTGAATTATGGAATTTTTCACCAAGGAAACGAGTTTGTGGGAACACCCACATAGGGTTACGCCGACGGTAAGGCCTTTATCGGACTCACAAAGTGATGATCCGGTGCTTCAAAGACGTGAGGTAATTCATACATTAATAGTTACTCAGGTTAACGGTACGTTAATACGAAAATTTTGTAATTTTAAATGGAAAATATAATTTAAATGAAGAAATGAGATATTATTATACCTGAAAATCCTATGAATCCTTCCAAATTCAGGAGTATAGGAAATGCACCATATAGTAACCACGTTTTCCTCTCCTCTTGATAGCGTGACCTGCGATACGCACAAGGAAAGCATTATTCGTAGTATTTCTTGTACGAACAAGTTACGTAAATATTAAACGAGTTTGTTATTTTCCACAGACTTTATCGCACATATAAAGTCTGTGGAAAATTACAAACTCATTTAAAGTGGACATCCAAAAATTCCACGAATTGGAGCCTAAAAGTATATAGTAATATTCAACTTTACTTTTTACAACTCTACACAATGCCTTATACACAAAACGCCATGTGGGATTATCAATACAAAGGCTGGTATGTGGAAGCCCACAAAGCTATTCTCTTCCTATCAAATACCTTCATTTCTTCAAAATTCCTCACGCTGACTTTTTCAATTCCTTACTAAAGTTAATTTATTCTGAATGATGGTCCCCATCTATTTGCCTTCACATATGGTCTATTTGCCTTCAGGGGGTCAAATTTAAAGGAAAATTAAAAGAAAATTAAATATGAAAATATCAGGCAACTAATTTCCCAATACTGATATTAATCTGCTAGACACGTGTTTCGACGCTTAAATGTAATTGAGTGTGTTTTACTTTCAAAGCACAGCCTATATATAATATATATATATATATATATACAAAACTTTTGTTTATTCATTTTTATTCACTATTAAAGTTGAACTATTTCACTACAACTCGCCTAACACGTTTAATCTTTACGTGTGTGACTAGTTTGCCTCTACTTCTTGTCCTATATACCTCTTTTCGTTCACTCTTCGGAATATTTCTTTGTCTATTGCCAAGGCTCGCTTCTGTAGGGTGCAAGTCAATTATTTAAAGCAATATAAAGCATCCAGTACAATATGTATTATTACGTATATGGTGTTGGATAGTTTTTATCATAGGTATTATACAATTTAAGGTAGGTTTTGGACAGACACAAGATTACTTAAAGGTGTAATGATACAGGTGTGCACATGAAAATTTTTTGGCAAATTAAATTCCAATCAAAAGTGCTTTTAAATTTAACTACAAGAACTTTTGAATTCACCAGTAGCTTTCCTAAACGAGTCCATTTTCTTTTACCCTCATCTCTTATCTGCTGTAACAATTCATCGCATCGAATCTTCTCTCTGATTCTGCAATCGTTCACGTCTCACTGGAAAATTTAGACTCCATTTGAAAATTTCTTTTTGTTGTTTCCTTGCGACTTGAATGGTTCTTCTGGCGCCAGCAGGAATCCGCTGATGTGATGCCTTAAAAGTGGAAATAAAATACCCAATAAAAAGTTAAGAGTTTTGAGTTGTTTACAACCGACTCATCACTTTCGATAGGAGAGCAGTCTTTTACTGCTTCAGCGTCCTCAAAGGCGGAGGGATGAAATCACGTACTTGGGTTGACCATTGTGGTCCGGATAGCTTTACGAATAGAAGCACGGAGCCGCTGGATTGCTCTCGATATTTTCTCTATTCTCGCTCTTCGCTAGGGCATATTCACGTAATCACGAAATACAGAAGAATAAACGGCAGGTAGAACACATGAATTCCGTGAGCATTTAGATTTTTTAAACAAACTGAGTTAATTACAATATAATTTAAATAGATATATTCGTAAATACCTTTCACGAAGCTCCCTTTCGGAGTATTGTCCGCCTTTGGCAGGTTTCACAGTTTTTGCAATAAAAGTTGAGGATGAGATGTCGCTCGAATGAAGACTCCACTCAAGGGGTCAAAGTGAAAATTCTACGTTGAATCTTACGCTCACTCTCTAGCTCAAAATTTTAAATTAATAACTGTTCAAGACCGATTATAAAAGGGGATGTTCAAAACATAAATTCACCTATAATTCACCTTTAGAGATAATTATAATGTAATTATAATTATCATTAATTATAATTAATTATAATTATCATTAATTATAATTATATTATTTTATATAATATAATTCACCTTTTTAGAGATTCAAATACAGTCTAATATTCCAGACTTTTCACATTTAGAATGACGAATGACCACAAAATGAGGCGATAAATGCAATTAAAATACAATATTCTTGGAAATGTATGAACTTCGAAAGAGCTGTAATCTATGCATCTAGGAATGGCCATACAGCGTGATTTAATTGAAATTCCAATCGGCTTCCACCGCGGGAAACACGTTGGTTACTTGCAATTGAAAGGTCAAAGGTTATGCTCTCATATTCTGAATGGATGTAAGAAGTGTAAAATAAGCTTTTTACTCAGACTCCACTTTAATATTTTTATGTCACAGGTCTTCATTTCAACATATTATCTCCAAAGTTACTTTTGCCCAATACTCGTGATTTTCACTGAGTGATGGGTAAATCTAGCTATCATATTCAGAATGGATAATGTTTCCCATCATACCTTATTTCCTGTAATAAACACAAAAGCGTGAGAAACTGAGGTACATGAAGGTCAAAAATGTCCACGACATCTAAATTCTTATCAACACATGACGCCCTTGAAACCAGTACAGCATTTTCCAGTCAGTTGAAAACTTGTAGAGAAGATATGAGAGGGAAATCCGAAAGACGTTTTTTATATATCAAAAAACTTCGACCCAAAATGTATCAGGACGAAGTGAATTGTATATTTGAAGATGTTTGGCTATGGAGGGCAAATTTGCTAAAGATTAAATATCATGGACATACGCTCACATGAATATTCTCAATGTGGCTAGGGTGAGTAATAAGGGTTAGGCTGTGTGAACATGAAACATCGATACTCGCAAAAACGATAGGCCAACAAAGCCATCGGTTTGAAGAAATGCTGCTGTAGCCATGTAACACCAATTGAAGTGCATGTCGAGGGCAAAGGTCTAATGGCAAAAAAGAACATTATCTCATTGGAACTGTTTCAAGAGATGAAATTTAACCACATCCAGCGTTCGAAGGGTGAAGGGATTTTTGTGATTCTGTCCTCACCTGGAATTTGACAAAGCAAAATATGCGCTAGTGCGCCGTTCCGTTCATTGGATGTTAAAATGGAGCGACTGCTGGTCAATGTAGCCTTTCAAGTCAAAAAAACGTGTTCAAACACTTAGTCCGATGAGCCAATAATTCCGCTATTTTTATGAAAGGGAAATTTTTCACATTGAAACATTATGTAATGCGCATAAGGTTTGAAGCAGGAGTAAATTGTACTACTTTTCCATTAGACAGCCAATGAACAGTGATTATTTTGCATTGCAATACTAATCCAAATTTTACTGATATCATCATAAAAATCTAATATAAGTATTTCATGGGTGTAGACGTAGGTTAAATTACTTAAGCCTTTCATAATAAAATTATAACTAATATCCCATTTAAGAGTTAGCATTTTTCCATAAGAATTAAAAGAGAGGCAGAGTTTCTGATGAACAATTAAATAAAAAACTCCTGTTTCAAATGATACAGTGCGAGCGAATTTTATTCTTTAGTCTTAAGGTATTTTAATAGTAGCGTAAAATATGTAATGTAAATATACGCTCGTAGGAAGCTCCTCCCAACCCCTCAATTCTCCCATTTTCCACCTGGGTATGGGGCCAACACTAGAGGATAAGTAGGCAAAGAAGAGGATGCAGAAAATTTGTACACTACACATTCCTACCAAGGCTTAAAGACAGGGACTAAGTACGTTGTAGGTTTTAACATCTAACAAAATATACCACAAAATTATAGCTCGAAACTAATTAACCGATAAGGCAGAGGTTCTATTTGTAAACAGGACTTTACTGGTCCCCCTTCCTGGAGGAATCTTTACAAACTTTAAAAGATCAACAAGAAATTTAAAATAGTGGATTCATCTATATACGAGACGACGTGTGATAAAAATACTATATCAATCAATAAGTAATATGTATTACTTCATTTGGTCTAACAACGGTTTGTGTCCAGTTGCAAATATTCCATTATATTGCTAGAGTACCATTCAGTATTAGTTATAAAACCATTGAAATCAGAAAAAAGGCAAGTGTAATGTTTGAAAATTAATTGAATCACATGAAAAACTTAAAAAGAGGTCTATTCCATTTACGGGGTTTCAAGTTAACAAACCAATAAATATATTTTTCTCTCAAATTCTATACTAAACACTAGAGCTACAGGTCACGAGAGCTTCTAGCCACGAGAGCCCATTCCTGCATTCTGCATTTCAAAAGATCTTGCCATCAACAGAACCAAATTTCGCTGGAAATTATTTTTCTAAGACTTCTACTAGTACAATTGCGCCAATTTAAATAATTTAACAACGAGCATTTTTTCATTGTCAAAACCATTGTCTTATAATCAAAACGTTAAAAATAAGCTGAAGTAGCCGTGAAAAACGCTAAAAATGTTCTTGAAATGGGCACTCATACTTATTTTCTTTCAGTACATTTTCCTGGCTCGAAATTATGACCACCGCTTCCCTGCTGTGAATTGGAGACAAAAATCCATTTTTACACCTGAATATGCATTCTTTTATTAATTATTCCTTACACAAAGTATAGACTTATTAAAATACAGATTAATAAAACAGTTTTTGACGTAACTTGGTGGAAAATCTTCATATTGGCATTTGAAAATTGAAAGACTTGGCTTTTCCACTTAATTTTTTTTTATTTTCACGTCCTAGGTTTCGTTCTGGTATAACATCACCAGGTCCTGATGATGATAAAAAAAATTTAAAAGGAAAAGCCAAGTTGTTTAATTTTAAAATGGAAATACAGATTTTTGAGGAATTCCATTAAAGAGACTCGTCAGTTAATCCGCTCTTAGTATGAGTGCCATACTGGTAGGCTATTTTCATATCCTTTTATCCCGTTATCCTGTACTTCCTGCATTCACTACAGTGGAAGCTTTAGATAAGGTTTTGCATAAGTATGAATAGACTTACTCTGCCACGCCCTGCCTTAATATTGAGGCGCACGATGCCATAGCCTCAATGGCAACTCCTTTTAAACAAGGAAAATCTTAATATAAGGCGCATTATTTGCGTATCATCATCGGGGCTTTTAATCTTTTTAGAACGTTAAAAAAAATAGTACTGAAGTAACTGCAAAACCTTCAATGAGGACATTTGTGCGTTCCGCCCCGAAGGGATCCTAAAACCTCTGAATTAAAATTAAATGACCGAATACCAAATGGTAATTTTCCATCCAGTGGATATGGAACACTTCACATAGCATTCTCTTTACTCAGTAAAGAACACATCATTATCACTATGGTCGATTCAGATGAACAATAACAAAAGAAAAGGATAAATATATATATATATATATATGTATGTATATATGTGTGTATATATATACTGGA
The DNA here is from genome assembly GCA_037158775.1 of Hetaerina titia. NCBI lineage: Eukaryota > Metazoa > Arthropoda > Insecta > Odonata > Calopterygidae > Hetaerina > Hetaerina titia. The sequence continues at coordinate 50,494,202 of CM073771.1, forward strand.
TTATATATATATATTGGATAATATTTTGACAAAACAGTTAATAAACTCGTAGTATGCCACTCCGTATTTATAATATAATTCTTATAGGTTGCCTAAAGCAAAATTCGTGTGTAAAATTTAAAAAAAATTGATGAACTATGAAAAATACTAGGTTCGCATGTCTAAAATATAACAAGCAAAATATTCTCTAAAATTCGGTTTAGTGCGCATTAGGGATACCATTGAAATCACTTGAACGAAATTCGCGCATAAAGCTACACGGTTGATAAAAATGTATACCTAGGACGCGGAGTTAGACCATTCAGTCTATTTTGCATATAAAGTTAGCACTGGGTTCTTCTTGTGGATGGAAAGCTATTGGATTCCCCGATCCACATCAAATTTACGTAAAAAATAATTCTTTTGCAATTGTTGTGAGTTGTATTCTGATAGAAGTGTTAGCATGCGTACACCATTTGTCCCAAAAAGCCCCTCCAACATCTTGATATGGCAATTTGTTTTAAATGGTTCTGGACGATTCAGCAACCTGAAGAAATTTGGTGCTCTCCTCTTCGACGCTTCCGATCTGTGTCAACGTGATTTTACGATGCCTCTTCCCTATATAATCCTCCGAACAATAAAGAGAGTTCTTTGAAAATGGGCGGACTCCAGTTGGAACCACTATTCGCTGTCCATTGGACAAAGGAACAAAGAAATATCTCCCTAGTTCTCTTAAAAAAACTCTCTTCTCGTCACTCTGTAAGGGGTGGACGAACACTTCTCCACAGTGAAGCCTTACGGGTGAGGCAGGGAGACATGCGTGCTGTAGTAATCCGTCGAAAAAATTTAAAGAGCAGGTTTTAATACGCACACATAATGATATAATATTCTCTCCGGACTGAACCCAAGCGCCCACGAAGGACGGAATCACCTCACTAGACGAAAAAAATATCGCAACCTGCAGCAAGAAAAAAAAATAAAAAACACTCAATCAGCAAAGAGGATTAGGTGAGACAGGAGCATTAAAACAAAAATTAGTGGAGAGGTAACGTGTCGTGGGTATCAACGAACTCCAAATAAATTCGTTTCACAATGCTCCCACCGCATCCTCGATGCTACAGAAATCCCACTGAAATTAATCTTTTTTACGCCCCTTACGTACGAACGCTCCGTTATTGAATAGGACGAAAGCAAAAGTCATTAGCCATTTAATAATACCCTGACGTCCCAATCCGCAAAAAATAATACGAGGTGCGTTTGTAAGTTCTAAGGTCTTATATATTTTTCGGAGAGACTACTCATAAAAGATAGATGTAACTTCTCTCACTTCTTTAAATAATCTCCCTGTAGAAGTAGAAGTTTTTACAACGTCGGTGCCATGACTCCATAGCCACCGAGAACACTTCTCGTACGTTTCAAGAAAAATTGCTGGATCTTCTTGGGCTCGTTGTAACGCAACGTTCAGATTCCTTTGAACTGTCGCACCGAGATACGCACGTTTTCCACATAATAATATATATACAAAATACAATATAATGTCTAAATCAATTGTAGATGAATTTCGATGGGTGTTAAACCACGAAAGTGGAGAAACGGACGACTACACGCTTTTCTTGTAAATCACGACGCCATTTAAAATGCTGAAAACACTCCTCACACTAGTGACAGTTATACCCTGTGCACTGTACGATGCAGCCAACTATGTCTACATCTACTACATCTACATATATACCCTGCGAGCCACCAAAAAGGTGTGTAGCAGGGGGTGTAGCACCATGAGGGAAGGGTAAGGGTTGAGGGGGTTGGAGGTTAGGTGAGGAAAGGTGGGGGGAACCTGTAAGAAAAAATATATATATGCATACATATATGCATATATATACATACACATACATACACACACACACATATGTATACATATCCTCGCGCAGTCCCTAACCTGTACCTTAATACTTATTGTTTTGAACTAAGTCCTGGGGAATTTCGCCTACAAGCATTCTGGTCCCTTATCGTTCTTGGAAAAAATGACATTTTAAACCTGTCAGTCTTGCAGTCTAGTTTACTATTTACAAAGAGCGCCGAGAAAACGGAAAGACCTTAGTACATGCCTTAGCGTTTCCGTAATAAATATTACCCATGGTTAATTTATTAGTGATAATTCTTATTAAAAATGTGACTAGATGTGTTAGTTCAGTGGCGGTGTAGAGAGCCTAGCGTAGAGAACGCCGGGTGTATGAGATATATCAAGGGTTAGAGTTCTTGACAACATCGTTGCATTAACCCCATCGAAACTCCACACGGTTCAATTTTCTGGCTACTGGTACTTCGTGGAAAACCTAATGGTGGTACAGGGAAAGGAATCGATCCCCCAACCCCGAAGATTCTTAGGGGATAAAACACAGCTAGGCTAAGGTATCTGAGTGTCATAGAGGTGTATGGCACTCACACCTGTACACAGATCAATTTCATTATAGGTCACCTCTACTCCTCTCCTATCATAACCGATCTTTGGATCAATTAATATGGTTATGGTTGTTAACATTAATCATGTCGACTTGCCGGTATTATCAATGGGGTAATATGTACACTGAAAATATCCACCTGCTGTTTATGGGTAGTAATTTACCGGCTTTGGAGAGGGTAAAAAAAGAAACTTTGCACTTCCACATAAAGATTTAATATCTCTCAGCCATGGTTTGGATGCTACGCATCATCATCAGGTGACATACATAAAAAAATTTTTCAATTTATACAGCCTAATTTTTAATGCATGTCACCTTATATAGCCTAATTTTTTATGCATGTCACCTGATGATGATGCGCAGCACCTAAACCATGGTGGTGAAATATTAAATCTTTAAGTGGAAGTGAAAAGTTTCTTTTCTACCCTCATCAAAAAGGAATTCCATAAAGGTAAACCTGATACAGTTATGTTTACCGCCTTTTGGGTAGGTTTTGATGAACCAAGGGACTATACACTAAAGGACTCCAACGTTCAACTCAACTTAAAATAATTTTAAAATATCTATATCAACAAAATTTTCACCCAAAACTTCAACAGTTACTCGCATTAGACGTGTTAAGTTTGGTAACTGTGCTGTCACGTGGGTACAAATACAGTAGCACTTTGGCCGTAAGAACCAGAAAATATCGAGTTACATAGGTACATTTATTTTCTTATTCTCACATAACACAACTTGACATCAGATCCGAGTACCATAATACTCATTTTCGATTCCGAATACTTCCTTCCTCCCTTCATTTCGTCAAACATGCATATCCTCTGGTTACCCTAACGTTCTCCCTTCTATCAAAGTATTCAACATCCAATTGTCAATCGGAAAGTTCTGCATCCGTCTTTCTTGCGTTATTTGGATTCCTTTCAATAATCCCCACTCGATCCACCCCATACCACTTTCTCGTTTTTTTATCCTTTCTTCCATTTCACCTTTTCCATTCTTCTCCACAGCCACATCTATGTTTATCGTCTTGCTCCAACGACCATATTTCTGTGTCGTGCAAAACCACACTCCATATCAAAACTGTCACTAATATTTCCTTAGAATCCTAAATCAACGTACTGTCATCAATTCCTTCCTACTCGCAAAATGGTCCAACGCGATTCTTCTCCTTTTGTCTCTAGTACTCGAAACAGTTTGGGCCAAATGTGCGCCATTGTAACTAATATATTGTTAGTTAACATTTCGCCAACTTTCAACGACCTTTGGCTCAGTCTTTTACCTTCCTACCCAAGTACTCGTGCTCTTTCCTTCCAATTGGGATATCGGTATCCAGTTTTCTTATACTAGATACACTGGTTACTTCTACGCATTTGTTTCTTTCATCGCTGGTTATTGAAGATGAGTAAAAGTATTCCTCAATGATCGAACTAAATGGCCTTATAAAATTAATAGTTGTGATCGTGTGAAGGAGAACACTCTCATAAAATCGATGGTTTCAGGCGTTATTTTATGGAATCGGTTCATTCTTAAGCGGATAAAATAATACTTTGTAATTCCACAGATTTATTTCACAAACACACGACCCGGGTTTCGACGTACAACGTCATCTTCAGGGTGTGTCTGCACCTAAAGATGACGTTGTACGTCGAAACCCAGGTCGTGTGTTTGTGAAATAAATCTGTGGAATTACAAAGTATTATTTTATCCGCTTAAGAGAAAACTCTCATTATCTCAATTATCAGAGAAATGGTGTGATTCAACTCTCCATTCCACTGTACCCCGATCTGGAATCTTTACTTACTCCCTTAATTTTTTTATCGTTCCGTACTAATTGTTGTCAGACAAGCTTTAAAAGATTCTGAACAATTTCCATTCTAGCATCCCGCCTTTATCACCTATTTTCTTTCCGCAAAATATTTCTCCTACTCCTAGTCGAGCCTTATCACAGCAGACTCGCCCCAATAATTTTTCCACAACCCATTTTCCTAAAAAGGGAGCATTTTTTCCATTTTGTTCTCTCGCCTACCGTCAACATTCCTCGCCCGTAGAACAGTAACAGGTATTCCAATCATAAATTCATGAAATATTGTTCAATATGGCTGAGTTCATGTTGTGCCGAAGTTATTATGTGGAAGAACAACTTTGGCATAATCGGCATTGACAATATAAAAAGAGCTCTATGTCGTCATTTTGCATCAAAATGTGAATAAGTATACTGGTCAAATTTACGGTTCCACCTGTTAAATATTATGAACTCAAAGCAGGAAACGAATTGGCAAAATGGCCGACATAAGTAGGGTGAGATGGTGTGAGACATTCCATATATTTAGTACTGACATTCAAGGCTTCAGCTTTGGTGTATATTTTATTTCAAACGCTAATTTTCTACTTCACTAACGTTTGAAGAGGAATTTCGGATGACCATTTACCCCTTCTTTTCGTTGTGATAAAAATGCATCATAGACAAAGACCTTTCCCAACGATTTTCAAATAGCTCTAACAAAATAAATATTTTTACGCCATGGCATGACAGAATGAGGTCGTGTGATACTATGCCGTAAAATTCACATAAAAATATCTTTCCGTTTGCAGGTCTGGCGGTCTGCCGGTTTGGTGGCGGGGTAACGTCCTCGCCCGCTAACCAATAGATTGCAGATTCTATTCCCACCTAGGTGGGTTTTCCTCCAACTAGGGCTTGGGTGCTTGTAAATGTCTTTCGTGTATGTATGAAAGGAGGTTAGGTGTAAGTAGGGACTATAAAGATTCAATCTCGCACCACTAAAGTCGTTAAATAATTGATTAAGTACTTCCTAATATAAAAGGCTACAGATAGCCATGTACAATTATTTAATGTTTCAGAATAAAAAAATAAATCTTGGACACAAAAAGAATCGAAATTTTCTGATATTAAGCAATTCCTGGGTATATCCAATTTTAACAAAACAAATCCATCCTCCAAGTGGGAGTAGCAGATGTGAATTGACGATATTCTACCGTACAGGGTGTGTTCCCAAAGTAAAGCAATTATTTTTTTTATAATTCATTGAACAGATTTGCACAAACACTTAAAATTCTTCAAAGCACTGTCTTTGTGCCTCTACACATTTTTTCCAGCAGCTCTGCCATGACCGATACGCACCCTGGAAAGCGTCTTCGGGGACCTCTCGCAAGGTCTACGTCACGGCTGATTTGATCTCTTCTACGGACGAAAAACGGGTTCCTTTCAGGGCTGCCTTAATCCGAGAGAACAAAGAAAAGTTTGCTGGGGTGACGACAAGACTATAGGGGGGCTGAGCAGCGTTGACACGTAGTGTTTGACAGAAAACTCGCGGACTCGTAGCGCGTTGAGGCAAGCACCTTGGGCACGAACTTGGCGCAGATTTTCCTCATCGCTAAATCTTTAGCAACAGTGCGAAACACAACAGTAAACGACAAGTTCAGTTCATGGGCAGCCATCTTGATACTCATTCGACGGTCAGAGTCCAACAATTATTGAACACGAGCCACATTGTTGTCGGTTTTGCTGGTTGACGGTCGCCCAGAGCGTTGTTCGTCGTGAACCTCATCCCGGCCATCCTTTAAGGCCTTTAACCACCTCGAAATTTGTGAGTAGGACAGAGTAGAGTCCCCGTAAGCTTCAGGAATAATTTTGTTAGTCACCTTAAGAGAATTTTTCAGTTTAGCACAAAACTTAGCAACCGCGTAAAAGAACACCTGGTTAACATAATGGGTTCTCGACTGAGCTTCTGTGAATTTTCACCACTTCGCCAAACTAGTCTTGTTTTCATTGTGAACTTTCTGGGAATTTTTTGATTAATATTATTTAAAACCCACGGATCAAGAAATAAGGAAGCTACTTTACACATTAATTTAGTTACTAATATACCTTCCAGTCAAGATGAGAAAAATTATACATTTTATCTTTAAGGATAACAGGAACATTTTTACAGAAGCCATAGCATTACAATTAGGGTCTATTGGCTATCGAATGGGGAATATTCAGCTGCTACGCAGTTCTCTTATAGGTAGAAAAGAAATTACATGTTTCTTTTACTGGCAAAGGTTGTTTATATTTTACGTCTCTTTTAGGATTTAATCATGAAAAGACAAAACTTTTAGGACTTTGTTAATCAAGCTTGATTTAATTTTGTACGATTAATTTGAATTAGTACACCTTCAGGTTGACGAATATACGGAGTTGCTCCCGTATAGGTTGATCCCCGATCGGAAAGAAGAATTTTTTTAGTCTAAAGCACGTACTCCAGAATATACGAATCGATATGAATGGGTGAAACTTGCTCTTCGAATAAAAACTGTGTGCTGGACCCAAATATTCTCTCCTGAACATTTCCATTACACATACGTATATCCATACTCAATTCCCAGCTCGAATTCCCCGACCGATTCCCGAATCCCCGTAAAAATTTATGAGGAGAAAATGCATCTGGAATGGTAATGTCACATACAAAACTTATCTTTGCCCAGAGAGCTCACGTACCAGCAACACCGACAAAGAAAGAATAATAACCATTTCACAAGAACGCTGTGTTCAATAAAATGATATTTTTAAAGTCTTATTCCTGTAAATATAAGTTCTGGGCGAACTCAGAAACAAATGTATGCTGATGTCCATGCTGGATGCATTCAGCAACAGAAATCTAGAGACAACCTGTGATCCTGTGGTATCGACATTGCGGGAGAGACTAAACGGCAATGGAGAGTAATTCTTCTCCTAAGTCTCTCGTCCTTACGATGCAAAATCTTTTTTACAGGATAAACTTCTGATTCCAATTCGTCAAATAAGTATATCGTCAAATCTCCCTAAATATCACTATTTCAGATTTTATCCCGTCCTATTTTTTATTACATCGACTAAAACCTCTGAAGAGAAAAAAACTTTACGTCACGGAATCGGACGTGTCATAATAGAAATTCTGTGCTAGAACAGAATGATCGGTAACCATAGGAAACCAGTGGAGTCTTGTTTGTTTAGCACTCGAATGGGAGTATTCAACAAATGATAATCACCAGCAGGATAGACTTTGCACCGCGTGATGAAGCCAAAGAGCCTCGAGCAACGTTGAGAGGAGGAAAACGTGCAAGGTATATATATATATACCTTGTAGAGCACCTATGCAATCACCTTGTAGAGTATATTTGCGCTGGTATATATATATATATATATACCAGCGCGGAAAAAGAGGCTGCATGGACCACAATAGCAATGGGTTTAGGACGCGGTTTCTATGTACGCAATCCTAGAACAAATCAAACAATGAAAGCACCAAGTACAATCGAAGTATTATTGCCATCACAAGGAACATACAATGGCTCAATCCAAGTTCGTTTCAGGGACAAGACATTTCTATCGCTCGTTGAAGCTCTTTGCTTTGGCAAAATAAATGTTTGCATCATAAACAATGAGTAATATGTTCGTTTTTCCGGGCATTCGGTATAAATCGAACTATTTGACTCATGCAACGTATCGATTGACTGGATTCACAAGGTGGCCGGCGAGATACTAGAGGGACCACCTATCGAAAGGAACTTGGAAATTAAAAATTCCACAACCGGTAAACTAACGGGATAGAACTAGTGTATCGTTAATTTTTCAACGATGGTGGAGGAAATGGAGCATCGAAATGCAAACACACGACCCGCGGAAAGTAAAGACGGGCGGTGGGCGGATCGATTTTTCCAACATTCCGATGGTATTGGCACTCGAACGAAAAAAAAAAAGGGTCGGGGGGCCCGCGCTCTGTAAATTAAGAAAAAGAGTGAAATTAGACGGGAAGAAAGAGATTTTTACTTCGTGCTGGAAATCAAGTTTGCAGAATCGCGGGGCATGTGAATGAATTTTTCCTCCGAGCGAACAAATTATCCTCTCCCAATATTTATTCAACTCGAGTACCACCTCCCCCTCCCCCATCCCTACACTCTTCTCCAAAAAAATTTACGAAAATCACGTTTTCAAATATTCGATGTTAACCATCTTACGTTAGGGCCTCCCCTCTCCCCATCACCCGCATCGATTGTGAAGGGGAAGAAGACAATTCTGGGTCTCTCCAGCGTGGAAACGTATCATTATAGAAATTACCATTCCTTTGATTCAAAACTAAACATTTTCAGCTTCTATACTAACTCGTTTGAAATTTAACTCCCATAGTTAGCAAGGACTTGGCATGTAGAAAAGTAGATGGATAAGCATCCAAACTCAGTCGTGAAAAAGAGTAAATAAATGTGATTGGGGTTTTAGGTTCAGAAAAAACACATGAAGTCAAGGCGCCTATTTCAAGGCAAAAGTGCAAGCCGACAAAAAATTTAATTCCCTAAAAAACTATAGTTTAAATCATAAATCATTAATCTACATACCTGTATACTTTGAGACTCTGTACTAAACCCACTTCCTTTATACCCAAGCGGGTTCTAATCATGCACAAGGGCAGCAGTGCAAACGCAAAGATAACCCGGTATAGTAAATACTAGGTATGGTAAATACTAAATAACATGAATTGGTAAACTGCATTTCACCTTAGTAAGACCGCATCTCAAATACGGTTTGAGGATTTGGGGCCCTTTGTAGGACTTAATTACAGTGGAAAACGGTTTCAAAGAAAAAGTTACCCATTCAAGAAAGAATCTTTATGAACAAACAGGAAGCGTGCCATTATTATTTGAGACATTTGAAACACGAAGATTATTGAACTTTTAGAAATGAAAAAATCACTCTAGTTTAACGCTGACACGGAAGGATTTAACCGCAATCCTCATGACATTGATCGTCAAAGAGTCAGGGATAATTAAAGGGAAATTGACAGCAGACCTGATAGAAATACTACTATCGGTAATCTACTGGTTATGGTAAGTTTTGAATGGACACTAGCTACCAAACGACAATTCCTTTGTCAATCTCAATGAGACAAAAAATGACATTATTATTATGCCCCGCTTCAATACTGAATATTTACTTTCTTCCTTCATTCCGCCTAGCATCCATATCTTATCCCCTACCCTTCCTCTTTTGCCCAACATTCTCCCCTCTATCACAATCTTCAACGTCTCACTGCCACTCTATATGCTTTGTATCCATTTTTCCTGCCTCCTAATGATTTATTCCAACAGTCCTCCCTCCTCCTCCCCCCATACCTAGAACTTCCTAATTTGTTTTACTTTTTGTCTACTTAATCTTGTTTATCCTTCTACACACCTCCAATCTACGCCTATTAATCTGCTCCAATGACCATGTTTCCGAGCCGTACAAAACCACGTTCCATATCAAAGTTTTAACAAACCTTTTGACAAAATCCTTATCCAATCAGCAATTCCCTCCTTGTGACACCTTCTTTGCCGATACCCACTTCTTTGTCTTATATCCCTATGACTTTGAAATTTTGGTATAAAGCACTTCCGATATAGGTGAACTTATTCTCTTATTCTAGTTTTATTATTATTATGAGGTAATCTACCGGTTAAGGTAGGTTTTTGGATGGACACAACCATCAAACAAATATTCTGCAACCCCAAAAAAAACCCAATCCAGCAACCTACTCTATGTCAGGTCCCTCTTCATCTCTGTGTACTTCTTTCCTCCCTTCATCCCATCCAACATCCCTATCCTGTTCCTACCCCTTCCTCGCTTGCCCAACATTCTCCCCTCTATTACCTTCTTCAACATTCCACTACCGCTCAATACGCCTTTCATTCATTTTTCCTGCCTCCATAGGATTTCTCTCAACAAACCCCTCTCCTCACCCACCATCTCCAGTACTTCCTCATTTGTTTTCCTTTCGGTCCATTTCACCTTCTCCATTCTTCTCCACACCCACATTTCAAAAGCCTCCAATCTACGTCTATCCTCCTGCTTCAGTGACCACGTTTCCGCGCCGTACATAGCTACGCTCCATATCAGAGTTTTTACGAGTCTTGTCTTAACATCCCTACTCAACGTCCCCGTCATCAACTCCCTCCTCCTTGAGAAAGGCTCCTTGCCTAGCGCAATTCTTCTCCTTACGTCCCTACCACTTTGACCGTATTGGTCCAAAACACTTCCGAGATATGTAAACTGCTCTACCTGCTCTATTCTTTCCCCGCCTATTTTAATATTTAGCTTAGCCTTTTTCTTTCTGGAAAATCGCATAACCTTTGTTTTATTAATATTTATTCTCATCCCATATTTATCGCACTGAACCTCCAATTCACTCAACAATGCTTGCAACCCCTTGGCTGACTGAGCAACTAATGCTTTAGCTTAGCTTTAACTAATGCTCTAACCGATTTTACGAATTCCCCTCCGACTTTCATTCCTACCTCCAGTTCTTCCCATGCCTCTTTAATTATTTCCTCTTCATATACGTTGAACAGTACCGGTGACAATGGGCAACCCTGCCTTACACCTCTTACTAACACTGCCCATCTAGTTTATTCTAGTTTATGATCACCTAATTTGTTATTTAACTCAGCCTTTTTCTTTTTGGAAAAGCCTATAATCTTGGTCTTTTTTTACATTTATAATCATCCCATACCAATCGAACTGACTATTCAATAAACTCAAAAATGCTTGCAATCCCTTGACTCATGGTATTCTAAATCGTAATCATCAGCAAACCAAAGCCCTTTAATGAATTCCCCACCAACGTTCATTCCTATCCCCATTTCCTCCATTCCACTTAAACCAATTTCACATGTATAGCCCTCAATGGGGAGGACTGATTGATACGCATAACGAGTTATTTTACCCTGGCAGAAGTCGAAAAGAATAGGAAATACAACTTACGACATACTTTAACGTTTTCTCTAATATATGGTACCCTAACACCTCCTGCCACTATGTAGAAACATTCATGGTAGATTATTAGACATAGATATATGAAAGTGGTGATAATAATGAAGACTTAGAGGAGAAATGACGAAGACCTAATGATTAGATTGAATTACTATTCATGAAGTTTCATCAAAAAGTAAGAATCTCATTGTAAACAGAAAATAATGGCTAGTCCATTGAAAAAATTTTGAGACACAAGGAGTTGATGAATATAATAGTTAAACGGACAGGAAAGGTAATATAAGATAAAAAAATCCAGGTTGAGAAGCGTGGGAAATATAATTTAAAAATTAAATATGTACATTTGCGGATTAGATACCACAAATACTTTCACTTTGAAATTACTTATGATATCCATGAGAATAGAATAGATGAAGTTACATGGTGACAGGAAATTTGAATGAATGAAATCAATTTTAGAATGAATGGCCATAGAAAACATTGACTCCCTAAATTCTGCACATGTTTATCAAATATCACATGCGATTTTTGTTTTCTAATCTCTTCGTTAATGACCAACACACACACACCAGCGTGGATGCTCGCGGTGAAATAAATACATTTTAAATATCGATTGACATCGAATTTAAAATAATAATATGTACGTCGAGCTAGTTAAAATTTGGTAAATATGAAGAGAGGATTCATAAAATTTTGGAAACATTTTATTTTCATCGAAAATTGTACACAAATGAGTTTAATTCCAATGTATAGTCTATCAATGAGATTCCTTCGATAAATTACTCTCATAGACGTGCCATAAGTACCACTGGTAATTTAAAAATATAACCACTTTACATATTACTGAATAAAAGCAGAGAGAGAAAATCAATTTCCAACACTAAAAATATATTTACAGCTATCCCAAACGCCTACGACCTCCATATTCACCACAAGCAACACATTTATTTTTTACATACATAAATATAGTATTTTCCGTCCAAAATTTGGGAAAGTGACAACCATCAAAGTGAAGGCACTCTTACATTTCATGAGTTTTTATTTCATACCATGAGGCCTGTTTCTACCTTATAAGGCATCATCTGGTGTCCTGAAGCAAAAATCTATACAGAGCAAGGAGGAAAGTAGTGAAATGGGCTCCTAAGATGAGAAAAGGGGTTTCTAGTCTGTGAGCTAGTACTTAAAAAGGTTACCAGGTGGCGCCTTGTACCTTACTAAGGATAAACCGGTCAACAAAGTTGTTGAAAAGTAATAAGGCTTTTACTTCCAGGGAAACCAATAGATGCCTTGCAGCCTTTCATTGGTATTAACCATGAAATCTAAAACAACAGTCAAAGCTCCGTGTTTGATCCGCTATAATAAAATCTGGAAAATATCAAACTTAATATTGCTTCATAAAAGTAGGAGCAGTAAAGCGCTCTCGTATCAGGAGTTGACTACAATTGGGTATCCAACATCTGCAAACAAAAGCTCTGCTTTAAGCGACTGCCGGAAACACAACTTTGTAAAAACTCGTCGTTTCATAGAAGGGAAAGTTTTCCACGAAAGATAGCTAGCTATTTTTAATGGTAATATTTTATGAGTATTAATAATGCTTACTGAAGCTCGACCCAAGTAGTCGAATATGCGTGTACTCATATTAACTTTGATAAAAAAAATGTAAATAGCTTAGCCAAATAGACCGATGCCTATATACATCATTGCATGGTGTGTGTAGGCATCTATGTGTGTATGTACACGAGTATTTTTGATCATGACTAACAGTAATAACAGTTTTAGACGGAAGTGAGATGTAAATTTCTGCCAAAAAATATTTTTCGGCGGTTTAGTTGAGGATGAAAGGCAAATATAAAAAAGAAAATTGAGTGAAATTGAAGATAGGATAGGATGAATTTGAAATGCGGGGGTTGAATTCAAATAACTATGATCATATGCATATATTTCAACGGAGCAACATATTTGGCAACTATTTCGCTACGATTTTTGTAATCTCACCTTAAAACATAGACACTTTTATTCATTCCAAGCAACTTCCCTTTAATTATCTCCGAATATCATCCAATCACTCTCCTTCGCCGATTTCAAATTTGACGCACATCGGAATCACAGCGCTACTGGTGTGATTTCCCATGAGAATCGGTGAAATACCTGTCTACAATGATCTAAAAGAATTTGAGTTACTTTTATTGCACTTATTTTCTCCTCCACCTTATCTCACCTCTCATGTTAACTACAGATTTCCTTCACCAATTGATACTTTTTCATTTTTTTGGGTAAGAAGGGTACGATGTAAACAAATCCACAATTATAATCCTATATAAATATTAATGATGTAGAAGCACTTACGAGAGGAATATAACATTTAGACAGCAACACAAAAATAAAATAGATAACACGTAAAAGGACACTCAGATTTCATAGATTTTAAGGTTTCGGCCTTCTCTGAGGTCTTCTACAGGTCTTGGAGAAGGCCAAAAGCTTAAACTTTCTGAAATGCGTCCTTTAAAGTTTAAATATACAAGGAACGTAGCTACGGTTGTGAATCAATGTAAACAAAAAAATACAAAAAAGTTTACTGTCTCGGCATTTTTTTACGTCCTTTTAAGTGTTAACTATTTTATTTGTGTTCTATTGGGGCGAAAAAATATCATACATATACACCTTAACCGGTAGATTACCCTATAATAATATTAATATATGGTTTGTCTTTCCATCAATAATGCGCCATATGATTACGTTGTTGTCCAAAACCGATGGTGTTTTTTGAGGGAGAAAAAATGTTTTACCCGAGACCAAAGTCAATGGTTTTCGAAAAAAGACCAACGCATATTTTAAAAAACCCTTTTTCATGGACTGCAATGCCAAAATATTTCTATGCTTCCTCATTAGTTTTCCTTTCGGTCCATTTCACCTTCTCCATTCTTCTCCACACCGCACTTCATAAGCCTCCAATTTACATCTATCATCCTGCTTCAGTGACCATGTTTCCTCTCCGTACATAACTACGCTCCATATCAGAGTTTTTACGAGTCTTGTCTTAACATCCCTACTCAACGTCCCCGTCATCAACTCCCTCCTCCTTGAGAAAGCCTCCTTGCCTAGCGCAATTCTTCTCCTTACGTCCCTACCACTTTGACCGTATTGGTCCAAAACACTTCCGAGATATGTAAACTGTTCTACCTGCTCTATTTTTTCCCCACCTATTTTAATATTTAGCTTAGCCTTTTTCTTCATGTAAAATCGCATAACCTTTGTTTTATTAATGTTGATTCTCATCCCATATTTATCGCACTGAACCTCCAATTCACTCAACAATGCTTGCAACCCCTTGGCTGACTGAGCAACTAATGCTTGGTCATCAGCAAACCTAACCGATTTTACGAATTCCCCTCCGACTTTCATTCCTACCTCCAGTTCTTCCCATGCCTCTTTAATAATATCCTCCACACATACTACGTTGAACAGCACCGGTGACAATGGGCCTTACAACTCTTCCTAACACTGCCCATCCGGGCTCTCCGTTCTCCCCTCGCACCTAATCAGTCTGAGAGATGTACAGATTGCGAATTAGCCTCTAATCCCTTCAATTTAACCCCATTTCCTAAGATATATATTCATTAGTATTTCCAATTTCCCTAAATAGATTAAAATTAACGTCTTGAGACTTTTTGAGCATCATTTTAATTTTTCTAACGAAGAAAAATTAATTTAATTGTAAAAATCCACATTTACTTTCATTTCTCGTTCTCTGTGAAATGCTTGTGATTGTACACTTATCGCTTATTTCGACGTCACAACTGAACCACAGCTGACCATGCATAGTGGCCCAAAATAGCAGTATGCCAGCATAGAATCGGGAAGTTTAACGTGGAAAAGTCACGCACGGAAATGGTACTTATAAACTAGCACAAGCACTGAATTTTTTATATTAGCGGTAAAGTTCGTAAAGTGAAGAATATATTTTTAAATGTCAGAATGGCTAATAAGTTTTATGAAAAACAGCGCACATTTTCGACTTCCACGATTTCCACAATGTACCAGATGGGAAAGTTGAAAGGACTATTTGGATTGTGAGCTCTTTCACACAGAAAATAATTTTCCAGCGATTTGAAAAACTGTGGCATAAAAATTTTATTCACTGCAGTAGCTTTAGGAATATTTTATGGAATTGCTATGCGGACTTTGAATTTTCCCGTCATTTTCAGATAAAATGGAGTAAAAAAATCATATCAACGAAGCAAACCTCGTGGACGTTAATTCACTAATCGTAAAAGACTTCAGAGTTCATTCAAAAAGTTTTTGCTTTGGGAATCTTCCTGAGCTAAACGTCCCGGAAACAAGAATGCTATAAAAAACGAAAGGGCAAAACCAATATGGAAAATCAAAATTTCGAAATAAGGACCGCATTTGGTCCCAAACCAGTTTCCATTGTTCACGTCTATGGCCCAAAACTTTGCCCACTTGGATCAAATAGAGCATTGTGTGTAGGAGTACATGGGGGTAATTCTTAGCATACACTTAAATTGCAGAAATGAGAATTATTTCCTGTGTAAATGAAATAATTAGCTCTAAATACATTTTAAAACGTTTTAAATATTTCCACTAGCTTTCGTTTGTATATTTTACTCAATTGTACGCACATAAAAAATAATGCTTCTGTGACTTCTAAAATGGATTTGCATTGTTAAGACACCCGGAAAAAAACTAAAAAAAAGGATTTACTTATGACTTTAAAACATTCTCCAAACGTCCTATTTGTGCAGAATCTAGATTCTTTAATCCATTGACTAAGAAATAACAAATAGCTAACCGTTTAACACTTTTAAAGTTTATTAATGGAATACCTCAGTTTAAACTGCTTTTACTCTGCTGAAGAATCCTTAAATACCGTATTCCATGTCACTAATGTAAAAGATAACACTTTTCTGACATATACACTTTTCTGACATAGGGTGCCTTTCAAATGCAATTAAATTTTCCGCACCGCTCCTATTGGTCGGAGTGGGATAGAATCTCTTGGAGTAGGTGAGGGAAACACTAAGCTTTGCCGCAAAGCTGTCTCAGTGCTCTCCAAGCTGTGTAAGCGGGAGGACGTAGGTGATTGTAAATCTCTGCGCGCCGATCGTGTCACGACAGACCAACCGAGCGGAAATTTCAAATGAACTTTAGCAAGTCAGACTTAACGTGTCAAATCCGGAAATTTAGCCAAATGTTATTGTCATTGATAGTCTACCATTTAAGATAGGTTTTGTAAAGGAACAGCGATTAATTTACTAGTTTCGTCTACCTAGAAACACAACACTACATTTATAACCTATTCTTCGAGTCTGCTTACTCTCTCTATCCTTTCATTCCGTCCATCCAACATATCTGCCCTATGCCTCCCCCTATCTTACTTTCCTAACGTCCTCGGAACTATCACAGTCTACAGGATATCACTCTCAATTAAATGGTCTGCATCCATATTCCCTGTTCCCTTTGGTTTTCTCCAAAAATACTTACTAGATATACATTCTGAAAAAAATGATATTGCTATTTACCTGCTCTAAAACATGTATCCGAGCATACAACGGAGCCATACTCTAACTATAATTCCATCAACCGTTTTAATAAAGGTAAAAAATTACTGCAATTCCACAACTCACAATATATTGACACACGACCATGGTTTGTTTCGCTGCCCTGCAGAATCATTAGGTCAGCCCCTGACACCTGGTCAAATATTAAAAGCGAAACCATGGTCGTGTGTTAATATATTTTGAGCTGTGGAATTGCAGTGTTTTTTACATTCCCTGCAATATTGAGAAATTCCACATAATTAAGCCTGGGGCAGTGTGCATCGAATTTTTTAGTAACTTTTTAGATTTTGTGCTTGTGCATCAAGATTTCGTGACAGTAGTGGCAACATATGGCAGTTTTTTAACTGAAAACAATTTCCGATAAAAATTGTCACTTTTGAAAACATTTCCCGTAAGGACCTCCGCCATTATCACGTCTACAGAATGGCAACGCAAATATAAGCCTGGTATCAATTTTTTGAGCACTCGAGGCTTCGATTGAGGAGGAATTATTGAAAGAAATGGTCAGTGGGTTGAAATCCATTAGACCAGAGAGGAGAAGCAGCTTTTTTTCTTCTTCTTTTAGAATCCTATGTTCATTCATGTGAGAACGTGTTTCTCGAGCTTCACAATTGAAGCTTATGGTCAGTACGTACCCTTGAGTTCATCAATCTTCGATCCCCATCCTGCCCACACCCCTTCGTTTCCACTCGATCGAAAGACAGGATCCGTCTCTGACCCCTGCATCCCCCGTTCGCCCCTCGGGAGAGAAAACCGGGACAACATAAGGCACTTCGAGATGGGAACCACTGCTGCAAACGGAGATCAATGTGCGCCCCTTCTTGCAAAGACCTCTTTCACCACTCGCTAAAGAATAAAAAAATAAATAGGGGAGCATACGAAGTGCCGCGAGTGTTCAGCCGACGCCGTCCGCGCGCTCCGAGGTTAACTAGCGTGAAGAACGTCCCCTGCAACGACCTCTTTTGACGGTACGGAGAAGGAAGGGGGGGGGGGTTCCTGCAGTGTTCCCGGTGAACTATACGGGAGAAGTTGAAGAGAGAATTGTGGGCTCACCTTACAATGTATTTGCGATTCCCTTCCCCCTTTCCCAGCCCCCATTTCCCGAGCAGGCAAACGGCAGGGCGAAATGAACCATTCAGCCTTTATTATGTGGGAAACAGGAGTACGCCCCACAATACGCGCGTTGAAGACGGTCACCTTCCAGCTGGGCACGTTGTCATTGTATCCTCCGTTTCCTGCGTTTTTCTTCATTTTCACAACTGACTGATATTGACCCAGTTGCGAGAGGTGGGTCTCTTTCGCGAATTAGGGTGAGCAGGTAAACAAAGAACAAAATGCGAAAGTTCTCATCGGCAGGTACCTCCACTGAGAAATTATACGCAAATATTGTTCCGAAAATAAGTTTTAGAGTCCTTTAAGGGAAATAATGGCGTAGATAGAATGAAATACTTTCTTTACATTGCACTTACGATTTAGTTCTAAAGAGGATGGATTGGATTTGTAAAAATTTTTAAGAACCTTTTTCCCATTGAAATATATGTAATTTACTATAGAAAAACATAGCGGAATTCAAGCACATTGACTTAATCTAACTAAGATCAGCGGGCAGGACATTTGGCTGATGATCCCGTCAGGGCCGCGGGTTCAAATTTCAAATGATGCATTTGCATTTTTCTATCAAATTTCCAGGCGCCAAGATTTTCTATACAATAGAAATACGCGTGAAGACGCATATGGAACGAGGGACAGAAATGGCCCTCCCGACTTCGAAATTGCAAATCTTCACTTGAGTATTAAAACCAACTTTCGTGGTTGATTGCTGTGGTTATTATGGTTATGACGAAATATAGTCGATACAGCAACCCTTACTCTGAAAGCTGCAACATATGGATAGGATGATTTAGCCTAGAGGAATAAACAAAAACATATCATGTAACTCATCCGAAGACATGACTTCTGCTCTCCTAAGATAATATGCGTACCGTTGACATCATCTCCTTGAAGGAGGGACTGAAAAAGACATTACCGTACACAAGTCTACTCCTTGGGAGTCGGGACTATCACTCTCCCCCTTAAATGTTTTCCCTCGAAATTTTCCATAATATCCAGAAGACTTCATGATATTCTGGAAGGAAAGTTCGGTGAAACTTATTCAATGATAAATATGCAAGGATATTTCTCAAACCTCAACCCCTCGATGAATATTTTGCTGTGGACATATATAGATATCTTGATTTGCCACCCTAAGGCAAAAACATAATTTTCGACTAGGATATGTCCAGTGCGATTAAGAAATAAAAACATTCAATTTCACTATGCGTATTTAAGAACATCAGTACACATTAAAGGCGCCGAATAACGCCCATGAGGTTTTGTGATACCGACTATTTCGCACATAACATTGTTTAATCTATTATTATAACTATGAAAAGCATATTTCCTCTCTTCATTATTTATGGCATTCTATGACTAATAAACTTGAATACGGATAATTATACGCAGTGCACTTCATTCCCGAAAATAATTTCCAAATCTATGGCCAAAATCCCAAGAACATTCAACAAATTACTAATAATTTATTTTTCTTTCACGAATAGAAATTTTAAATAAACATTTAAAGAAGCTTTACATCAAATAATGCGTGATTATAACTGCACGGAAAGCCAACAGTCTTCATAATCGGCCATATGGTTAATGAAACCAAAATATTGAGGGTCGAAAATTATCGTACATATTATCATTATGACCGTGACTGTAAAACGATTCTGTAGACAAAAGTTTTTAGAAGTTTCATGACAAATTACATTTGATATTGCTAATCAAAAAATAAATACTGGTTTGTATTAAATGGCATTAGTTTTCCCTGAAAGCCTTAAAATGACTCTTTCGGACGATACTTTCGAAGTTATCATATGAACGATATGACAACAGGATGACTTGAAGAAGTTTAAACGGCGACACTATAACATTACTTGCTGCAACCGATAAGGACTCTAGAACCTAAAATTATCGTAAATACGATTCCGCCGCCATCTTGAGATTTCTTTTGTATCCATGATCGATGCAGGAAAAATGAATGTCTCACGGTTCTCCCGCCGTCGTCCCGTGCTTTCTCGCCGCTGCCATTTTAAACACCCCTCCCACTCCCTCCCGCACCCCAAGGGGATCCCATAATCACATTACACACACACACCCAAGACCTCGGAGGCCCTGCGAGGCTTAACGTGCGAGGCGCTCACGCCATGCGGAATGAGCCGCGGTGTGAAGAAGAGCCACCACGCTTGGTGCGTTCGAGCGAGCGTTCTTCCCCGCTTGCGATCACCTGCTCGAGTCTCATTCATTCACCCGCGGCGGCGACGATGTATTTCGGCTTTTATGCGCTTCAATGGCCACGGTTAAATCGTACAATTTAATGAGCCTAAGTTGATACTCTTTGAATGTGGTGCGGTAGCCTAGTGCATTGGGTGCTAACCGGAGTTGTAGGGGGGAGTAGGTTCGGGTTAGTGTAAGAACTAGTATGCTCTTTTCAATCTGGCTGGCCTTAGGGTGGGGTTCGAACCTCGACAGTGAAAGAGCTTTTCAGATGTTTCCCTATCCCTACATGGAGTGTCATTTAGAGAGCACTTCACGTGGAGTAAGTCGTTCGTCAAATGAGGCGTCACATCAGTATGGGTCCGTTTGGTGCTTTTCTTTTAAAGATAATACCAATGCTGGCACTCTTCCCACCCTATCACATTCCCTGAAACTCCTACTAGCTCTAAGGAGTGAAACACCTCAGCTGTCACTCGCCTCCCCTAGATAACTATTAGGCGTCATGGTGGAAATTTAGGAAGCAAAACAAACCCTAAGACACATCCTGGTAAAAACAGAACGACTTCAAATAGGGACTTCGCGAATCATCAGAGTCGGCAGATGTCCTGTGGTCCTCGGGTTTACGAAATAAACTGGCTCCCTCAAGGAATTTGGTCGCAAAAGGGCTTATTTGGTATATTTTAGACTCATATATCAAACTGGCTTTCCCGTCGACTTAATCTACAATGAGAAACTACTACTAGGACTGACTCAACATCCGTACTCAAGGCGTAAACCATAAACTCATCGAATCATAACCTCTAGATCACTAAAGATGGTAGGACGGCCTGGCATTATAGAAGACAGAACAAATAAATAGTTCGTTCTCTCACACAAGAACAAATTAATTCATTAAAACTTCTACTCTACCGTAACGCCTTTCGGAATTCACCCTTGGGATATTACATTCGCTGAATTCAGTAATTTTTAACGTGATTATATGCTCGAGCTAATGCTCAAATATTTAACCTTTCTGCTCCAAAAATCTTAAAAGAGCAATGAAATAAAATATTAACATAAGAATCCCTCCAATTAAACAAAACTTTCAAAGAGTTCGCTTTTACGTTAATAGTTTACATTCGGTACCTTTTTTTTCTCAGAATATAAATGATTTTTTATGATAAAACATGGCAGCTATCAGTTTAGTAAGGAGACCATTTAATTAATGAACCCGAAAGGGTCCTGGGTACAATTTTCAAACGGTGCACTTGCGGAGAGCCATCAAATATCTAATCCAAGTGGTGCGATTTTCAACATGCCTGAATATAGTGGTAAGCCACACATGGCGCTGGGAACGGAACTGGCTCTCCGAGCGCAGGTGTGAAATTCACACTACGCCTCGCTCTCATATCAAAACAAACTTTTGGATAGATTACTGTGGGCATTATGGCACGGATAAAGTATAGTTAAGACAGTGGATTTACTTTCGGAATACCTTAATACATGGGATGGACTGGATACAACAGAGAAAAACGACGTACAACCAATGGAAAGAAGTGACTTCTGCTTGCCAAGGACAGTATGCAGACCCCTGATATACTTATGATGGACTGAATTTCTCCCATTCGTGCGTAAGTTTATTCATTGACACTCGTGGTCCTCGATTTTACCATAATATTGCATCCTTCTACCTACTGTAATTCACTACCTTATTACCCTGATGATCATTGTGTGTCTTCCACCTTTCATCTTGGTAATGGTTGGTAATGGTGCTCCATAATTGTAGATATGCACGTATTGAGCACGTTTTTACAGCACTTTGTGAATTATTTGACTGCAGCAAACAACGATTATCAAGAAAAAGCATTACCTAACAGCTAATGAATGTATCACGAGCGCCAGAGTGTATTCCTCGGGGTAATTAAGATGAAAAACAATGACAAAGACGTGGTAGACGAATGAACGATGGCTTGATCTCTTTTAGACGCGATGTCTGAAAGCATTGTTTAAAAAATCAACTAGCCAGAGAAGTTAGAAACTCCTAGCGTTGGGCTAATCTATATTTGTTCCAACTTTCAATTTTCAAGCTCCCTAGAAGAGTCACTGAAAAAGCACACCAGGAGAACTTATCTCCCTTATTTTCTCTTTCTCAATACCTAAGCTCAAAGAAAATATTATTCGGTGGATTGAAGAGTAAATTTTTAATTTCATCCCATTCTAGTCAAATGAAACTAAAATAAGACGAAATAAATGCTGGTGTACTGCCTCAAAAAAAATAGAAAATGCACGTTTTACGATTTCTCCGCTGTTGTGACAAGACAAGGGCTTCTGATACGTTATTTTTCAAATGTCTCAGCTCCTATAAGATAGTTTACGACTACGTGACTGAATTAGAATACAATTTTTTCGTAAACGGCTGCAAGCACCAAGCTAACGAATGCACCATATGCATGTTTAATATTGAATAAATTCTAGGAAAATGAAGAGAGATATTTATTGATCCATTCCTTTGCACATTCTGAAATATTCAGATGTAATTCAATGCGAAAAATATAATACAAATTAATTGATATTTTATAATAGTTATTTCCTACGAGACACTATGCGTTTGAGATTGATGTGGGCGAGAGTGAAGTTCACACAGTATCGGTTGCAGTACTGCGATGTGGAAGGCAACGGGAAACCACGACATTATTCTCCCTAGAATAAGCAGCCTTGCATTAAAATAGAAAAGAATGTAGTAGCTGCAGTAAAACAATCCTAGGATTGAAATACTGATTATTTCTATTTCACAGTAATCAACCAGAAGGTCGGTTTAGTAGGTGATGGTAGAGCTCACCCGTGTACCAAGCCCGACGGCGTGTGAATATTCACACATCGGGGTAGGGGGGCCAGTTCCTTTCCCTGTGCCGATTATGGTTTCCCAGGAAGATCTGGTACCCGAAAAATCAACTAGCTTATATATATGTATATATATATATATATATATATATATATATATATATATATATATATATATATATATATATATATATAATTCACTAAATAGTCATAGCAAACACAGAAACTAAAACATATAAAAGAGGGACTCACTAGTTCTCGAATTTTCGGTGGTGCAACCACCATTCTCAAGAGGAATTATATATATATATATATATATATATATATATATATAAATTTATATATATATATTATATAAATTTATATATATATATATATATATATATATATATATATATACATTCAAACACGAAATCCCGCCATACGGCGAACAAATATTATTTCATACATAGAAATGGACATATAAGGAAAGGGGATAGGAAAACACATAAAAGACCAACACAGGAAAGGTGGGGAAGGCGGATTTGAGCAGATCACAAATGTAAAAATATTTCCTTATCTATTTATATGTACGAGATATATATGTAGAAAAAGCCTTATTAAAAGTAACAATTTCTAAGACGTGACAGTAAGTTCGAATTCTCTCTTAACTCGAATGCATATCTTTCCCTTCCAAAAAATTATTTTCACTCATTACCATTTTAATCCTTGTTTCACTCGGCGAATTTTCCTGCTAAAAACCATGCCGGCGTTATCATCCTTTTCGCTGAATCTCTCTAAAATCCCTGAGACCACCCGAGGCAATCTGTTTTCACGGAATTCGTTTAACAGGAAAAGCTTGTATCGCTTCACTTTTCGAGTCAATCCAGGGAACGCATATTAACATTCCAACAGTTCCGGAATTGTGAAAGCGAGGTATAAGGAAACCAAACGAGATAAAAAAAAGATTGGTAAAAATGAAAGAAGAGATTATTTTAAAGAGTAGCAATAAAAGGAAAAATATTCTACTTAAAGATTCGTAGTTTGAGAGGAAAAAAAATTAAAGCATTTTCGCTAATTCAAATCTGAAATGAAAGATTATTTTGGTCTCTTTTTCTGGGTTTTTATAATTCTCCATAGCCTATATAGTGGTTTGAATACAGGTAAGGTGGTTACGCAAAATATGTAAAAGAATTAGTGAAACTTGCTAAATGAGTATTTATTTTGGAAATTTAAGTACTGCATTTGAGGTAACAGTGGCAACATCCCGATCATAAAGAATCCCTACATAAAAGCTACCACAGCAACTCTATTCAAAGAAAAATACTGCATATACTTATCAAAACAAAGGCATTAAAATGGAATTACAATTTGTAGTCCACCTCGTAGCACACAATTTACAACAGAAGTTATTGAAACACCATTATCAAGTAACACAAAAATAAAAAGTTTACCTAGTGTCGGGTAACTCCACAGCTAACATTCCATAGGCCCTGAAATGTTTTTCCATCATCAATGTTTTCATTTTGTCTAATGACAGATTTGAAAATTTCAACAATATAAATCAAACTATCAAAATATTAGAACTGGTTCAGTTTGGAGATGTCTATGAAACCAATAACGTTTTAATTTCGAAATTACATTTGAAAGGGCAATTACCTTTTGAATAGGGTTGTCCTTGCGTAAACCTTTTTCTTCTTTCATTAGCAACTACAGAGTTTTCTCCCGCCGAAATTTTTCCCTAACGATCGACCAAGACATGCTACTTGGTCACGGTAATTTTTGCAATTTGCTGAGCTATTTCTTTGGATTAAAGGAGACACGATCCTTAATTTACAGAGGTAGCTAGCGATACTACTTTGGCTCCTACTACTCACTCTTGTGAGACTGATGGCTAAGAGTTAAATAAAGACGATTATAACGTTAAAACAATAAATGTGTACATCGGACCTAACTGACGGCAAATATCACGATTGAAATTCTTAGAACTTGGGTACCATCTTACCCGAATACAATCATTCTTAAAGGTGCGAGTCACTTTATAAGTCCTACAAAAACGTCTTTAATGTGATAGTGATAAGAAAATGGTTCCTAATCTCGTGTTTCTATTTATAATCTCGTGAAGAATTTTGTGAAAGTTGCAACTTAATTTAAAGTAGGTTTGAGTTTAGCTAGAGCTATCCAAAGGCGGGGAGTAGAAAGTTTCACGAGAAACGAGTACCTATTGACCATGCAGCCGTGAACCCTATACATGAATCTACTAACACCTTATTACCATAGACTAAAGATAAGGCCTTCCTTACTCGATGATTTAACGCACGCTTTAGAATATGATTTCTTTGAGGAAAAATCTATTGATCGTAAAGACTTTATTTATTTAAGATTAACTAAAAATCAGTTCTTATTGAGCTTCATGTAGTAAGTCCTCCAAAACAATCTAACTGTAATTGAAAGCGAGTGCTCAGATTAAATTTATTTTGAAAATCAATGAGTGTCAATCCCTTTTTTAGAAAAAAAGCGAATTAATAAGGAAATACGAGAAATTAATGATAAATGGGGAAGAAATTATTTCTACGCTTCCATGAACTCCGTTGGTTTGTTCTAAGACTGATTCTAAACGTAATAAACTACTTAATAACGCATCTTAACTTTTAAAATACACTTTTTTTGCATTAAGATCAGTCATCATCAACGAATTTTATAATTCTTTTACTTAGTACTTACTCTTCACCGATTTTATTAGATTGGCCTTTGAAAGCATTACCCCATGCGGTCTTAATTTAAATAGACAGATACTCCTTGAGTTTTATATCTTCAGTTTTATGAATGTTGGGAATATTTTATCAATTAATATTGTATAAATATAGTACAATTTAAATGTTTTAACGTTACAAAAATATCGTGACTTATCATCCACCATTCATTGCTTTCGTAAAAGTTTCAAGTCAAAAGGAAATATGTCAGGAATACACAGTTCCAATGCTTTTAATATCAGCACTAACAGATTTAAATGCTGCTCTGCATCATCACAGTAAAATATATTTACTTTACAATGCTATCAGTATGGTTTTAATTTCAGCAACATCAGCACTAACAGGTTAAACTACTGCTCCGTAATATAAGAGTAAAATAAAAATACTACCCGATGATATTGAAACCTACCTACCTACCTACCTGTAAATGTTTTACTCTTCATCGCCAATATTCATATTTTTTCTTTGTATCATGTCAATCGTCGACTGATTTTAAAACCATATCCTTCTGACCTCACATTCCGCTACGTTTTAGAAGCTAAATAGACGGCCGTTCCCAGAAAAATGTAATGAATCTAATATTGTATTGCTCTCTCTTCCAAGGACGGCGTCCCTCGAGGGAATAAAACGAAAGAAGAGGGACTATTTTTTTCCCTTCGCGGATTTCATTTCGAGCGACATTTTAAAACTTTTTTTGACTTTTTCCATTCTTCCACCGTCCCACGCTGCCTACGTACT
Source organism: Hetaerina titia (assembly GCA_037158775.1). Lineage (NCBI taxonomy): Eukaryota > Metazoa > Arthropoda > Insecta > Odonata > Calopterygidae > Hetaerina > Hetaerina titia. Next base: position 50,520,603 of record CM073771.1, read on the forward strand.
TCTGCAACTTAATCTGAGAAGGCTCAACTCCACCCTCCTGTGGAGTGAACTTCTTTGCATCATGCGGATGGCAAAATATTGGGAAAACTCTCCTCAATGTTATTGGGAGGGGGATGAGAGAGAGAAAATTTTGGGATGACAAAATCCATTATGCAATGCGCAGACTCGGGCTATAAATTGATGGCAGATTGATAGCCAAAAGAGAGGCGACGAGGGACCTATGGAAAGATTTCCAATGAAGGGTCCGCCACTGCGCACACCTACCTAATCATAATGAGAAGAGCTCCCGCAAGCCGACGACAGAAATAGCGGAGTTTATACCCGAAGTGGTAGAGGCTAAAAATCGCCACTAGCAGCGCTGCGGTCAGTGACGTAATTTCCAAAATGGCGTAGAGTTTGACGCTAAAATATTTACGGTTTCATTTGGGAGCCGGGAGCAGCAGTGTACTCCCGGTTTTCCAGCGAATATCAATTTGTCGTCGGCCATTTTTTTAATACTTTCCCTTTTTTTATACATGGATAATGGGCACTTTGAAATGCATCCTCTTTTTCTCCTGGTTTACCAGAAAGAGTTTAATAGCCACTATGGCAGTAAGTTTACTAATACACCTTAGAAAATATACATACGTCATTTTTATTACACCACTGTATTGTTTTATTGTGTCAGCGTGTTACTTTATGTTTTATTGTTGGAGTCCTCCAATATAAAAGATTAAAAATTATTTTACGGTTACATATAATTATCATAACTCCTAGAACATCGTTCTCATTCGCTTCATTTTCCATTCAAAATCCACCGCTTCTTCTCGGAGAAAAGTTGAAAAAAAACTGGATTGAAAGGATAACAAACCATGAAGTTTGAAGGGACTGTATGAAAAGTGAAAAAGGTTGTGTCGAGAAATTCAAAGGATGCATGAAAACTGGTTACATAACATATTGACTGTTGCAGTGGGCTTTAGTAAACTGTGATAAAGGGTAGAAATTTGTGTAGAAGGGGCAGAGGTAGGAAAAAAATAAGCATGTTGGACGGAATCATGGGAGGCAGCAAGTATGTAGAGTTGAAGAATGGCTCAGTGTAAAGCACGTTTTAGATATTAAGTTAGTATTTTATAAGATGAGGCTTGTAAATGTAGAGGGGCTTTGATCCGTGACTACTCTTACTAAATAATAGTCCTCACTTTGTCCGATATCAACCAATTTCATTGGCTCCTAATACCATCCAAAGTTCCGATACCGAGCGCGAGAAGCGATAAATCTGAGGAAAATTAATTTCTTTGAAGTAAACCCTGTGTTGAATCGAAGGAAAATGTGTCTCAAAATCTGGGACACTCTCCTCGTCATTCGCGCCCTAAGCTCACAACATCTCCTTTCAAACCACCAAATCCCATCCCACATCACCACCGCAGCTATCCCTTATCCTCGGGGGTTGCCCGGGCGATGCTGGAAGACACACCGTAATACCCAACACCCACAGCACCGCGGTGCGATATTAGTTGGATATCACAAAACAAGTGGAGCATCGACATGACTACGCAAATGGACGACAAGGCGTTGCATAATTTATCAATCACCATAATCGTGGACCAATACATAAAAAGCGTAATATCTTAAGGGTCTCTCCTTTAAATTTGTTCCTTCTAATTTTATAAACAATTTTATAACATGTTTAAGGACTCCTAATACTCAATCCCGAAAGACCATTAAAGTTTTAAAAAAGTGGGCACAAACTCATAAATTATGCAGGTAATATCTTCCATTCTACTTCTTGTATATATGTTGTGAACGCTTAACATCTGATATCAGATTTTGACTTTTATCAGGGTGATATACAGTTTTATATATGTATTAGTAAAAAATAAAAGGGCGAAAGCGCAGTGTCGCGGGTGGCAAACGCTTCCCCTTTCCGGGGATTAATCTCCCGCTGTCCACTAGAGATAAGGGCCAAACCCGGCGAGGATGCTCTTCGTGAGGGATGGTCACTACTTAAAAAAATTCCCAGCATCTTTTATGGTTAGTTTAAATCAATGACAATATAAAAGAGGCATAAGAGCAGAAAAGATAACGGTATACCGGTATTTTTGTACCTTCTGTTATTTATACGAGTATGAAATTTATCCATTGCACTCGTCTCTTTAAAGCGCAATAAAGTAAAAAATTGAAGGAATGATCCCGTAAGTTCAAGAAATAATTTAACTTGACACTCCAAGGCTTCACTTCGTGGAATTGTTAAATGTGATCATACAAGAGGTAATCAAATTTGATAACTCAGGAAATACATAAAACACAAAAGATTTACTTTGTGAGTGACTTAACGCTGAATATAGTAGAATGGAGGGCTGCAGTAAACTATCTTGGGATTGAAATACAGATGATGATTGACTTCCTCTTAGGATCCTCCTTTTAATTTTCCCTTCAATCATCTTTCTTACTAATCCATTGTGCCTCAAGGTATGTCTAATCCACCTAGTTTTTCTTTAGCATTGTTCTTCATATGTTTCCATCCTCTGTTGCTTTTCTGTGTACTTACTTCATTTTATTCGTGCATTTAATAATAATCAGCGTTTTCCTTCAGAAACATGTTTAAAAGACTTTCATTCTTCGCTGATCCACTTTCCCAACGTTTCGTGTCTCTGATCTTTGGAGTGGCATGCTCCATACGAACGTTTCGACGAATTGCTTCCTCATGGATGTTCCATACTGCTTCCGGGGAAGGAAGCCCTAAGATTAAGAACTAATTCCTCGTTTTCAGTCTCAGCCTCTCCCTCACGAAAGCCTTCTTAGGTTGAGCTATTATTTTATTGATTTTGGTCTAACTTCTTGCACTCCAATCAATGTACTGCTGGTCAGGTACGTAGATGAGATGAAGCATTCCACTTGATCTTTTTTCACTCCTCGAGTTGTAATATGTCTTCAGCTTGTTTTCTTTCACACACGAGGATTTTCTCTTTCTTGATACTCCCATTATACTCCCGAAGTCCATAGCAGACCTCCATTCAGGCCCTCTTCGCTTTCTACTAAAATTTCGATGCCGTATGTTAGTCGGAGGATTGATTTCTTCGCCATTTTCTTTGAATTAGCCCAATTCTTACGCTTCCTTTAGTGCTTCTTCTAGTGATATTACGTTGAACAGTCCGAGCGAAAGATTGCACATATCGCTCCCATTTTCCTTCCATTTTTAATATGCATAGTTGTAACCTGATTTTTCTAGAGGTGATATGATTATTTATCCGTTGTAGTAGTCCATTCCAAGCACTTCTAGTGCCTTGAACGTTTCGTTTCAGTCGACATTACCCAAGGCTTGCAAGAACACAAGTGCCATATTAATGCTTACATGCACCTTTTTTTCAGCTGAAGACCTCAATCTACGTATTGTCTCTCCTGCTCCTCGGTTTTTCCTTAAACTACATTGGTGTTCCGTGAGGCTTTTTTCTATACTTCCTTCTATTCTTCGGCTAAATATCCGAGTAAATATTTTCGCTACGTGAGGGATCAATGATCTGCGTTTCCACATTTACCCTGACTTCTTCGGGGGTATCTTTCCGTTAAAAGCTACTGTCGCGGCATCTCCTGTTATTGCTTTGAGTTTTGCACGCAGGCTATTTAAAGCAAAACATATTCATGTCACGTGGCTTCATCGGTTCCACTTTCTCTCTCTGAGCCTTTAAAGTACGAACTTTTCTAACTCCATTTCTATTTCTTGATGATTCGGCATGTCCATATGATATTGCAAAAGCAGCAAAGTTGATTCGTAGCAATATCATAACAGCCCCCTCGATGTAATCCTCACTGGTACGAGGAGGCAACCCGCGTGGGGGAACTTTTGAAAGTTCATGGCTGTGGTTTTGACGGAAAAGTTTTCCACCACCAGTGGAGAACGCAGGCGGATCGATTACCTCATAATGCCAAAACATTTTTAATCGTTCCCATTCCCACATAGAGGAATGTGAACGGTCGTGGAACGTCGACGATGGGTTACTCCTAAGTTTCAGATACCCCTGATCGACTCTGTTTTATCCGAAATAAATGGTAAAAATGGTAAATCATCCGTCAAATTTGGTTTAATACAAGATCTATCCCAAAAGTATGCGGAAGGCAACGGGAAACCACCGCATCAGTCTCCCGAGGAGATGCATCCCTGCACTCCACCTATTGATGACATGATGGCATTCTTCCCGGTAAAATATTCCAGGTAAAATAGTCCCCAAGTCGGGTCTCCGGGTGAAGAATCCTGGGAAGGGTTCATCGGTCAGGAAAGACAGATGCAGGATAGGGACATGGAATTTAAAATCCTTAGGGGTGAGCGCCAAGATAGAAACCTTGAGAAACCAAGATAACCTTGAGAACGCCAAGATAGAAATAGTGAGGGTGGGTATAGACATCCTGGGAGTTAGCGAGATCAAGTGGACGGGAGCAGACGACTACTGGAGCGAAGGATATCGAGTTATATACACGAGAGACGACCGGAGGATCGCAGGCATTGGCATTATACTGAAAAAAGAATGGGACAGAAGAGTAAAAGCAATATTGCGGTACAACAAGAGAACTCTGATGGTGAAACTGGAAGGAGAACCCACGGATTCCGCGATCGTGCAAGTATACATTCCGATTTCTAGTCATACAGAAGAAGAAGTGTACAAGCAAATGGAAGAAGTACGGACAGGTGAAGGGGAAAGAAAATCTCATCATACTGGGAGAATGGAACGTAGTCGTAGGAGAAGGGAAAGAAGGACGAAGCGTCGGAAATCTCAGGTTGGAAAAACAGAACGCTAAAGGAGAAGAGTAGTCGAGTTCTGAAATGAGAAGAATATGGTATTAGCCAACACCCTCTTCGAATAACAATGACGGAGGAGGTACACATGGAGGATGTCAGGGGATATCGCAAGATACCAAATAGAGATGGAAGGAATATATGGAAGAACTGTATGGTAAAGAACTTAGGTCAAGGACGTTAGACATATAGAAAGAGAACATGCCATAGAGGAAGATAGCTTAGGTCCAGGCATACTCCACGATGAGGTAGAAAGGGCATTAAGGGAAATGGAACCAAATAAGGCCGTGGGGGTAGACAACTTTACTGAGGAACTACTGAAATATTTAGGAAAATGTGGGAAGAAGGCCCTATATGGACTGATTCGTAGTATCTATGAGGAAGGAATCTGACCGGAAGATTTTGTGAGATCGGTGTTAGTTCCTATTCCAAAAAAGGCAAAGGCTATATCATGTGAGGACTACAGAACAATAAGTTTGATCCCCCACGCAGCTAAAGTTGTTCTAAGGGTCGTTAACAAAGTGATAGAGAGTAGGGCAAACGATTACTTAGGGGATGCTCAGTTTGGGCTTAGGAAAGGAAGAGGTACGCGTGATGCCATTGCAGTAATGAGATCACTAATCGAGAGGAATATAGAATGCAATCAGGACGTTTTTGCCTGTTTCGTAGATTTCGAAAAAGCGTTTGATAGAGTGAATTGGGGAAAACTAATGAGTATATTGCAGAAAATAGGAATAGATTGGAGGATACAGGAGACTAATCGGCAACCGCAGTTAGGTTTGCTGATGACCAAGCTTTAGTTTGTCAGTCATCCAAGGGGCTGCAAGCATTGCTGAGTGAATTGGAGGTTCAGTGCGATACATATGGAATAAGAATCAATATTAATAAAACAAAGGAAATGTGATTTTCCAGAAAGAAAAGGGTTAAGCTAAATGCTTAATATAATTTTAAAATTTGAAATATGAGGACTTAAACTAGAGCAAGTAGAACAGTTTACGTATCTTGGAAGCGTTTTGGACCAACATGGTCACAGTAGTAGGGACGTAAGGAAAAGAATTGCGCTAGGAAGAGGTTTTCCCTAGGAGGGAGTTGAAAGAGATGTTGAGGAGGATATTAATAAAATATTCGTCAAAACTTTGATATGGAGCGTAGTTATGTACTTCGCGGAAATGTGGTCACTGAAGCAGGAGGATAGACGTAGACTGGAGGGTTTTGAAACGTGGATATAGAGAAGGATGAAGAAGGTGAAGTGGGCGGAAAGGAAAACAAATGAGGAAGTACTATGTATGGTGGGCGAGGAGAGAGTTTGTTGGGAAAAATCCTAAGGAGGGAGGAAAACTAGAGTGGAAGAGTGTAATAGAGGGTGCAAAATACTATATTTATTTGGCAGTTGTGTCCATCCAAAACCTTCCTTAACTGGTAGATAACCTAATAATATTTTTTGAAAAGGGATACCTCAGTGTGTATTTTCACACTAATTTCCGTGCTCTGACGTTTGTTTCCTATGGTGAAAACAGTATATACTGCTATTTTTACAACTAATACGGCATAATTTTTTTATTAAACATTACTCGAGAAAAATTTTACGTTAAAAATATGTGCGAAGGAAGGCCGTCGTTGTGCCATTGCACTAATGAAATTAGAGACGAAATTCCAATATTTTTAGAAGACTCAATCTTGGTTACATTTGCGGCGGCTCAGCAATTTCCTTCTTTAATCGCAAAGGGAGAGTATTTCAAATAATATACGTTTAATTCTGAGTAATTATTTTATCTCAAACGCAAAATTCATGAAAATATTTGCTTCAACTCAACATGGAATTGACGAAGAAACGTTTTAAGGATCCCTAGTAAGAACGATGTACAGGCTCCATGGTCCCAAATGAACAAAACGACCATTATGAGAGTTAGATACTCTTAAGAGAATAATAACTAGCAGAGTTACGGTTAAAGCAAGTGAAGTACGCTACTTCATTCAGGTTTTCCTAACTTCACGTCTGCCCCGAAAGACTCCTACATAATGCACGGTGCCTGGAGCCCTAGAAGAGAATGCGGGTCACAGTTCGGCCTCTGTGGACTTAAGATAAGGAAATGTATTCTCCAACACCCTTTAAAACACCCAAGAAACCTTTCCTAGGGACTCGAGGATACCTTAAAATAAATCCTGTCTGTAACCCAATTAGCCTTGAAACCAAGCCTTTTGAAAACTTCCCTTCCATCTCAACAAAACTCTTTGCAAAGACCGTCTTCAAATGTCATTTGAAAGACACCCATGAGATGTACGCCTAACATTTATTTTGTTTTTACTTGCATTGGGACACGATTACTCATTTGGGCACGACAGTGACACGATGTTTTAGAAAAGAAAGGAAATCGTCTTAATGGGAATTGAGCATGTATGGGTGGTAATAAATATTTTGTGGAGTATTTATTTTCTTAACTTTTCTCGCAATATTGCCATCGCCATAATAGTATGAAGGTGTCTGAAAACTATGGGTTCTTTAGAGGGGGTCATGGATAAAATAGTAAATTTTAACGTACATTTGAACCATCCTGCAAAATTTGGAGGAGTCATTAATGCTGTCGTCGATTTAATCCATTGATGAGGCTTTAGATGTGAAAAACCTACAGTGGCTGGTAAATTGGGTCTTAGTTTCGAGGAACGAATCACGGATAGGACTCCGTCGGGCACGACTTATTATTTCTGTACATCCCTCAGTCATACCGATACCATTTGTTATACTGTGGAGGTTGAAAAGATATGCATAAGACCCACTGCAATACAACAGCGCAAGATGTGTATGAAGTGTAGTTTCTGGTTAGGACTTGACAGTAGAACTTTTGATACAGTTGAATTGAGTACTGAATCAGGGTACTGAAACCTTTATAGTAAGATTCTCATCTAATTATAGAAATATAATGTGTGTGAATTGTAATTATGTAATATTTTAATTATAATTCTGTAAAAATAGTTGTTTATTTAAAATTTTAACTATAGTCTAACTATTTTTTGAAAAATTGGTAGCTGAAAAAATATGAGCCCATGTTGTATTCAATAGAGCCACGGACTCGTTCATCATTTCCTATTTTATTATTCAAAATGCTTGTAAAAAACCTTTTGAGACAAAAAAATACTTCGTCATTCACATATTTTAACTAGTAACTGCATTGCCTGGGAGACCTTTCGTGATTAACCAAAAAGACAGATGAAACGGTAGTGATAAAAACTTGCGTACGAACCGTTGGTACTGAAGGCTGAGGAGAGTCAATTAGGGTTCTCACTCCCACGGTTTGGCAACGAGTCTACATGCTGTTGGCATGCAGAAATAGCAAATTTCAAAGTCAGTTCTTTTGATTTTGAAAAATATGAGTACCAAGCATCAATCTTAAAGTTTTTCCTATCCGGATGGGTGTAAGCCTTCGAATATTATAAACCTTAAAAATTATCCTATATTATTATATCCGCCGCAAATTATACACTGTACCGGTGTAAGCCTACTTGCTTGTCCATTCTCCTGATATTTCAATGTCAGCAACTAAGGTTTCTTACGAAACTTCTCAAATTAACACCTCCATAAAAAGAAAGTTTCGCATGGAGGAAAATATTCCACGGCGAAAGCACTTCATTGAAATTCAAATTGAAGTCAATTTCATGAATGTAAGCGTACTTTCCCGGCAAAAATTAGCGTCGGAAGAGGCTAAAAAAGACAAGACGAGAAAAGGTGACAAACTGAATTACGACAGGAAGGAAGCAGACATTCAGCATTAGTCTCTAAGGGTCGTAAATTCTTTCCTCCTCTCCAGTATTCCAATGGATTGTTTTGTTACCAATAACATTTTAGAACAATTACATTAATGCAAAGGCATGCTATCAGGTGGTACACAAAAAATATAGATGATAGTTTAATGCTGAATCGATCAGATTCGATTTTCATTCACCTCCTTTGAAAGGGTGAAAGAAACTCTTACCTCTGCCAACCGTAAATCCGTGGACAAACTTGAGGTTGTCGCAGTGTGAGTCAAATAAAACATTTGAGATGAAGGAAAAAACATTCGAGAGAACAGCATTACGGATAAATAATACTTTCAATATTTTACCTCCATGGGTTTAGCGTTCCAAGTTATAAGTGATGCATTGATAAATTCTCTTTCTCCCGTATGAATTATGTATCGGTGGGTTTGAAAATAAAAACGGTATAGATGAAACGTGATTTGAGTCCACCTTTTACCCTTAGAGCCCATATAGATGAGAGAGCCCTTAGATGTCTCGCCCAACGAATTCATGTTCGCTAGGAATTAGAATGTGCATATCTATTTGTTACGTAATACACTAAAAAAAACTCCTTAAATAATTTACCTGCATGCAGAACAAAATTCCAATGAAAAGTCGAGGAATCAATAAATTCCATGTGCTAAAGTTCAGGTGGATATTGAAAATAGAACTTTCACTGAGCAGATTTGTTTAAACCACAACTGAGTCATTTAATAATGCTTTTCAATTTCCTATTCATAGCAGCACGCAAGAATTTCACATTATTTTACTAAAATTATGTTTTCTTAACATCTCGTTTAACTGTGCATTATTAAAAGAAGGAGCAAGGTACTTCCCACGGAATTTTCTATAATCACAACGCGTTTCAACGCGATAAGACATTATCAAGTAGATCAGAAATAACGTGATGCAAAATGTTGATGATGCCATATTACGGTGAAATTCGTTTTGCCAAACAGTGAAATTCTGTGAAATAGTTCGTTGTTTCTTCTGTTTTTGTAGATAATACACAACTTTTACGGGGTCTAGCCTGGATCCGTTTCACTATTTTATGGATGATACCTTATAGCATATAATACTCTGAAACATGCAATAATATATAATAATAAGTAGAGGGATATCCTAAGAAGGAAACATATGTGAAAATAATTAAAAAACAACAATGTTGAAGACTGTCCGTCCCAGAAAATGTATGCTTCCGTTTTTTCCAGTTTCAGGAAAAACAAGAAAAAGTATTCACAAAAGGACTTTGTCCGTCGTTTTGCTATTTTCAAGCAAGCTATACACGTATTGTAAAATTGAAACTCTGCCCTAATGAAACGGGAATTCGGACATCTTAAATAATATGACGTGGAGAAATTCAATTCAGACAATACGAATTTTTCGGCCTACGACGTCATTATTTTGCTTTCAGAACACATCTAAACCATTTTCCAATGTTCCTTGCTCTTCCAAGTCTCATTTTCAAATATAAGGCTGTTTTGCTAGACCTGAAAAAATAAAATGTATTATCGTATGTATTATTTGTAATCAATCTGTAATACCAGGGTTAATGAAATTTTATAAACTCGATAACAATAATTACGCACGTATAAACTAAAAGGTTTAAGCTTTCACGATGTTTGTTTCATTATGTCATTTTTTTCGGGATTCTGAGTTTTTGACTGAACACAACTGAGAAAAACCAAAACTACGTCCACATTCTGTAAGAATAATACTGAATATCCTTTCACTATCCTCAGTAAATATACAGGGTTCGTCCGGAAGATAAGTGTACTGAGCTCAGGAAAAAAAATTATTACACTTTTACATATCTTAAGCTAATATTCCTCAAAATAGGACCCTTGTGAGTCGATACAATTGTTCCAGCGGCGTTCCCATTCCTGGAACGCTCCCGCGAAGGCATCATCGGGAACCTCTCGAAGACATGTCGTCACGGCCTCTTTGACGGCGTCCAAAGTCCCGTATCGCGTTCCTTCTTCGGGAACAGAAAGTTTCTCTAAAAAATGTGGATCATTTTTGCAGTGATCCGCAAGTTGTGTCGCGATTTCCAAACGATTGAGTCTTTGATCATCACTGAGCACTTTCGGCACCAACTTTGCACAAATTTTTCACATCTGTAATTGGTCCCTAATAATCTCGTGCACTATTGTTTTTGGCACATTACACTGCTCTGCTATCATCCGAACACTAAGACGACGATCAGAGTTCAGTACATCGCGAACTTTTCGCACATTTTCGTCGGTGAGTGTCGTTGATGGGCGTCCAGGCCGTGGTTCGTCGTCGACCTCTTCTCTGCCCTCCACGAACATCTTGTGCCACCGAAAGATCATGTTTCTGGACATGGCTGACTCCCCGTAAGCCAGGTTAATCATACCGACAGTTTCGGTAGACGATTTCCCAAGCTTTACCGCAAATTTGATGGAATAATGCTGCTCCAAAAACTTCGACATCGCGTTCCGTGACGTGGGTCGAGCGTGGAGGTTCGCGTTAAAAGAGCTCCTCACTACACCAAAGCTCAGAGCCGACTGCCTTTTTCAGCGTCGCTTGCCAACATACCCCTCTCCAATCGCAACCCGTCAGAGCGGTGCTGGGCGCGCTTGGAGCGGCGGGAAAAAATCAGTACACTTATTTTCTGGACGAACCCTGTATACCCTTATCAGCATCAAGGCGGAACTTTTTGGAAGGGTAAGGGTGTCAATAGGAGTAGAGATATTCGCATTACTTTAAGGTTAAAGTGACAAGAACTACTGTGACTGAAGACTTCACACTTTATTTACAGATTAGATTACCCTATTAACAAGAGAGAAATAAACTCCCGAGGAAATCAGATGAAATTAAAATCTCTCATTTACAAATTGACACGATAGAAAAAAAAGATAGATCGCGGGGAAATATAAATTAAGGTGATATCTGCGTGATGTGCGGGAGAGGGAAGGAAAGAGTTCTTCGCCATGGCATATAAGGTTCCATTTCGCTGCGCTTCACTCCCTGAGAACGTTCCCCTTTGAAATCCGAGGCCTTTTGAGACAGTACGACGAAATAAAAAATAAATCTAGTCCGCACTAAAAGTCTTTTCAAGTGCAGAGACATCAACATGTTTTCCTCTATCGTCGTATATCTCTCTCCCGGGAGTCCAACAAGGTAGTTGGGAGAAAAAAAACAGAAGGAAGGAAATGTCTAATGCCGAACGAACCGTGAAAGAACCCGTCATATTCTGAGGGGCAATTTGGCCAAAAGTACATCGTCTGGTTTGGGAAAATGCCTGCATGTCCGTACTCGCAACCTTCAAATAGTCGGGATAGCAAATATTTAAGGTCACCCTTTTCTGGTTACTTACCCTCGTAACGTCCGAAAAGGTTAAGACCAAATACTATCGTAAGATGAGAGAACACCCACTACTGCTGAATGTGAGTCGCCATAGGAAAAGGTGAATTCAGCAAACATTTTCGGTGAGCCGGAAAAATGCATGAAGTACGAAAAATACCCAGGAGGACAGATCCGACACGGAGTAGAAGAATTCAATCTATCTATCTCGTATTAACCCTTTCCAAATCACTCGGTCAATAGATCGGTACGCGAAGGTTTTATCTTTTATCGATTGACAGGAAAAATTTACGCTTTGATGCAAAACTAATAGCTGAGATGTAGAAGAAAGTGGGAGAAAGACAAAAAAATGAATGATTACAATAACTGACTTGCATATTTTCTCAAAATCCTTATGGCATAATCCTATTTCACAAAACATGGAATTTCATTAGCACCGTAGTTTAAGTAAAAGTGTAAAAATTTCATTCTACTCCATTATTGCACGCTAACCTGGGACCAAAAATTACGTTTGAAATTTAAGTGAATGACTTGTATATGCCTTTCATCATCATGCCATTATATACCTTTTCGTCGATGATCTACTTTCCGATAAAAAAAAATTCGTTTCGGTAACATAATGCTTGGATAAAATTATCATGTGGCAATAAAGAAATGATTGCGACACAGAAAAGTAACCTGCATCGAGGGAACATTAAAGCCTGGAGTAAAAAATTCGAGATTTTATTTCACACAATATTCGCGAGTAAGATAAAAATTTTGATGGAAAGTGGAACTATGAATAGATCTTCTGGTTACAAACACTACACAATTTACTACAATTAGATTATTTCGTAAACTCTGGTGTACTTCAACACCTCCTACCATATGCACAATTGACGACTCTTAATTGCCTAAATTGAATATATTCATATATTGGTGTAACTTCTGAAAAACCTTCAATTTGAGGTTTGATTTGGAAATAATTGTAAAAATACCAATCGTGATACGAATAATAAACTCAATAAGAGACTACGCATTTGTGAGGAACTGCAGAACACAGGTGAGATATTCCTCGACTGATGTTTTGAAGAAAATTATGAAATGTGAAAAAGAGAAATAGCTATTACAACGTGCAATATATAATAATACAGGTCATCTATCAAGCAATATTCGTAGTCAAAATGAATGCTGATTGGCGTCCAGTTTTTCGAACATATAATATCGAATGAATAAGCCATCCAGAGACTGGCCTGGGTACTGATTAAAAATTTTCTAATAAAATCATATGGAATTAATACAAACGATAAATACCGCTAGAGATTATTTCATTTGAATTTCCTGTGAACGGATTCTTCCAGGACTTGGCAAGTAACTTGCAGTTTATGCCGCGTCTCGCTCCAAGACACTGTCAAACTGAAGACAGTGGAAAACAAAACTGGTCCAAACCTCTTCAATTCATTGTACGATAATGCGTCAAAATTAAAGAAAAACGTGGCCTGCTTTACCAGTTGTTTTCTCACAAAGATCTATAATATTTTGTATCCTTCACAGTCTCTATCTAGTTACTGTGAATAGATGAATTACTAGAAATAACCCATGAATGCTCTTGTATTTCCCTGTTAATTGATTTGAAACACCTAATTAATCTTTTTTCGCGATTTCTACATGCATCTAAATACGCTATCCGTTAAGTAAAAAAAGTCAGTGGAAAAGTTTAACCACACAAAATATTTCAAATCAGCCAAATATTTTAAAACTTAACTGTTTGATACCTTGCCTAAATAAGTGTCACATTAACATCAAAATGTGCTACTAATATACATGGTACCCTGCAAGCCACTTCAAGGGAGTGTGGGAAGGAGTGTGTGGCAAGAAGTGATAAAAAACCAGAATACTTTTGACAAGAAATGCTTTTCCCCATAGCGCGGTCGGATAATGTTATTCCGATACCTCATTATTCGTTGGAAACATTACATCGTACACCTACCTGTTCCACACTTAATCTCTCCTACTCTATTAACATGAACTCTGCTGCCGTATCACGATGGAGCTAATAATATATTTTCAACATCATCGCTACAGAGACCTCCTGGCGATTATGGAAGTGGTTTAAATAAATTTGTCACTTAACCTGCTTCTCTTCGAGAGTTATTCCGATCTAATGCATCTAATAATTGTATACGCTACTCAGTTTATCATAACAATGTTTTACAAATGCAGCTCCTCTTCCTGCACGCGATATAATTCGGCAATTCCATTTGCTGACAGCATATCCTAAATGAAGCCTAAATAGCCAAGATAACATTACTCTTTAACTACCTCGTCACATTTCTCCGATGCTCTTTTAATAAATTCTAATTTGTTGCTAGATTGTCCACATATTCCCCATATATGCTACACCCAGGAGGCGTCGTGAGCGAGGGTGACACCATAATATTTAATTGAGTCTACACTTTCTATTTCCATTTATACTACTGATTCAATGGGCGTCCGAGGGGAAACTACATACTCCCACTCCAAAAACGCATCTACGCACTTTTAATGTTTAATTTTAATTTAATAGCATATTTCAACAAATAATTTTATATAATAAAATCAAAAATACTATGATTTCAATTTATTTTAACATACTCTACATTTGTACTATGCCTCAGTGCATATTGATTTCCGGTTAACTAGGACCCCATGAAAGAAAATGCATTTTAAATTTCCCTTTCCGAAAACAACTTTATCCACAGAAATTCGAATGTTTAATTTCGTCTTTATTCATTCAAGTGGGTATCGTTATTCAAACGCCTTCCGATGGTATGGTTTTCGTAAATATAGTATTTCCTTAGATATTATTCTCTGGCAATGCTACCCGAACTACGAGAACCCGTGGCCCAAGGCCCTGGGGCATAGTGACGCTAATCACTCGCCGTCTAGTACAAGCTGAATTTTGGATAATCAGTAATTTCATAAATCCCCTGGAAATGAATGGCTTCAGCCGTGCTCCTCAAACTGAATTTAACAGAACAAAATCCAAGCTCATCCCTTGCGTTAATCCTGTGTCGCCCGTCGCACTGCACGCCGGGATCGATTCCACCGAGTTTCCTTATTGTCGAACGTGACGCGATGCGGAAGCTGAGCGTAATAATCGCCGCGGAGAGCGCGTGTAGTGTGGAGCGAACAATTTGCAGTGTTGGCAGACGGAGAATCGGCCATCTCCCATATGGACCTACCCATTCACACACAGGTAAACAGAACCAAAAAGAGGACAAGAGTATTCCCATATGCAACACCACCGTAAAATAGCGGCAGGCTGTTGTGCTAAACTTAAAAACGTTTATAGTATCGGCGCCAAAAGGCACCAAAGAGTTCCATTCTGAAAACGTAACAGACTTTGGTGTCGCCATCTATAGCTGATACCGAGTTCTTCGTCGTACGCGTTAAAACATCATACCACGATTTCCGAACACCCTGCCCTCCTCTTTGGAGCAGGAGTTACAAGTCTGGCATAGCAGACTGAAGAGGAGAGGGAACCGCAGGAAGTGTGACGTCAAATGGACGGTCTGAATTCTTTCACGATAAACGCAAAGGATAGATAAAGGTTGTCGACTTCCTACACTGAGTTGAAGGACCGAAAGTCGAATTTCCAGTGCTTTGAATCTAGTCCTTGAAAACTACTAGGTTTATCTACCCAAAATTTGGATGCCTGGCAAAAGAATAGGATAAAATCAGTTTTTAACGCTAGCCATAGTGTTGTCGACATTTATGAAGCCTCGACTGTGCTGACATCTCTACAGTGATGATACACAAATACTATAAATTCTGCTTCGTCCCATTACCTTCTGCCGCGCGCAATTCACTTCAACAGTGTCAAGCTGTCGACACTATGGGATATTTTCACATCTTAGTTTTCAGCGACGTGGATACTCGACTAAAATATTTTCAGTGGTCACTCACTTAGTGAAGGGAAAGTATCATGAGAGAAGGAATTAGATATGCGAAAAGATGACAGTCATATTAAGAGTATAAAAAATATGCCAAAGGAAAATGCGTGAAGTGATATTTATATGGCAGGTGAAAATTTTTTATCAGTATGATGCAAGTATGTATTTAGGCGATGCGACTGGTAAAAGTGATCAGGGGGGGCGACCGAAAGTTGAGTTCATTCTCACTGCTAGAGATAGATGTGGGTAATTTGGTGGAGGTAGTATTTTCAGTGATTCTGGAGAAATTGGAACTGTGTTGAAAATAGCCTACTCCCAAGGATGATGCCAAGGGATATAAAATTCAACGTCCCATCCAGTGGATGGAGAATTACTCTTGAAAGGCTCTCTACATGGTACACAGGGAAGGTTAGGGAGAGAAAAAAACCAAAAGAATCAACCCAAACTCTGGTTTGATGGGAAAGACCTTTTGCTACACCCTATACGTCGGTTGAAGCTCACACAGTCAGTTCAGCTCACTCACTGTGTTGGTCAGTTCCTTTCCCTGAGGCGCCTGTGGTGTCTCAAGAAGATCTGGTACCCATAAAATCACATAGATTGGGATGGACTACTAAAATTTTCTTCCAAAGCAGCGTTTTCAACCAGACCCTCGGGGTAGAAATTCAATGCAGTAGTCACCGCACGAATCCAATCCGCAAGCGTGATTAGAGTCAGAATGAACGTGTGGTGTAATATCTACGTAGAAATTCTAACATTATATTCAAAAGGGAGATGAGTGAAAGGGAATAAAAGACATAGGCTGACCAGTAGACCGAACTTTAACACTACCTGTTTTTGGGCTAACGTAACTAATAAGCGTACAGGGATTGATTTTAAGGGGGGCCGTGGAGAGAAAAAAAATGCAGTAAAACCTCTTCACGTGAGAATATGAACCAACATGAGCCGTCACATATATATATTGTAGTCCTGCGATCTTCAGTTCACAGAATTTCAACATGTCTACGTGACGCCGGGGCTGGCTTGCCTGGAGTAATGTGTGCTTCGAATTACGGCGAGGTTTTCAGTAATCAATAGTTATGTAAGTAGGAGGACGACCTTCCCTTGTTATGAGAAAGGACAAGAAAGAAAGGGGAATGGAGTCAAGCGTGCAATTTGGCAGGACTGGTGGCCGCCGAGGATGTGATAATTCTTTGCTCTCTCCGAGGCTCGTTGCAAAATTTCCATGTCACCATTTCCATGCGCATCACTCCATATTTCTCGCCGGAAGCATTAGTTTTTTGGAGATAGAGCCGTGGTCCAAAATGCTTACTAATTAAAATCATGTAGGAAATAAAATGGAAGGAATTTCATCTCTCAACGCTAACAACAACGGAAAGTTTTCGAGCTACCAAATTATCAGTGGTCGAACTTGTAGAAATTTTAGCTCAGACCAATTCCACGAAATATATTTTGAAATTAAACCGTATTCAAAATAAATCTCTTGATAAATTTGATTCAAATTGCTACTACTAAAATAAAGGCTCAGGCTATCGTTAATTTAACAAGGAAGGAAATCACTCGAATTAAAGATGATAGCATTAGAAAAATGCTGAAGGAAAACAATTGGTACGAATCAAATACTAAAACCGAAGGCATAATTCTAATGCTGCATTAGTATTAGGTTTTTGTACCCTGCGAGCCGCCGCTAGTGTGTGTGACGGGGGATATCATATTCGCAGGCGTGATATCGGTGAGAAGTTGAGGGAAATAGACTGTTGAGGCAACCAACCCAAGGATTTATAACTAGTTAAAATATACAAGACACATGTAAAGAGACTGTCAGGTATGCCATTAAAGTAACTTTAGTAGAGTTAACCACTGATTTGCACACAAATACGAGAATTTCACAAGAAAAAAGACGCTCAGTTTGATCAGAATTCGAAGAGAGAGCCCTGAATTTCCTATCGAGTGGTACTACTAGTTAAGGCTTCCGAGATGCCGTCTTACATTTGGAACTTTTAAGGGTTTTCATGGGACAAAACATTTTGAAAAGTAACCGTACACACAAATTCCCAAGCAATCGTACTCACGTGCGTTGCGCTACAGTCTACGAGGTTAAAGGCGCATTAAAGCATGGTAAGCGTCTAACCTACGCTTAAGTGACCCATGGAGCAAACCCTCAGGATCTATGAATTTGTCTGAAGTCCCGGGTTAAACGACTCGTGGTTTTAGCCTCGCACCATGGTTCAACGTTCAAAACTCTGATTACTTTCTGGCATTGTAGACACGGTACTATTTAAGCATATCTTTTTATCTTAAAGGGCTTACAAATTCAAAATGTAAAAGAATGCCTCGGTTACTAGACCTGATAAAACATTCAGCCAGACACCTAAAGATCAGGGCTGGAATCTTATCGAGGTGGATGACTTTTTCACTGTGAAATCCTCATACTAAACACACATTTGTATGCTGCGTAGTGACAGTATTCGAAAACACTAGACATGTTATGTGACGTTATGTGCCTTTTGTTTCATATTACTAGTGATCTCAAACTCCATGAAAAATTCTCATTTGGTTTTTTTCAATTACGAGGGTCATCCGGAAAGTAGTACCCGTTCGTGAAATAAAGACACAAAAGTAAATATTAACAAACATAAAAAATTTTATTTGAAAGAGGATACTTTAAACTACTTCTCAACATAATCTCCAAGCAAATTAAGGCATTTGTCATAACGTGTGACAAGTTTCTGTATTCCTGCTGCATAGTCCTTCGCCGCCAGCTCATTGAGATACAGGGTCACTCCTTCTTTAAGTTCTTCATCGCTGTCAAATCTTTTTCCTGCCAAAAAGTCTTTAAGCTTTGTAAAGAGATGAAAATCTGAAGGGGCCAAGTCCGGGCTATACGGTGGATGGTCGAAAGTTTCCCATTTGAATTGCTGCAAAAGTTTTTGTGTTATCCCAGCTGCATGAGGCCTGGCATTGTCATGAACGAGAATGACACCAGTAGACAATAGACCTCGCCGCCGATTTTGTATTGCCCGCCGTAATTTCTTTAATGTTTCACAATACGCATTGGCATTAATAGTGTCTCCACGGGCCATAAAATCAATAAGCAATACACCTCGTCGATCCCAGAAAATGGTTGCCATGAGTTTCCTGGTGGACAGAACTGTCTTGAATTTTTTTGGTTTGTTTGGTGAATGAGCATGATGCCACTCCATTGACTGTCGTTTACTCTCAGGTGATGCATAACAAACCCATGTTTCGTCACCAGTAATTATGCGAGTCAAGAAAGAGTCTCCTTCATCAGAATAACGTCCCAAAAACGTCAGTGCTGCAGCCATACGCTTGGTTCTGTGCTCATCTGTAAGCATGCGAGGGACCCATCTTGCACAAATTTTTGCATAATGCAGATGATGTTTAACAATTTCATGAACAATTGTTCGAGAAACATTGGGAAAATGCTCACAGATGTCATCAATTGTGACGCGCCGATCGTTCCTCACGAATTCGTCAACTGAGCTCACCAGTTGGTCTGTAATGACAGACGGTCTCCCCGAACGCTCATCGTCGTGTGTGTTCCCCCTCCCCATGTTGAAGTTGCGACACCACCGCCGAACAGACGACTCGTCCATTACATTGTCTCCATACACCTCCTTTAATTGGCGATGAATATCACATGGGCGAACGTTTCTTGCATTGAGGAATTTAATCACTGCCCTCACTTCACAACTGGCGGCGTTCTCAATTTTTTTAAACATTGTAAACAATCACAGAAACAACACAGGCTATGCTAGCGTCACGCAACTTGGCTCAGAGAAGGCAGACAAGCCACTGAAGCTATCTGACCTCGTCCAGCGGCTACTCGCGTCGTCAGCACTTCATGCGGCACGAACGGGTACTACTTTCCGGATGACCCTCGTATATCAACATCTGCACAATAATCCACAAACCGAAACAGGCAATGCAAACAGGCAAAAATAGTAGAGCTGCTTTAAATTCTACTATTCCGCGACAATGGTTTCCACACCTAGTTTCTTGATTTAAATGCTTTCTTTCCACAGATTCTGTAATGAAGAACGTTTGCAAATTTATGCCAAGTATTTGTGTCCTATTTCCGTAGCAAGGTGAAGAAGAAGCCCGTTGGAGGTGAGATATGTTGTTTATTACTCAAAGTTTCCCTCTGATTGCATTAAGTGGATACATATACACGGAGGGGTAACGCAGTATGAACATTGAAGTAATTTCATAAAATGTGAGCATTATATTAGCAAGAAATTTGTTAAGCTTAACCTGGCTCTACGTTAATATACCTAGCTCAAAGAATGAGGAATGCAGTTGAAGGTAAAATAGGGATGACAACAGCTAATAAACCCATGCCTTAAATGGAAGAGCGTTAAGAAAAACTTAAAATCACCCTGGCAAGGATTTTTCCCGAGGGAGAAACTGTCGCCCAGAGACATTAATCCCTGCTTAGTCGCTAATGCGATTTTCTCTGGTCCAGCTGACCGTAGAAAAAAGCACTTTTATATCGAAGCCATTTAACACTATATCGTCCGAGGATATCTTGTTTTGACTTTATTGCTTTTAGATGAATGTCATTTGACAACTGAAGATGTAAGAGGAAAAAATACCGTGATTTTTCAGGGTCAATTTGGAGATATTTGCCACCCAAACCACAAAGCTATGAGTGATGGAAAAGTTAAGCGGTACAGCTACAGTAAATAGTGCTGATTCTCCAAAGAAAGAACTGCTGGAGATAAATTTAATTAAGGCGGAAATTAGATGGTGCCCCATTAAAATGATGTAATATGATGAACAGGCAAAATGACGAATGGAAAGGGCATTTGGAAACTGGATGGGGTGGGAAATTCTGTGAAACATGTTGACGAGAAGAAGAAAACTAATTTCGGAATATTTTTCGGCATGATAGTGCTCTAAGGAACATTATGGAAGGAATATTGATGGCGGAAAACTACAGAGGTAGTTTTATTCTGATTTAATAGGAAAAGGTTTAGAGAGTCATCAACGCAAGGAAAAAAGAACAAAGACTGCCACGGAAAAGAAAGGATGGTTAGGATTGCTCTTGCAAACCAATCCCAAGTTTAATATCCTGTGAATGTAAGAGGTTCTACATCACTTTTCTCATTTTCCACATGAAACTATGGAACCATAAAAGGTCGCGATACTCTGGACGGGGATAGCAGTGTCAAGAGCCATATTAAGGAATCTCTTTCTTCGACCCGTGCGAAATTGCTCAACAACTCGCGGATTCGCGGTTACCACAAGATTGCCAAGCACGCGCAAGGTCATCTCTGCCTCAATAGTCTCCTCAAAATGACGGAAATCGCTCAAGGTTACCTTCTTTCGGCCAATCAGCCCGCAAACTGAGGTTTTACTCTAAAGAAAAAGCATCCTTATTTCAAGCTCTACATTGTGGGTACTTAAATATGTGTGTATATTGATAAAAAAATGGTTTTTATTGAACTGTACGCAGCTAGAATCGAGTCACACTTATAAATACGTTGGAATCTTAATGCATTCGCCAATATCACGCACGTGTCTAGAATTTTAGAGCAGGTATTGAACGTTCCTCGAATAAACTTCTTCCACCGTGCTAACTCTAAGTTCTTTCGTCTATGCCTTGAGTACTTCGGGTATACTACTACTCGTAATAAAACGAATAATTTAATATAAGTACGGTTAGATATATCTCGCTAATAGCTTATTTTAAAAGACGAAAATAATATTTCGAAATACATCGCCACAAAGTTTTTCAATTAACAAAAAGAAATTATATTATATCATGTCGCAACCCGTACTATTTATTATGCCATTGATGTCCAAACTAAGGCTCAAGGACCTATTGATGCGTCCCAAGCCCAATCCAACCCAGAAAAACTACAGAGAAATCCTTCATTATATAAGTAAATCTTTCTGTGGAGGATATAATAACAGTATTTATTGAATATACAAGTACATAACAACATACATTACTAATATTATTGGGCAAAAATTTTAAATCTTTAGGTTATTTCTGAGATTAACACCTGTCCTGGGGTAACCATATGCATTTACATCACTGCATATTACATAGTTCACATTCGTGAAATATTACTGTTAAATCTGTGGAGTTAGATTGGCATACCAAGTAGTGTCCCTATTTTTTGCAAAGGAAAAAGTTTCATACAGAGTATCGAACACCATCTCGAACACCAAATTGAATCTACAAAAATAAAAAACCGAAAGTTCAATCATATTTTATGTACGTTGAGTTCACATCAATTGGGAATGAATCTCCTTGATAGAATACACGCTGGGACCCTAGGCACAGCCTCCCAATGCCTGGTATGAAACATTACCTACCACACACCCTAGCGGTGGCTTGCAGGGTACCATTTAGAATTAGAAATAGCAATTAACTGGCGATCAATATAATTCTCCCTCAAGTGGACTAGTTAATGGAATTTTTCACGTACATAAGGAAACCAAATCGTATTTCTTTTGGATTTAACGTTCAATCAACTGAGCTTCTTAAGATAAAAGAAAGTATCTCTCATTGTAAGTTAAAGATAAAGAATATGCTATTTAGCAAATTCTTAGGTTTTATGCTCATTTCAACATTTTATTCATCAAAAACAAAAGGAGCACTTGGGAGAACGAATTGAGGGAATATTAGAGTTGCTTGCAAATTTTGAAGTGGTAAGGTTTTTCAGTGGATTTGACGTTGGCATGTCTGATCACATTAATATTATTCCTTAAGAAAAGTGATAATGAGTGAACGTCATAGTAACATGATTTTCTAAGAGAGCTAAACACGACTTAAATTCGATACATCCGTATCTTCTAAAATTACGTTATTAAAAAGGGATAATAAAATACTTAGAAGAGTAAAAGAGGCTAGATCGTGCCTGCAAGACACTACTGGGTGGTATGTTCCACCCATTCATGCGTAGCCCGTGACAAAGACATGATGAAAGACTTAATTTAGAGACCTGGTATACAGTTTTTAAGCACTCTGAGCTTCTAATTAAATTTTGAAACTTGCTGTAAATGATACATAACGTACACTTCAGGCTAAGAATTCAGAAATTTTATCAAAATTAAATATACTTGATATTTTAATGCAACCTTAAATTTGAAAGAAGGCTCGCTGTGATGTAATTCGAAACGATTTCTGAACGAAGCTTTCACTTCTGTTAATGACAAGAAACTGATATTTATGAGATAAAAAATTATCCAATAGGGGCGGGGATACAAAAAGTTCGAGTTTTCCTGGTCCCATCTTCATCTGCCTATATTCTGTAGTACTCTCATTTATCAGGAGAAGTTCTCACCTTTTTTCAATAAAATTACCCTGACAGTGCCCCAGTATTAAATGCCACATTCTGTCATTTATAAATCTAGCATCAAATTTAATGTTTATACGCATGTTTGAATTGGTGAGAACTTACAGGCTTAAGAGTATTGCACCGGAAGTAAAACAAAACAGCAGGATAAAATAGAATCAAAAGGAGAAAGAAAGAATCTTTGGGGGGGGCGGGGGGTTGAGAGAAGGTATAGTCCATTTTCGCGGCCACCACAAGTTACTAAATCCCTTTTCCTCCAAAACCTATCTCGCAGGGAAGCAACTGTCTTGGGCACGAACCACTAAACGAAACTGCGGCTAACGTCCGGAAACAGGTTTCCCGGTGCGCGTTCAGAAACATGCGCCCACCCTATTTCTACGGACAGAGCCTGGTTTTTGAGTCCGTGGCTTTCTTTTCTTTTTATTCGAGAAAACAACATTATCAAAGTTCCCACCTTTCCCTTCTTCCCCACTCTCTCTCTGCTCTCACCCCACACGCTCACATCGAGGCACGCAGGCTGAATTTTTATTCGCTAAGAAACCATGGTCGCTGTGATCAAACGGCACATTAGCATTCGGTGCGAGTGCATACGTCTATCTACATGTATTTGGATGTCGAAACACTCAACGGGATAGGACAGGGGTGAAAGTACTAAAACAGTAAGGAGCAGGGAAAGAGAAAGGTAGTGCAATCGGAGTGGGCGAAATTCATTTTGCTACTGTCACGTATTTTCTGCGAAAAAAAGAAGTCTCTTTACAGACGGTGTTCATTTTGAGATCTAAATTTTTTATCCTCGAGGTTCAGAACGACAAAAGAAATTTCTGCGAATAATTGAGTGAAATTCTCTCAATAATTTAAATCTGAGTGCTGTAAAGCATGATGTTTTCGACCTAGATCTGCAATGATTGGCCTTTTATTCACAGATTTCAACTTTTTAATACGGTTGCTACAAGTCAGGCTTCCCAACATCGAACCTTCTGGATGATATGAATAACAAACTTCCATCAATCTATATCTTTAAAACTGCTCATAAAATATGAATGGATATACTAGTAGGAAGTATTTGCGTGTATATATTTATAAACAAAAGGTTTTCCTTTAACATATATAATAATTTAAATATTTTTCTTATTAACAGGGGGCAGTTTAACGCATTTACTTTGGAGCTAGAAGGCTCCAACTAACGGCGTTCTTCCCAAGGGTGGTCAGCCTGTCTTCACAACAAAAGTATGACTCGTTACTCTGCAAGAGTGTCATTTTAACTTATCCTAACACTTAAAATATATCGCAGATTCATTTCACCACCTTTAAAGCAGATACACCCACAAAATGCTGCTCCTAATCTTCAGGCCCCCTTACCATAACTAGAGAGTCCAGCGAAGTTTTTTCTTATTCATAGATGGTCAACGAACCGCTACTCCGAGAGACCCATATTTCGAACTAAAACTTTGCAATCCCTTGAAGACCAAAGGTTTACCCCCGAATTAATGAACGTCCTCTAGTCTCAACCATATTTTGTCATGATTCTCCTTTCACTATACACCCTCCACCCACGCAAAATCAAACCACTTCCTCTGCCTTCATTAATTCCGGCTACCGGTGTCAGAGCGACCACCATTCCATCAGACTCCTCCTGTTGAACTACACCACCACCAACGAACTTCCTCCCTTGACTCGTCCCTTCCTCCCCTTAACATTAATCCACCTCTCTGCTAAAAGGATACACCTCCAATCAGGGACTTACCGCCGTGTTCACTCTTTATCCATTCTACCAACAAGGCCGATAACTACTCTATTGTTTTCATGAATTTGTATTCTTAAAAGTATTTGCTTTCGGTGTTGTATTCCAACAAAAGAGACTCCACGTGTTTTTTTGGACAAAATAAATTAATATGTCCTAGGTCAAAATCTGATGATAACGATCGTGCCGTCGAAATATCAAAACTTAATGTGTCCATTTTCTGTGTCTCTGTGTTTAAATGTTTTAATCGAAGTTTTTGTATATTTGTGTCGTCACTGACGAGCGTTATATAATATATATACATATAAACGTATATATATATATATATATATATATATATATATATATATATATATATATATATATATATATATATACAAGGGTGCTCTGAAAAGTTTCCTACCTAACAAAGATACAAGACATTTTTTCTGAAATTTTCTGAGGGGGAAACTTTTCAGACCACCCATATATACACACACACATATGCATACTATCATAATGTTTCATTTGTTCACGATAAAAATTTGGCAAAAAATAATAGTCATTGGTAATGAACAAAGCGTGCCCACGTTCACGAGCATTTATCAAACTGAATGGCATTACAAGGCGTTATCGCGAATGTCCTGTTTCTGGGACTGAATATTTTTACGTTTAGTGTGTCAAGGTAAGAACTCAGGCTCATTCATTGATAATTACTCAATCTATATACAGTGTATATGGCTAATATAGTATTTCAGGTCACGAGCGACATAAAAATCAGGGAAATTCTTTTTTCTTCCTTTCTCCATTATATATATTGAACTGACACCAGACTTACGTTCTACATTACGTACGAAGCATTCCGGCAGATTTCACGCCACGTTAACCTCATTAGCTTAGAATGCCGTAACTACACAAAATATTTTTTTATGTTTTAGCGTACGTGAAACAAAACACTTTTTATGTTTATTTATGGAATAATAATTTAATAGACACACTACCCGTTATATTTATATAATTTGGTGTTTATTTTGGTAATTCTTCATGGTAAACAATATACACATGTACAACAGCAGTATCTTATCACATGGCAGGGAAACTTTCTTGTGGCTGCTTTGGATATTCGGTTGAAAATTTTACTTCTGATTTAGTCCAAAAATATTAGTAGATGTGATTTTTCTGAAAAATAGGATGTCATTACTAACAGAAATGGTAATGCCCATCCTATCATTAGCCTATCTGAAACTGGACCATTGCAATACTGCCATGATAACTTCATCAAAAATAATTTGGGCGATATTTCTCATAATTTTTAACTTGGGAGGTGAAAACGGGAAAGAAGAAAACTTAATTATTTAGACTGTAGCGTCTGTTCCTATATATTTATCTAATTAATATCGAACTGATATCACTAAGAGAAGGAAAGTTTTCTCTCTACATTCATCCCACAAAAATTTCCTTTGAGCTTTTGCTTGGTTTATCATTAGGATTCACTCAAACCTCTCAAAAGACTTGAGCCTCTGCTTTTCTAAAAAAATCCATCCAAAATTCTACATTCATTAAATATCGATACTTGCATTTTGAAGGTTAAACATCAACACATATTAATCTGATATAAATGAAAAAATCCTCAGAAAAGGGGAAATTCGAGAATTTTGGAAAAAAGCCCTGTAATCCGAGTTTGGTTTTTAAAAAATATGTCATATTTAATACTCAGGCCAAGAACAGGAAAAGAAAAATTAAATAAATTTGGTAAGGGCAATATATTTTTCTTCAAAAGTAGTTGTGTTGGTCTAAAGCATTTTTTATGCATCGACTGAGGCTTCCAGAGAGTGATATAAATCGACATTTCTGATAGGTACTGATAATACTTTGATTCAGATTAAGAAATTTATTTAAAAAATTATTCAATGTATTAAAAAGTGTAACGTAATAAGTGATGTTTCATGTCAGGGATTTACTAATTTATCTTTGACCTCACAAAATTTTTAAGCTATCAATAGTCAAATGATCCTTCTAATGTATTAATACGTATACATTTACGAAGTAATTTGAAATTTGAACTTATTCCTATAATTGCTTATTTTATCATTTAATTAATTATCTTACAACTTTGAAAGGAATAAAAAATTAATCATTTGCGAATTTGAAGCTTAACGCAATAGATTTTGCACTGTGCGGAATTAATTTCAGCCTAAAAACTACCCCTTAAAAAGGCACGCTTCAGTTGACCTATTAGTATGTTTAATTTCCTCTCTTTTCACTACATACAATCCTGGAAATGTTCCTATGACTAAAATGAACAAGTTTCATTTACATATGTTCGAACAACTACACCATACTTCAACACCTGTTACATGTTCTAAAAGTGGCATTTAACTTCGTCTTTAAAAGAATACAAAACTTGAACTTATACTTGTACAAAAGAGTATTTCATTTTGGGAAAGCGTGGCTAATCAGACTAATTCAACTCTCTGGAAAATTTCCCGAAATGTTTTAGAATAGGTTTCGTGGAACTGCTTCAGAAAATAAGCTTTGAGTTTTCGTGTCTCGTAAGCCAAAAACTCCCCAACTATCACGAACCGTACTTTCATGTTGGTGGGGGGGGGGGGGGGGAAACCAAAAAAACTTATTTTCACAGGAATCGTCTGTAACTAGTTTTATTCTTATGACCTGTTGTTAGTTTCTTATTCTTTTTGTACGAGCCTTAATTTATAACGCAAAATGCTCGGAAAATTCCTCGACAAAAAATTCTGGTTTTCTTTGACTATTTAAAACTTCATAAAATGTGAATTCATATTCCCTTTTTAAATCGTTAGAATAATAGCCAACGTAGAACTTTCGATTCAAGATGGCAATTTATAATCCTTTGGGGAGGACCGTCTCATGGCAAAAACATGTCTAGTGAAGTTTTAGGAGACAGTCATTTTATGCCAAATGCGTGTCTCCAAGTTTTCAATTGTGAATAGATACTGTAGCATACTTCTTTTGGAAATTAACATAAAATCGGTGTTTAAATCTAATCTCACTGATTGAAATTGACAGCCATTATATCAAGCATGACATTGAGTGGAGGCCAAATTCCCCAAAATCCCGTTTTTGCTTATAACGAAAATTTTGTTTTGGACTGAGCCCTGGTAATTTTTCGAAAATATTCACAAATATGTGAATAATTCCGAGCCTCGTTTCTTGCATTTCGATACTTGAACAAATACTATAAATACCCTTTCTAAGTAGGACCAGCATAAAGAAAATACTCGTAACACAAAGAAGAATCTATCATTGAGAACTACACGGAGCAATTGAGATGGAAGCCCCGAGAGCCACTAAGATAATTATTAAGGGTAATCTATCGGCTAAGTTAGGTTTTTGGATGGACATAACTATCAAAAAAATATTTTGTAACTCCAAACAAAATCCAATCCAGCAACCTACTCTACACCACACTAGGATAATAAGCAAGACTAAAATTTCTACGTACGTAGAGAACGCTGAAGTTTATTTGTGGCAACAAGAGAAACATCATCTTAAGATGAAACCTGAATAGGTAGACTAAACCACCAGTGTAAGATGAGACAAATGCTGTCAGGCTGACAGGTTCAAGTACTCGTTCTACCATCACAAAATACGTAATGATCCCAAATCAGACGGTGCCACTCCTAATTTCTAAATTTAAAAAGTAATTTTTTTTAAATTACGGTTACACACTCATTATTGTTTATATATATGCATTTATATCACATTTGTCATTGTACGTGAGTTTGTACACATGCAAAGTATATTTCTAATTGAACATTTTCACACGATAGGGTGTTGTCCCTTTATCCTCCGCTAGACGCCTCTGTGGTGACTTGTGGAGACTTGTAGATGTTTCATGTACCTCTAGTAGTTCGCATTCATCATTTCAGAACCACTAAATTCATTCCGTAAGAAATATTCCAAATTCTGTTCATTTATCATTAAGTTAACCCCCACAGGAACTAGACACAGTAAACTTTTAGAATCTTCCCCTGGCCGAACCTGGGTTTACGGAAGGCCAAGGTGAAAAGCCGAGATGGGAAGAAGAAGTGCGAGAGGAAGCCTTCTTAAGTGGTTTCCCGACAAACCGCACTATCTCTGAATTCCAAGCTGCTCTAGCGGTTGTCCTTTCAACACCTTTTAGCTCAGGCATCCTGGTCTCAAAACTACAAGTCAACTTATACGAGCCCTTTACTCTTAGTACTCACTTCCAAGTTCCACACTTTTCTGGGTAACAATTTACCACGAGAAAGTGTGGGAAACCAATGGGAATTCATTATTTGTTTCTATATAACGATTTATTTATTAATTATATTATAATTAATATTAATTATATATATATATATATATATTAATGCACAAGCTATCCACTGCACAATCTCAAAATGCGATACAAAACAGTCTAACATACTCGCGCCCTGAAAAGCACTCGTCATTTCATAGGAACGGAGTTTTTTGTCATTAAGGATTCATCTCCATTAAACTATAAGGAAAATTGAATTTAATTTTAGGTTTAAGACTCTGATTCCTATTCTTTGACCGTCTCTTTTTTCATTTAATTATTTTCATGACTTCTCCAAAAAAGTCATACATGTCCGTTTTCCATTCTCGACACAAGTAGAAGGTACTGAGTGAGTTGAGTGTTCGGTGGTTGACTACTTAGTCCCGCGTTCAGATTCCGGTTGATTTCTTTGAACAACTCTCAATTAAAATATAAAATGTGCAACTTTCGGCACATCCAAACTTCGTGAGAAATCACGGCTGACACTAGAAGGGCTGGGAGGAGCTGGCATCCTCTTATCCTGAGCGGTGTGGGTTGCACATGCTGTAAGGTTGAGTACCAGGTGCTCACATCAATCAAACACCAAACTCAGGGCTAAACCTTAGTCAGTACTTCTGTGGTTGGCTGGTATAACTAGTAATAGAAGTTAATTCTTTAGACACCGCGGTACTGGCGTATTTTTTTATTTTTCTAGATTGCCACAGTATTAAGCCCTTTTATTATCAAGCAGTATTTGTATCGAATCTCTGGGTCTCGTTGCACAAAAATACCCTAAGGCTGGTTGGCGTCAACAACGGGATTTAAGACTGACTTGACGAATATTTTAGGATTATTGTTCAATATGCATGGGAGCGTGGTGTCCAGTGAGTAGAACGTTGAAATACTTAACGGAGGATTCATGTTCCATTCCAGGTGACTCCTCTGGGCACCTTCAGCTTCACGCAAGCTGTGTGATTTTTCGGGGACCAGACCTCCCAAGGGAACCACAGGCGACACTGGAAAAGGAGCTCCCTCCTCATGATGAGTAAATTTCCCGTCCTGCATAATGCTCATTATTAGCTGTGCTCTAGCATCACCTATCTCTACTACCATTAACTAACTTGTACTCTCGACTCCTTTAATGTTCTTTCTTGTCCTCTTTGTGCAGGCATCGGAACAGCTGTTAACCATGTAATATTCGAAATATGTGTAGGTTTGTTGAATGAATTGTGTTCGGTGGCCTCCTTTCCACGCGGTTTTTTTTGTAGATCGGAGGAAATAGAGAGGGAATACATTTAGAATGACTGGTGACCTACCTACCTGCCACACGTCCTTGCGAGGGATTGCGGAATATTGTGTAGATGATGTATATTTCAACCAAACATCTGCTGAGTTTCAATCAAGCTGCCGACCCCTTGGCGCCTTTCGTTAAGAGTAGGATAATGCCGACGCCGGGTTCCTCTCCTCCCTTCATTCTTCCCTAATGGCGTAAAATGACCTCAGCTGTCGGTCTCCTTCCCTAAAAAACTACTTGAAGTAAAACGATTATATGTTATCTTGCTTCATGGGACGAAACTCGCCTCATTCACCAATAGTGTTGACCAGTGCAAGGTAAGAGTTCTACTTTATAACTACAACTTAAGAACTTTTTCTCATTCCAAACTACAGCATAATAAACAAAAAATTCCATATCACGCGAATAAGCCAGTGGCTAAGCTAATGAAAACATGGCCTTGAATGATGTCGATTTCGGCTAATTTCTTTTGCGATAAAGTTTAGTTCATACGATACATTAGGAATACTAAATTTGAAGATATATTCCAATCTCATTCTGTTTGAGAGAACACAAGTTTCCTTTACACGAAGAAATGTTATTGAAAATGACAAACCAGAACAGTAGATCATAAATAGTCAAATATATCATCGAACACTTCCATCAGAAAATATCACTGTGAAAGCTATACTTAAAAATTCACGAATGTGCGTCAAATATTTGAACATAGTGAATGCTTACCAAAATGAGAGGCCGATCAGTTTTTGAAAATTATTGAGCGATTTTCCTATACATTCCATACAAATGGGAACTTTTAAGTTCAGTGTAATCCCCAAGGGTCCATCAGAAAATACATTTGGCTTATTGCCCTATAAACCCTTACAAGCCGTTACTGTTACAGAAAGGGATTGTTAACGACGTCAGCGCTTACGGGAAAGAGATTAATAAAATCATGCCATAGAAGATATTATAAAGGAAACGGATGAAGGAAAAACTTTTGGTCAACACATGATTTGCCCGTGAAAATACCAAAGGGAAAAATTAACACGCACGCATTTTTATGAAAACTGGTGATGAAAAATCTCATACGATGACCCAGGAGAGAGTCCCGAAGGAGGCTCAGACAGCAGAAACACGCCGCTAAATTGGCTCATTACGGTAATTCAAAAGCGTGTCTAAACTTCTAGCTTTTGAAAAAGTAGTAGATGCGAAATTCGCGTGAAGAGTTCGCCGAATGGGCCATTAAACCGCGGCCCCCCTTGGAGTTATCCGTTAAGAAGTAGACTAATGTTTGACGACTTATCTTTCTTCACCTCTCACCCAAAATCCCCTACCCACTACTAATTACCTGCACATCCCTAATGACGCAAAATTAACGCGGCAGCCGCGCGTCCGCCAGAATAGCTTTTACCAATATAAAGGATTTGGGAAGAATTATCGTACATCGCCCCTAATTGAGAAAACAATCGGTTTCAACAGCCGAGTTTTGGGATAAAATTTCACGCTAGAAGGAAAAAAGAAACAAACATCTCTAGCTCTACTGGCTCGTAGAGCAAAGAGAATGGCCTTTTTTAATTTAAAATATTTTCATCCGATAATTTGATTCATCAATTTTTTACCTCGATGGAAGTGACAGTGACGTAACGCCCTCGTCCGCTGATAGAGGTGGTGGGCACGATTCCTTCTGGATGTGTTTTCCTCCGCCTAAGGCTTAGATATTTGTCATTATCTTTGCTATTAATTCATCATCAAGGGCAATAACAAATAACAAAGCCAAATTTTGTTATTTTGCATTAGCGTTTAGTATAATAAAATATAAACTTTTTGAATAACTTCCTTATATCGTAGGGGTACCTGTTTACGCATAGTATTAGTAGTAAATGTAATGTGCGTATGCAATACAATTTTCATCTTCGCAAAAATGCTAGGAAAATGCCACAAGGAGATCAATATGTCTATGTTTCTGTTTTTAAAATGAAATAGAATTGTTTCATATGAATAATCCTTCCTTCATAAACTCCAAAAACAGTTAGTTGGTTGAGTATAAATTGAGTTAAAGGAAAGGTTTGGTGCCTGAAAATTCACGCAGCTAGGGTTTAACTGAGGGTCATAGGCGTCACCATTAATCGACCCAGGCTCTCTGGTCAGTAGCTCTGAACTACCCACTGGACTACAATGCCACTAATGATAAAACATGAAATAATGACTACTTTTCGATGTCATAAGTAAACTCAAAATGAAGTCCCATACATTCCGGATACATTTATTTAATATTTGAAGGTTCTTATGTCGAAGCCAATCCATGAGGGTTTGTCAAGTTCGTTTACCGAAGAACTTTCGCATCAATTTTAAATGGTTGTGTTTTCAAGCTATCAAAAGTAAATATCGTAAAAGTAAAAGCAATACCGTTATATCAATCAAATATTAACGGTCTTTATTGACCCAATTTCCACTTGTTTACCATGTACTAGGTGCCATTTTCATGTTGCAAGCAAAGGGTGAGTTTTTTTTAGCTCTGTTTAATTTAGAATATCAGTACGCTGTAACAAACTCGAACGTGTGATGGTAAAGTTTTCACGAAAGACTATTACACATGAATGATTTTTTCATTATAACTGTCAATCATTGGGGAATTAAATTTTTTTGTCCCTTAAACGTTGCTTCAATTTTCATTAAAATGAAATAACACGCGAGAGATCAATTACGAGTAAATTTGAAATAGGAATGTCTCGTTCAACTCTGTCATATGCCACGGGAAAGATTTTCGTAAATATGTGTCTCATATGAAAGATTAAAGTCGATCTCATGTCACCGATAAATTTAAAATGCTTTTAAAATGAACGTACATTTGGCGCGAATTACGATTATTTTTTTTGCAGAGACCTTTCGGAGGTGAATGATCAATTTTTTCCCAAAATTCTATTACGTTTCAATTAATTTGTTTTCAAACACCAACGCGTGTGAAATTATCAAGTTGACTTTGCGTATCAATTCCACCATGAAAATCTCATAAAACAGT
This sequence comes from Hetaerina titia, assembly GCA_037158775.1. NCBI lineage: Eukaryota > Metazoa > Arthropoda > Insecta > Odonata > Calopterygidae > Hetaerina > Hetaerina titia. The sequence goes on from CM073771.1 coordinate 50,554,002, forward strand.
TCTACTGCAAAATGTTTCGATTTAAATGAATACTTCTCGGTGCACGGAGACCGTAGCGACTTTCGAACCCTCTGATTTGCAGCTGCACTTTTGAAATCGCCCTCAACATTTCCACCATCTGTTATTGACCCTGCCTCACGGAGGAGCCCTGTACTGAAGGCCCGCTCGAGCCTCAGACTACTAGCGCGCTCCAAGGCTCCCGACCCGCCTATCTCGATTCAATCCTTCTCGCCCTGTGAGCTCTAATAAAGTTACACAAGTGGCACTCCGGACCCACTACCATTCCCTCGTGAGAAAAATGTAGGCTAAATTTTCTTGGGGGAAAAAACACTTAAATTAGTTCGGGGAAATGAAGCGGTGCAAAAAAATGACCGCTCCCTTCTCTGGATGGCGTCCGCTTCCCATTTCGATCAAGGTCCCGTTCTCCTGACGATTCCTCCGTCGCGAAAAGAAATTTGCGGGGGAGGAGAGCGTCTGGGGCATAAGACAAAGGACACCAAAAAGGAAGAATTTGAAGAAAAAATACAACGGAACAGACAAAAGGCTGCCCACCACTGACCGAGGAGTAGGTAAGTATGAGCGAGGAAACAGGGTCGAGAGTGGGACTTTCCTTTTTTCCTCCCGGCTTTTCTCTTTTCAAATTGGCCTTGGGGTGAGTCCCTAGAGTTAAGTAGGGGTGGGTGCCGAGGGAGTTCAGAGTAGGGTAGGCCTATCCCCAGAGGACACAAGGCCCAGCAAGTGGGACGGGACATCCCCGGGGGATGAGCACGCGAAGGGCGGGGGACGCGAGCGGGGCGCTGAGCAAACCAACAGCGGGTTCCTCGCGTTCGCCCACGAGTTCCGGCCGCTTTTCCCGACTACACCTCTGACGACGGCAAAAAGATAGCCTGTGTAGCTTATTTCATCTATAAAGAGGCGGCCACGAGATCAATATCCGAATCACTGACTGTTATCTACCGGTCAAGGGAAGTTTTTGCAGGATAAGGGGACTGACCTTTGCTAATTTCATAATCCGGCATAGTTAATTTTCAAACCTATTCCGTTACGATTTTCGTTCTAGCACTAAATGGTAGTATTTTACATGAAAATACCTCATTTCACCCAGTTTTTGCTTCTTCTCAATAACCTTGCTCAATCAATGACCGGTCAAGGCTAGGTAGGTTTTTAATTGAAAAGGAGTTTAACTACTACTATGATTTTAGGCCATGCCCAACAAAACGCTAAACGCCCTTAAAATTTGAACAATAAGTAAACCACTCTTCAACTCCTTGCACTTTCCATCCACTTTCATTCCATTTATTTTGATTTATTCATTTTCATTTCATATTGTCCAATATTATCATCTCGATTGTCCAATATTCTCCTATATCACAGTCTCCTAACAACCATTGCCAACCAAGCACGACTAGTATTAACTTTACCTGCCGTCTTTAAATTTCTCCCTCCTAACTTCTTCCTTATCCTGCTTTTATTAAAGCTTTTTCTTTTCTTTTCCTCCCTGTCCATATCATTTTATTCTATTCTTCGCCTCACACACATCCGTAAATTCTCCTATACAAGGTTTTTCTCCTACCTCAACGACCAAGTTTCCGGACCGTAAAAAACTACACTCAATCTTTCCACTAATCTCTCCTTGAAATCTATACGTAAATTCCCTGCCACGAACTATCTCCTCTTAGAAAAAGTTTCTTTACCTAGTGCAATTCTTTTAATTTCTGCAGTTCTTTTCTCATATTACGCAACTTCAACTCTTATTCGGTAGTTGAACTGTTCTGCCAGCCAAAACAAGCAAAGCATCCACGAATAAAAGATATTTAGTAAAAAAAATGTATTTAACAGTGTTTAATAAATTCCGAAAAATTTCAATCCAACCCTTATACGAGACGTAGTGTCGATAATTTCTCAATTCTTGAACACAATTATAGAAAATAATATTTTTTTTAGAAATAAAGAACCGAGTCAAGTGACTAAAATTTATTTGACAGATAACGGTGGATTCAATTGCCTGGAAATTATGTTCTCCCCATCTATACTTGATTCAAAGCATTGACAAGGCTTCAGTTAACATTAATTGCTATCACTATTAAACATAATGCGAAACTTTCATTTAAGATAAACATCACATGGCCCATATTATTGGTCGAATTTGACCCTCAGCTCCATGTCACCGGTTTTCCCGGTGCGCCGGGCGCAACAAATCCACGGCCGAGAGCATCGCCGTCTGAAACGGCGGGCAAGTAGAGCCGAGCCATGGGAAACGGTTGCCTCGGGGAGACAAATAAAGCCCCTTCGAAGGATTTTACACCCTAAACGAAGAGAAATATTCCACAGAAAATACGTATCATTCGAACCCTTGTTAACACATATCCCACAGCGATGCCTCCGGCACCAGATACAAGGGTATTCTTCAGTTTCCGAGCCTCAATCCGACTGCATCTCAAGTCTCAAATAAGGAAAGAACCAGCCAAGAAGACTGGCTTCAGATGAGCTTTTCGTTTGGTCGATGAAGTTCCTTTCTTTCTGGCTGTCCCGGTCTTTTATTTTTTTTTAGCATCGCGGAAATCTACGCAAGACATTCCATGGAAACCTATAAAAAACTAGGGCAGTTTCTATGATAAGCTACACACACACATATTTATATATACCTGTGTGTATAAACAAACAACATAAGAACACATAAAACGAACATTAACACGTTTTTTCTTAATAATTTCGACGGAATTGAGCTCTGTCTTCATCAGAAGATGCAGTAGAACTCTGTACAGGAGTACCACTGTATCGTCTGATGAAGACGGAGTTAATTCCGTCGAAATTATTAAGAAATAACGTGTGGGTGTCCTTTCTATGTGTTATTATTAAGTTTGTAGCTGTCCAAGTTTTTTATTCAACACTTCCGTGTTACTTCGACGAAATCATCTATAAATGTATATATATATGTGTGTATATATATATATATATATATATATATATATATATATGGAACTCTAAATATTTGCACGACATAACTATGTCGTGCAAATATTTAGAGTTGGTAATGGGTACCAATCTTTCCCATGTATGCCTACTTCTTCCTCTCTTTTTCACGCTTGGAATTCTAACAACCTATTTATTCCACACGACCTTAGGCCGCCTTTTGGGGGTATGAGAAACAAACTAGAAGAGTACTAAGATTCAGCGAGAAATGCCATTTATATGGGCCCAAAATATGCTGCTGGAGATTAGGTCATAAAAAATTGCAAATATTCCCCCAAAAAATATTAGATAAATATATGCATATAGGCGCACATACTCGTACTTGCAGGTCGTCCATAAGAGTAACCGCTATGTTTCGTGTAATATCCTGATAAGCAACCATTTATTGAATTCTGGAATAGACAACAGATTGTTTCTTCAAGTGTTCTAAATGTAAATGACGGTGAAAACATGTCTATGTACCACGAGCGTTAGCATGAGCAGCTCTTAATTTACTGTATCGAGGCTTGATTGCAATGAACACGCTAATGGAGCTAAGAAAAACGAAAATATATGTTTAGCTAAAGTTCCGTATAGGTGATGAGATACACATTAATTTCAAGAGATAAGAAAGGAAATCCAATTTTCTCCCCTTAACCCTTATTTGAGAAAAATGTCGAATAAACTCAATTTCTCCGAAAATAATAAGAGCACATCGAATATAAATCATAGGAAAACAGATCCTTTTTCCAAAATATGACAGTTTGTCAGAAAATAATGAGAATTTTCAGAATAGATGTTCATCGAAACACCGAGGGAAGGGGAAATAGTTTTTTGGTTTCCAAATAGTTTATGGGAAAGTAGCAATAAGGATAAAATGGCGAAAGATAAAGCATCAAAATATGTCAAGGATTAAAGCTCTATCGTAATATTTACTTAAGATAAACATGGGTCAACACTGTGTGCTTTTTTTGCAAAAGATATTAGTGTAAAGAAGGAAATATTAATTATCGATCTCTGGATGGACCAAATCGATTACAGTCTCAGCATTGCAATACCCCGAATTCCTGAGCAAGGCCTACGAGCCTCACAACCAAACGATTTGGGTAATGCCTTTGAAAACTTAAAACTGAATTAGAATAGTATATTTTCACACCTCAGAGTGTCAAATTAAAAAAAATACTATTTCAGATTATTATCATTGTTTAAAAAGACATATAATTGGATAGAAATCCTACTATTATTTACTTTTCGTAAATATCAAACTTAAAGTTTTAGCGGGTCTTAAAATGAGACAGCGAAATTGGAATCACAATGTGTCTTAGTTTATTTGCTAACAGTAGTAAGCAAATTAGCCGTGAAATCGTTTTCCCAACTCCACTGCGATTTATGCATGACTCCACTCTAATTGAACTAAAACGGAAATGACTGTGTCGCGTTGACAAACAATCTACAATAATTCACATAATAAAGTTTATCTTTGGCGAGAAACAAATTCCTAAACTTAATAGCTTATCAACAATAATTAAAATTATAATGGAAGCAAACAAGATAGTTTACATTTGGTATAACCTGGAAACCATTGACAATGAGATTTCTCATTCCCACTTCGAAGTAAATGGGAATATTGTGTTGATTTCTGATTTTGGCCCAAAATGGTGACTTTGGATAAACATTTAATCCTAAACTAAGTAGGAGAGTCGCGGCGTCACACGCAGAAGGGTCGGGTTTGAACCTCTCTGGAGCCGCTGTCGGTGCAGATCATGGTGGTAATAAAAAATTTGGTAATAAAAAAAACTTATTTACTACCACCTCTAAGAAAACACATACAGGGTTCGTCCGGAAAATAAGTGTACTGAGCAAGCCGCCAGATGTTTTTGATCGCTGGTTGGACGCGGGCGACTCGTTTTCGAAGCCTGTCGAGCACTTGGACGTAAAATGCAGCATTTACAGTGTGTCGTTCAGGTACAAATTTGTAGTGGACGACTCTCCTTTTGTCAAAAATCCGGAAAAAATCAGTACACTTATCTTCCGGACGAACCCTGTGGAAACCCCATCGCAAAAGTTTGGCCAATTCAGCATTTTGAAGAAAAATCGTTTGATGGCGGTACATCTTTGGATGCCATCTACTCTGAATACGGAAGCGCTATGAGAAAATCTTAGTTTCCAAGTTTCCTATGGAAGTCGTAAGAAGTAAACAGCGATAAAGTGACTCGTTTCCAAAATCACCTATTAATTGTGAAAATCTAAGTAGGTAGTCTCCTTGCTTTCTCCTCGAAAGAAAGACCTTAGTTTACAAAGTTGCCATACAAAATATTATCAATGCAGTATGTAAAGGTGACCCATTTGATTAACCCAGTAGTATCTCATCCGATTTTTCCTCGTAAACATGATATGAGCTTTTAGAAGACCCCAAACTTTGCTTTTCATTGATGGACTAAGATAAATTAGATAATAAGACAAGAAATAAAGATAAATTAAGACACTTATTACAATAAGATATCTCCGTAAATCACTTTTTCTACGAACTGAGTTTGCAATTACCATTTTCCCTACCCAACTCAAAACTTTTGAAGATCCCCTAAAATTGAAGATAACACGCTTTTCTGGGACTTTCATGAATGTGAACCGATACCCTACCTAATGAATTGGTACTGATATTTGAATATAATGTTTCAATTAATCGAATAGAGCTTTCACTTTTCATCCTGGATGAGCGCGCGCTTCCTAGTTCCCATATCTTAATATTTTCAAGAAACCACTCTAACGGGAGACACTTTATAGATCCGAAAACTCCCCAAAGGCCACCGCAGAGAACGTAGGACGGCCGACAAAATTCCAGCCATCAGCGCCAACCTGTAGTGTAGTAGGACCGTCGCGATAATTCATGGAATGCTTGCGTGAAGTGGGTATGCCGTCGAAAAGTGTCACGCGGCCATTGAAACAGCGGCCTGGATAATTAAATTCTGCTTGAAATATTCGTGGAAGTTGAAGCTTATTTCATCGTGGAAGTGGTTCACCTAACTGAGCCTTTTCGAGCTCAAAATGTGCTCCGAGCGACGTGAGTTGAGTACAGTCCCAATCTCGCCATCCAATCCTTCGAGAGTTTTCCAGTTTTCCATTGTCCACCTTTGGAAAATTCACGAACGACTTTCCATTTTGCACTATCGCGCGCGCCACAGGTCATCAAGAGGTCAAAGGAGTCCACGAGATGGAAGATTCGGGTTAAAAGGCGATGCCGACCCACCCGACTGGGCGACCTCTGGGATGGGAAGCATTAGAGGGAGATGGGGAGGAGGAGGAGGATGGCGACAAAGCGAAGCATGTTGAGCCTGTGATCGAAACCGATGGAAATGATCCTAACCTAACAAGTGCTAAAATGCCAGACACGCAATGGAAAACACACGTCGCTCTGAAAGGTTCAAAACTCAAGAATAACTAACTGATACACATTTATACATATATGTAATACTCTAAGAAAATAATGAACGGTGAATGCAATTATTATGGAAGAATTAAAAAAAAATACTTTCAAAATAACAATGTGGCAATTGAACGCATATTTCTGTAATATCCCATGCCTCAGTATTCAATCCGAAGGTTGGTTCAATTATTAAGGATAGTGTTGGCTTAATGCTAATTTCAACGGTGTGTGAATATAACACATCAGGATAGAAGGGAGAGTTTATTGGGGAAACTATAATATTAATTATTCTATTTAAACACATTAGTGAAATATTACGCACAAATACGTAGATACTTCAGGTTCCAAAACAATATTGTTCGTTAGTTACTGTTAGTTTGTTAATGGCGTATGAAATCTAGAAATTATGGGAAATATTTCAAAATGTTTTCGATTCCCGTTCTTTTTTCTCTAGTCAAAAGAATTCAGTACCTATCGTGTGTACGAGATATAGAAGGGTAGGCGCTAGACGAGTGAGCGATGCAGTTTCATTCTGGGTGAATTTGCTTCCATCTTGCTTACCGTTTGCTTTTTGGTATTTTTGATCTACGCCATTCCAGAGGAAGAGAGTCGTTTGCATTAATTTCTTTTTAATCTGTCTTTTTTCCATGCAATCGATGATCTCTAGAAGTCAGTTGCTTCTCTCTTTCATTTTGCTTCAGGTAACAGACAGCGTATTTCCTAGGGACCTACACATTTCTCTTTTGAAATTCTTTTTTTTTGCACGTGTCATATGCATATGTCAATGACAATTTTTGAAGAATAAATGCTGGAACACTATTTGATCTGTCTTCCATTAAAGAACGCGAGAGCATTATTCACAAATGGATATATGGCATTCCTTTGGTATAACGTGTGATGAGTCTCGGAAACAAATCGTCTCTTTCGACAAGAGATGACTGTTTCGAATGATTATTAATCCCATTGATGGACATTGACAAAAGAAAAATTGTCATTTCCGTATATGGATTTTTGAAGATTTTTCAATTCTGATTTCCCAATTTTAATAGGAAATATGTGTCAACAGTTTTTGAGTGACATGAAATTGAACAAGCGTGTGAAGTTTCCAACAAAAATCGAAGAGAATGCGCATCGTAAATTGGGCACATATTAATTATTTAACTAATTTATAAGAATGTGTTAAGGTGGAGTCAACGGGTCAATTTGGATGCAAACAGTGTGAAACGGACCCCTATGAGAGGAGAGATGGACCAAAAGGTTTTTCAAGTTTTAAAAACGTTAAAAAAGTAAAAAGATGTTATCTTTTCAAGATATAAAGGCGTTGAAAAAATGCTCATGAGCGGAGGGAACTTTTAAGCGGCGAGAAGTTAAAAAAAAAAATGTTTTTCTTCAATGCGCATGATACTCACACCTGCTGCGGTTGAAACGCAAATTTAGTCTCAAGAATGGGATGTGCGCCTGTAAAGTTAACGATTCGTCTTCTTTTTTTTTCCGTCCCAACTCCCAGACCCAAAAATTCAGCGCGGTCGAAAGCTCGCTCAGTTGGCAGCCCCTAGAGCGCACTCTATCGAAAGTGGACTCGAGGGCGCATGGGAAAGTAAATCAGGCGCAAAGGGTCGAGGAGGAGACTCATTGGGGGAAACCAGGAAGCCATACACGATCCGGCTGCGGAGGGAACTTCTGCAGCGTCGAAGTTTCAATGGCATCACGCTACCCAAGTTGATCCCTCACCAAGGAGCCTCCAAGAAGCAAGCGTACAGATGTGTCGAAACGGTGGTGGAGCGCACACTCATGGCACTAGTTCAGTCGGGTAAACAGGATGAGTGCTGAGTGAATTCAATCATTTCGCAAGGGAATTGGGTTTGTGCGTCTTATAGGTCAGAGAGTAAACTTTTCTCGAGACAAATAAAAGCACAAATACTCGATATTACTACATAGATCCAGAAATATTCAATCAAGGCTCAGCGATGTTAACACAGATTCAAAAACATTTAAGAGAATAGGCTCCCTGCTAATCTAATTAAAATCTGGTTAAGATCTAATTTAAATTCCTATTTCTAATAAAACTAAGATTATTCAACCAAAGGTTTGTGAATACTATCGTTCTCCTTTTCATTCAACGATAAGTGCAGCCGAGTTGATTAGCTTATTGGATAAACGGGCGTGATATCGCGAGTTAAAATCCGTGCTAGTTCATGATTGTTTATTATTTCTATGGTTGATTAATCACTTAGGTTTTCAGATCCCAATTTTTCCGGCGAAGAGGACATTTATAAACATAATCCAAGAGGAAATTTATAAATATAATCCAATAGTTTTTCACCTCATTCAACATTCTTACTTGGCAAGGTTGAAATTATTAATAATAATTTCAACAATTCATAGCTATTACAATGAATGAAGATTTGTGATACCTTCAAAATGTTTCACAAGTTTATATTTTTGGCTTGCATGATATAAGAAAGTTGCTGAGAAGCATTGAAAAGCGACGATTGGGAAAATGAAGCTAATGCAGTTCAGTACATAGTAAAATAAAGCGCTTAATTTTTGTCGGCAATATTTTTTATTGGCATATGAACACATTTGACTGATAAATCCGAGCAATAAATTCACTATGGGCAATGCGATGCCGCCTAAAATCCATACCTTACACGCATTGATTATGGTGAACATTTTAAGTTTTCATCGTTTCAGTAAATCAGTTATCCTAAATCCACTAAAAGTACACGCTTTTTTGTAACGGTCAATATGTTCCAAAATTGCATCATTGAATTATAAAAGTTAGTATCCACTCAATATACTGTTATATTATAGTTTACTAAAAAAATATTAACCATTAATCCAAAAACTGCAACGTTTTGGCCTTTTTGCACCGGAATATTGACATTAAAATAATAGCAAGGGCAATCAAAAATACCCAAGCCCTATCTGAAAGAAAACTCACGCATGTGGGAATTGAAATCGCGACCTTTGTGTTAGCAGGTGGGAAAGATATTCCGCTGCTACCGGGGTTGCTGTTATTGTAAAACCATTTTGGTTAACTACTAAAACACAAATCGAGTATTCACCAATATCAAATTTAATGTCGAATGACACTATTGAGGGAAGACTGGGGTTCATGTATTAACTCGGCTTTCAAGGTCCAGCCATTTTAAAGACATGGAAACTGTCCATATGATAAAAACGGAAGGAACTAATGAAATAAATGGGTACATTGACTGCAGTTCTGTGTTTAAAGATATTGGCTCTACCAATGAACGAAGACTCGGCGAGATTGGATTCCACGGCGAAAATGATGAAACAATTTCATATAATACAGCTTGTAACACCATTTATAACGTCAGTGTAACGTGTGGGCTGTGGAAAGGTTTGTCATTGTCTTCGGCGTAGGGAAAATAAATATGATGAGCCATACACCATTTTCGAAAGAGGAGCTTGACTAGGGAATTGAAGGGCTTCCCCTCCCCGTTCTATTTTTATTTTTTTTTTCAATGCGAATGATTTCAATGATCGATATTTCTCTTCCCCTTGGTCTAGTTGAACTTGCGCGCCCCCGCGGGTGACGAGATTTAATCAATTGTCAACGCACCGGATCAGATATTTCACTCCTTTTACAGTAACGTCTCAGTTTCGAGATTACCACGAGATCGCTCGCCGAGCTCCACCGCAGATTCCGTGGGTACTATCTTCGCAACTTGAGATGGGCAATGGGATAGATCAGATCTAGATGTGAGGGAACGAAGGACGCCTACGCTTAGCTGTGTAAGAAGCGAGATTGCGGCGTGTTCGCTGACATCCAATATCCCCGTTGAAAATCATGCAATTTTCGAAATGTGGATTAATCCTTGACTGTTTGGGACGAACATTTCCATAAATTTCGTGAAGAGTACAAGTAATTGTACTACAATCCGCAGATTACCAAAGGTACCAAACCATTCAGATGCATAAATAATCATATTTTATTTAAAAAGACCAAAAGTGTTATTCGTTTGTGTTGGTGTGTCGTGTCGAACGAACTGGACTACATGTTTCATTTACTTTATTCCATGTAGAAAAAAATAAATTCTCTTCTGCACAAACCGCAATGCAAAAAGTTCAATAGGACTACTAGTAGTTAACCACTGAGGCTACCTAAGATCCATTGTATTTTTTTTCATTTATCTTGCAAAAAAATTCAAACAAGAGATTAGTGAAAACTTTGATATGGAGCGTAGTTATTTTTATGGCTCGGAAACTTGGTCATTGGGAATAGATCGCAGACTGGGGACTTATAATATGTGAGTGTGGAGAATCATGAGAAAAGAAAAATGGACGGAGGAAAAGAAAGCCAAGATGTACTAGGCATGGTAGAAGAGCGTAGACGGTCGTTGCGAGATAAATGCAAAGCCTTTTTGCCTAATACAAGGCCTACCAATAGTGGTAGCAAAGTATTTTGATTAGCGATAGAATATCGTGATAGAGGGGAGATCGTAAGGCAATCAAGGTAGGGGAGGAAAAACATGGGGATGTCGAATGGAATGAAGGGAGGTTCAAGGCATGAGGAATTGAAAGAGAATATACTCTAGTGTATGATGTCATGTAGTGTCCTGTTGGGCGAAGCTTAGAAGTGGGGAGATGATTAGTCTGTATGCCTGCCCACAACCTACCTAGTAGACAAGTCAAAAAGTAGACAACCATTTATAATAATAGCAAAAAATATATTACGAGCGAAATAGCATAGTAAATGCATATTACAACCATTTAATTTCACCACTTTTGCCTTCGTAGCCTTCATATTGGATTCAACTTACTAACTTTTTCATCTCTTTTTTTCTTTCCTTCCCCTTACCATGCCTTCCCATACGCCCCTCATCTCCCGACCGCGTCCCAAGAGAGTTGAGACGTCACTGTGGAGGAAAGGCGGGAGAGAATATTGGCGCCGACAACAACCAGCCCATAACGAAAAGCGCGAGGGGGACAAGAGAGCATACCTAATGCAAAGAGAATGCAGGAATAGAAAATACCCTTTCAGCGGAAATACGTATTTCCCGTAGACAAAATCAGAAAGATTTTAATCCATTGCTGTTTTTTCTTTAGTAGGCATGGCAGGGAACAAAGAGATTTGGGATAGTGCCCTTCAACCCTGTACGGCACTATCGCCTGAAGGGATTGTGTGTGAGACCGACAAATTAAAAAAAAAGTCCTATTAGATCACCATGGTTTAAGGATGTAGTAATTCAATGGGTAGACCGCTAGTTTACCCACTGAATCGCCTAGGATTTAATTCCCTGGGACATCCTCTGGGCACCATTAGCTTCGCCCAAGCTGTGTCATTTTTCGGGTACCATATTTTCATAGGAATCCCCGGACGACAAACGGAAAAGAACTGGCCCTTAACCTGATGTATGAATTTCACACGCCGTTAGGCTAAGTGCAGGATAAGCTCTGTCGAACCGACTTTCGGGTTGACGATTGATTTGATTTGAACCATGGAATGACGTGATGAAACAGATAGGTTTAAACTATAAGATGGCTCCGGCCCATGTGATTTCTGTAAATATATTTGTTCACTTTCTAAATATTAAAATGTATATAATATAATAGTTACAGATAACGTCGTAGATCATTTTCTGGGTGCTAGTGGAGACGCCCAAATTAGGTCATTTTAAATCCCCAAATTTTAAGAAATATTACGCAAAAAATCGTTCGAAAATCAATTATTTAATTATTCCGGTCAGACTTCAGAGATTGGGTTTTGTAACTTTCTGTATATCTTACTAAGTGAACCTGAGCACATACACATCTTAACTGTTTCCAACTTTCATTTTTCTCACCAACGTCAATACTTAGTTGCACAATACAAATCATTTCGACCGATTTCAAGCACAATCTCCGGTTTGAATTATCTGTCTATAATCGCTAATAACTTGATAACTGCATCAAATTGCACCTATTCCTACCGTTTTTTGTTCAGCGTTACTATGATAAACTTCACGTAAACAATAGTCTCCTATACCCAATTGTGCACGAGTTTGAGATGGATGTCTCTACGACAGCTTAACCAAAGAGCGTGGTTCAAAAGATTAATGCACGGGTTAAGTAATGACAGATGTACTGAAATCACACACAGATAACAAAACTCTATGGCATTACTTAAAGTAAAAATTCGGTCATAGTTTGAAGAACACCGCCTCGTTTCAAAGACAAGTTCCACCGCTTTCGAATTAGAATTTAATTTATTTAGGATCTACAGAAATTTGAAACCACATCGGGTCATCATTTTTATCGACGGAGCGGACATAAAACGATATTCGCGTCTAATGGGGTCAACGAGCCTACATTGGTTTCTAAAAAGATTATGAAAAATAAATTTTATTCACCCATAGAATGGAACAGATAATTTTCATTGGGCAAACATTTCATGAATAATATTATGACTATTAGCTCAATTTTAAAATTTCATTTACTTTTAATCCGCTATTTCACACGCCAATTTTTTATTATGTTTAAATTTTATGCTTTTTAAACCAATTTTTCCTCAGTCGAGGAGACAAATTTGAAAATGTATACTGCCAACGTAGATATGATGATCAATAATAGTATTACTGCAGGATTTACAATTATACAGGGTTTTTTATTTATAACCGATACCATAAAGCATATGCTAATGCAAAAATATTTTTCATATCCCATTCAAAGTTGGATTTTATTTTTAAGTAAGACATTAATTTCATTTAATATCTATGCTAATATAAGGGAAAACGCTCCTTATCGTCGCCAACTGCGATTTCTGGAAAGCAGCCTTCATTCATCTGATATCTATGCGCTCAATTTCCGATCGTTTTATTTAGTAATATTTATTTCCGTCTACTAATGACAACGAATAAGTTCCTCATTACCTGCAGTAAGTTTCTTTTGTTTTAGGAATGAAATAGTAGTGTTTTTTTACACTTTAAATCTCTTGCAGAAAGCGGCACCTCTTGCAGAAATTAGTATCTGTAGCGAGTACATTTAAAATGTATTACTTGGCCCACCATACTACGTTAGGAGATCATGGCAGCAGCATTAGAGAGATTAAATGTAGAGCTGATATATTTAAGATGTTATTTTTCCCACGAAGGATGAGGCCTCAGAATAACTGCAGGCGACCACGCTAGGGGAAAAAATACTTTTTTTCAACCTAAGTAGCATAACATGTTGTCCTTATTTCATCTAACCTTAGTTTATTTTCCTTATCCCTACTAGCAGCTAGTTTGTGGCTTGAAGCAGCACCATTTAAAGCCCGCCCAAATAAAGACTTCTATCTATCTAGCAGCTCGCCTCACATGTGAAGGGAAGTATTTCACACTTAAATATATACATTCATGTAATTATATTTATCATTTCCTACATGCTTTGAATTAATTTACAAATTTGTTGTAAATAACAATTACGAATAATTTAATTTTTGATTTAGTATGCCTGGTGTAGAATAACTTGGCGGTGGCTGTCAGAATGCCTTGTAAATCGACGTAGATCTTAGGTTAGAATAGTATCATTAATCCTAAGTAAGCATGTGTCGATCAATGTGGGTAGGAAGGGATAAATGTGGCCATAAAATCAATAGAAACAGATTACGTTCTTTATTTTAAACTAAAGAATTCCACGTGGACCGCATTCTTGCATCTCCATTCAACTTTGGATCGCATGGGACATATATACCCTTAAAACAAAACGATCTACACTGACGTGGACGCGGAATGAAACTTTTAGGGTTCAACACGAGAAGCAGTTTATGGCGTGTCGTAAATATCCATCAAGCGTTGGTTACGATGGTCAATCAGGGACGAGGAAGACGGGTGGGGAGAGGGTATTCGATGTTTGAGAAAAAGAGAACGTGAGCATGCTTGTCTGTTATCTCCAAATAGAGGCGTGCTTTTGTAGTCGTCAGTGGAGATAATTAAATTTAAAGTCTTTCTCCTTGGTCCTATCCATCACCACTTGGTTCTCCATACGACTGGAGTACCCTATTCGTCCTATCCTCCTCCATCCATCTTCCTTCACTCGCCAATAAATCCTCCTTAACGTTCTCATTTCCCATCTTCCAAATAGGTCCATTCTCGAAGCAAGTGCATGTATCTAGACCCATCTGCATACTTTCTATTCCCCGGAGCAGAACTTGAATTCAATTTTGTCAAAATTGTACCTTTTCTTCATTTTGGAGTACTCTGTCATTTCTATGTGGGCGGATCAACGGTGCCCAACCTATTTATCTCTCCGAGGAAGAGATAGAACGTTTCGTGACCAGTGCAGTATTCATTTCTTCGTCTAACACAATAGCAAGTGGCAGCAAGAGCGAGCGTAAAGGGGTGCTTATTATGCAGTAGCCATACATGTACAAATATTACTTTATACACGAATTTCAGTTAATATTAAGTAGTATATAAGAAACTGGAGTACATACACATTTGCAAGCCAATGAATATCATGTAATAACTGTTATGTTTGACTAATTCGTTATATTTTAGTATTTATTTTAGTTTGATTTATTCTGGCTCCAGTACTCGATTTGTTTATGATTTCGCATCACGCGAGGGAAGACGAGGACTTAAATCTGTCTGTGACCGTGTATATCTCTCTTATTTTATCCCGGTGGTCTAATCTAACAAAATTAATTTGGTGTCATAATAATTGCTTCTTGTGTCACAAGCAAACTTAGATGTCCTTTACCTTTCTAAAAGTGTTATGTCTCCCCTGCTCTCTCCTTGAATCAAGAGGATCCCAAACTAATTTCTCCAACATACCCGTCACACTTACTCATTCATCGTGTTACATATACCAATATGGACCGTCAAAATAAAAGAAAAATAGATTTGAAAACAATATATCTAAGTGGTGGAAATTATAGGATACATAGAAAAATATCAAAGGCATCTGGTCGAATCGAAGATATCGCCATATACTCGTGGAATAAATTTCTATGTTCACCGCGTCCTAGGCTACCTACCTAGGACGCGGTGAACCTAGTTCCTTACGAAATGTTCAGAAAATTATCTAAACTCTCAACATAGTTTTCATAATCAAGATCTCCCATCTCTTATATCCACAACGACGTTCAAACTTCTCCTGAATATTTCGGTGCCTAAAAATTATTCATATCACCCTGTTCGATATGAAAATAACATCAAAATTATTTCCACATATCGTAATGTTGCACAGCCCTACTTGCCCCAGTTACAGGACAGCATGACTTGGGTGTAACCAGAGCTCCCTCGATTCGATCGTTTCGCTCTGGAATCTTCATCCTTCTCGTCAAGGGAAACCCATGCGTGAAAAATACTCGCCGGAGTGTGTTTGGGGGAGGGGGAGGGGAAAGAGACAAGGGGAACGGGAGGGGCGCCTCGCCACATCCGTAGTTTTCCACGTCCCCCGCTCGGCCGACTTCCTCGCGGCGTCAACTCCAAGAGTGCCCAGAGGCACGAGAGATAAGGACTACTGGCGAATGGCGGCCATCGTACTCTCTCCCTCTCTTCCTCCTATCTCTCGCTACTCCACTCCGCTTGAAACCCCTACATTCCCACCCCCAAAACCTTTCCCCACTTCCCCGTTCCCTCCCGACCTTATCCCCCAGTTAAACCTCCTCCCAAGGCGACTTTATCTCTCCCTCTCTCTCCCGCGAAACACGTAAGAATCTCTTCAATTGCTTGTCCCTCCACCCACTGCCTTTCTCGGCGACCGACATCTCCTTCTGGGTCGTCCAAACAAACCACACAAGGGTGTTTGGGCACAGCCACGGGGAGAGAGGATCATAGGGGGAGCGTAATCCACGTTTGGGTGCAGTTAGTTACGTACAGCGGAGCCGGACGGGGTAATTGTGTTACAAGAGTGTGTTGCCTAACGCAAATCTCATGTTAAGTGCCACGTTTTACTATCGCCAGCATACGAGTGTAATTTTATATCACGCCAATGTTGGCTCGGTGGCATAGTGTGCATTAACGACTGCCAATCTAGATGTCACGGGCTCGGTTCCCGCAGGTGTTTTCTTCCCTACTCGGGCATAATAGGTTGTGTGAGTTTTATGTTGTTATTTCATGCAAAGGATTATTTATACATGCAGAATTGAATCGAACCTACGTGCGTTAAATGAAATATTAGTGTCATCAATAGCAATCAAGTCATTGCCGCACAGCTTCGGTTCGATAAAAGCCATCAGTTACACCACTAAAAAAATATTTTAAAATAGATTTTTCCAAGAGATGGATCAACTCCAGAAATCTATTCACAATTATAATAGGTGATCGTGTATTTTTACACAGCGTTCTTTTGGACTTTCGTCCAACTATGCGAACCCCTCCGATTCTTAATTGATACATTTCGGGAAACGTGTGTGAGTGTTAAATGTAAGTAAAAATGGGTTTTGTATGAACGCGTGTACGTCACTGAATGGATGACATTGGTATGAAATTGTTAATTTTGCATGTAGCTTTATTCTGTTTTACGGGTGATGACGTAACACCCCCGCCACATGCTCTTGCAGGGGTGTTGTGTGGATGTAGAAAATCGAAATTTTCTCGTTGCGATGGACAATTAAGCAAATGCCAGAAAAAACCCAAACAATCCAGTTTATTTCCGCAGTGTCCGAAAAAAAGTCGTTTAAATAAAAAATACCCTGACTTAGTATTATGTAATTGCACCGTGTCATGTTGATAAGGAAACAGGTTGAGGCAAAATCACAGAATAATGGAGCTGGTGTTTGACCGAAGCTATAATTTAAAGATTGGGAGCACCGTTATTTCATTGAAATTGAGACGGCATGAGGTTGTGATAGGTCGTGCAGTCGCTTTTGCACATTCACAGGTGTCGTTCGACATTGCAATCAGAGAACGAATTTGGAGCAAGCGTGATTTCTTAGCTCATCCGCAGTCTGGGTGTGGTGTTGTCGTGCGGTTTTTCTTGCCTCTAGTGTAAATGCCGGACCAACCGCGATTCAGACTAATTAATTAATCAATCAATTATTTAATTAATATCAATACCGCCTCGACACCTGCTGGTTTGCAGGTCTATTCATTTTTTCATGAAACTGTTGAACAGAAATATGGATCAAAAATGTAAAATTAAATCCCACATAGGTTATGGCCTACAATGGGATTTCCGAATGCATTAATGATACCCATACATTTTTCGAGACACGACCACTTTTCATAGAAAAAATTTGACCCGAAACCCCGATAAATGAAAAAGGGCTTTTTAGCAGAAAAATAAAATATAAAACTAAAGTTTCAAAATGAAATCAAAACCACTAGGTATATTTCCACGAGTTTTTATTCTTCAGTACCTGAAGATGACGCCGTTGCATCGAAACTAGTTGTACCCTTGAATAAAAACTCGTGGAAAGATACCTAGGGGTTTTGATTTCATTTTGAAACTTTAGTTAAAAATGAATTTCCACATAGTTGAGCCTAAAACTATAGAACAAAATATAAAACTTCTCATATTTTTATGGCTTTTAAATTTGAAATTTAAAAAAATCCCTTTTATCATTCGAAGTTCACGAGGTGTGTCCGGAATGGATCGAGCTATTTGAGAAAAATAGCCTACCCAGGATAATGAGGTCTTAGTCTCCTTCGAAATACTCCCATAAAGACTACATACACGTATCCCTACGTCTTTTCCACTTTTTAAAACAATTGGCACAGTCCTTTTTCAGAATGGTCATGAGCTGCCTCGTCGCAGTCTCTTTTGTCTCGTCAGCGTCAAGAATTTCGTGCTGTAGCTGGTAGGGGACTTGCTCCAAGCCGCAAACGATGATCCAGATTTCCTAAAAAAGGTCAAAACTGGAGATGATTCATGGGTATGCGGCTATAACCCTGAAACTAAAGCCCAGTCTTCTCAACAGTCAGTTGACGAGATAAAGGGAAATGCTACGAAACAGCTGATGACCATTCTAAAAGTGGAAGAGAAGCTGGGATAAGCATGTGAGGTCCCAAGGGGAGTACTTCGAAGGGTACTAAGGCTTCATTGTTTCACCTAGGCTATTTTTCTCAAAATGTTGCATAGCTGGATCATTTCCGGCCACATCTCGTGTGACAGCGATCAAATAATTAAAATTACTTTAAAATAAATATTGTCTTTAGTTTACAAGTTTTCTTCTACTGTTCCAGCCGGTATCCCTACAGAAAACCATTTATATCCCACGGGCTGAAAACCCGTGGATTAATATGCAACTTTGAGTAGTTTATATGATATTATCACCCCATTCCCCCCGCCAATAAACCTCTTTTCAATTGAATTGCTCATAACTAGACACAAGCTGAAGGATGTCATCAATATTTGAATTACAGCACCATAGCGTGCTCATAAATTACTTTGATTTGGTTACCAATTGATCCTCGTTAATGCATTAAAAGATTTAAGGATTGGATCGTAAATGGAGACCTTAGATCGGGTGCTGATTATCTATCACTATTCAAGGGAAAATGAAGCTTCTCTAGAATAGGTTCTGGTGCCGTTAACTTTAAAATAATTTTACGATTATGAATTGGAAAATCTAAGTTGACCTACGAGTGAGGGAAATAACTACTGAGTTATGAGGTTGCAAATGCGAATTCACCCACACTAAAGTTTTGAAGCAAATTTCATTTTAGCGTTAAATAGTCTTTCCTCAAATGGCTCTCAGCCTTGCGCTGAATGTACAGGAGTGACGCTTTACGTTTTACGTGAGTTTTTACTATGTTTTTTTCCTTTTACGAGTCACCCTCCCGCGCTGAAATATCTCGAAGCCTTTGGCAAATATTTTCTTTTTCGGATCTCGTGATCTCGTGTGCAAACAGTCACTAGCACGCGTGCTCACCCGAGTGACGTTTCACCGCGAAAACCACGTTCGACACAAATTCCCACAGAGGTTTACAATATTTCTCCATGTTCTACTAAGCACGTAGTCCTTAGGGCTGCAGTTGTTTGGTTGCTATGTTTCTACAAAGGTCGAGATAACAATATAACGAGTGATAATAATTAGCATCATAATATAAATTTGATTAGCCGTAGTCTTACATATTTTATATGGACCCAGTTACTACACCCTGTTACACTTCTATTCCCAGACTAGCACAATGAAAAACATCATCAAACTCCAAACCATATAAAAATAAATCTTTTATTAACACTCTAACTTGATTTATTACATCAAAAATACTATTCCTTTCCTCATTTATAATTTTCCTTCCCGAAATTTTCCCCTCTATTACTGTTTTGAGCGTTTTAATGCCTCTCAATGTATCCTGTATTCACTCTTCTTTCTCTTTTAAAATATATTAAAATCCATTCGTGAACTAATATTTCTGAACGTATGGTTCTTGCCCTAGCACCCCCAGCCATACACCCATGCAGCGGCTTGTAAGGTATTTTGTAGATATAGATGCATCCGAATCCCCTGGTACTTACCTCTGCTACACGTCTACATTCGGTATCACGTTACACTGAACATCCTTGAAGTATTCATTAGAATGAACTATCTTTAATCTCTACATAACTACCTTCACTCCACCCAAAACATCGCTTTTCCTTCATTTACTTCGCTTTACCGATACATTCTCACCTCAGTCACAGTCTTTGACTTTCTACTGCCTCTTAATATCATCACTTCCATCCAATTTTCCCAAGTTCTTCAAACTTTCTTCTGTTAATTCTCTCATCTCTCCCTTCCTAACGTAGCACTATCTTTTGTTTTCCTTTTTACCCATTTTATGCTCGCCGTGTTTCTTCACAACCACATCTCAAGAGCCTCCTTCCGCTTATCTTCTTTCCAGGACGACAAAGTTTCGGAACCATACTAAACTACCCTCCCCATCAAAGCATCCACTAATCCTTTCTTTACGTCTTTATTAAAAAATTATTTCATCAACTCCTTCCTCTTGGTAAATGCTTCTTTGGCTTACGAAACTTTTATTTTAATTTTGTCCTTACCCCTCTCCGCACATTTTCTCAATTTTTAGATTGATGACCTGAGTTATTGGCACCAAGCAGATTTATTTCTATAATATAAAGCTCGCAATCACGACGGTCATAACACGAGTGATAAAACCAATCCTCTTAGAAACTAGAGCTTTAGGTAATTGATAATTAATATTTAATGAGCATAGCGTAAATTTCTTTTACTTTAGAAATTATATTCCTCACTTTAAATTAGAAATGACAAAGACCAGATTTGCAAAACACCATTGAGAAAGATATTCATTAAAAATGCCGGGAAATAAAAGCATGTTTTAAATATCAATTATCTTTAAGCAAGGCAGAGAAATTCGGGAACCAAGTACACAAACGTATTCGAGGTTATGTTATGATCAAAACTTATTGATAATGAATTTTAAATTCCCTAAACTGAAGAAGCGGCAATAAAGAAGTAATAGCAAAAGGAAACATGGAAAAAACTTAAACGAGGGCAATGCTTCCCATATAAGTAACTGCTTCAAATAATGCCCTCCATTTTAAATGTTTAACTAAATCGTCCTTCATCATTATGCTTCAATTAATTTAGTTCAACAATGTTTCTCATACTGATTCTGTAATTAGATTATGAGTTTATTATCAACAAATAACGAGCATTATTCACAAAAGCATCATAAATTGATGGTTTACTTTCGTGTTATTCATTCCGCCAGCATCTACGGAAATGGCCTCTTCTCCATTAACGTAGTTAGGTAGTGGCTTCGGAAACACCCTTTTTGCAATGTGTGTGGTATTTATTTCCTTTTGAACTGCTTCCACCTTGGGTCATGCACGGTCTGCGAGCACGCACTCCAAAGGTAAAGAGCACACTATCTTTGCCATTTCGAATACGTGACAGAGAATGAAGGAAGGGAATGGAACATGCTGGCGGAACAAAGAAACAAACCCAAGAAGTAATTTCTTCATTTAAGCAATAATTTTAAAGATGTAGCCATCCAGTAACAACATTTTTTTTATTTTTCCTGATAGTTCCTGATTTAATAATTTCTGAAAATATTCCCGAATCCCCATGACACCTATTCAATTCCTCTCGCCACCATCAAATAAGGAATATGTTTTTTTTTCATTTAATGAAAAATGTACTTGAAAAAAAAGACAAATATATTTTTAATCAATTGGTCGAGGTTAAAGTGTTCCTGATCTGAAGATGTGAGGCTCTAGAGATATAAACACCCTTTTAAATGCCTTCATGTACCATCAATTCCAAAATTTCTTAGAAGGCAGAGTTGCGCCGAATGTGAGAAAATATGAAAATATTCGTTATGCTGTGGTTCAATGAAAGAAAGTGACTCCGACCTATCAGAGTGACTTAAAACTATCCCAATCCAAGTTCCTGTCAGCATAAAGAACATTTTCACCTTTACCCAATGCACCACACGCTGGTTATTACGTACAACTTTTGAAAATGATGGTATATCGTATTAAAACCGGTTTATGGCGACCAAGTTCAATGTATTGTGTCTACAATTTAACTGATTGACAATATGACTTACGTGTATACTGTGTATGCGTGTGTTTACGTGTATTCGTGTATTACTTGTATATTCATAAAAATTATGCATAAAATATGATCATATTTCAAAATTGTCTCACCATTTCTAAGTAAATGTTATGTGTTTAGCACGACAGCGATATCCACTACTTGTACGAAACAATTGTAACAACATATACCCAAAATATAATGAGTAATACGAACAGAAAAAGAAGCTCTAAATCCTGTTAGAAGGTCCTGAGACATTCAATTTCCTCTGTTCAATTATGCAAAGAGGTACAAACTGGTTCTATGGCATCTAATAATCAATAAATGGCTTAGAGCTCAATAGATAATAGATAGATAATATAGATCAATAAATGGCTAATAATCAATAAATGGCAATAAAGGCAGAGATAATATGGAATTGCTTACAAATATAATGATGGAAATACTAGCACAAAAAACAGATTTGTGACCCAAAATAAATACATGTATTCTATATAGTATCTCTGCAATGCATAATCTTCAGGAATAATCCTGAATATTCCACGGTGCTTTGAAACTAGTTGAAGTATGGATATATATCCTATGGAATTCAAAGCCTGTATGTTGTGCTACTTTAACCCACTCGACCCCAGACGTCATTTCCTCCTAGACAGTGAAACATTTGAAAATACTGGAACTTAATAAGCACATATTTTAAGTTAATGCATAATTTTACTTAATTATTCAGCCTCGCCAATAAGACCCCATACTAAATATACTCTCGATAAGGAAGGTTGAAGACACAATAGTATGGAAAGCTCAGTCATCCCAACACCAACTTCCTTCGCAGTTAGTGTTTGGAAATTTACATGTCCGGAGTTATTTGATCCTAAGGCAGAAGTAAGTCGGCGTCCATATCACAAAAACAGGATGTACGTAGGTGAATTAACATACATTCAAGTGATTGCATAAATCATTGATCCTGAAACGTCTTTCGTGGCACTGGGTTGTTGTAGATAAGCGTGAAACTGACAGAAAACAAAGAGTTGATCACAGAAATGACGCAGACGTGTATGGTTGTGGAAGTATGGGCGATTGACAGAAAAAGATAAAAAATCCTCTCAAACGCAATCAATGGCTGGTGCACCGAAATCGTACGTGGCCCCCAACACCCGGCGCCAGCGAGTCCCAGCCACACGGTAATGCAGATATTGCGCAACAACCGCCGTGCTCCTCCCCCCCGCCGTATGCTAGGCCCGCCTCTCTTTCCCTCTCGCCTTAGAACAGGAGTAGGTAGGAGCATGAGAAGAGCGTGCACATGAATAGCTTAAGCGTATTAACAGCGGGGCTGTGTGCAGAAATATTCGCACTCTCATACGACGAAGAAAAAGGGTGGGGTAAGGGGAGGAAGTGGGAGGGGAGACCGTTAATCTAAGCGTCTCTTGTGTGAACTTCTGGGACTAATTTCAAGAGGAGGCACCTGACGCGGTTGCCTTAAGCTATCCTTAAGCTGCCTCGTCTATCTACGCACGGAGATTAATGAGTATGAAGTATGGAGCCATAAACCCATTTTCATTTACAAAAGAAAAGCCTCGCAGTGACGCCAATCTCGGTTATCATATTCCTTGAGAATACGAAACCGTGAGCTTTTGAACCAACGATCAACCCTTTTATGAATCATCCATTTACTTTTTCGCAAATCGAAATTAAATATTGCGGAAGTAATTTTCTGAGTGATTTATCTATACTTTAAAGCCATTTATAATTATTTTAAAAGTTTGTCGATGAGTTTTATAAGACTGAAAAAGAATTTTAATTTTCCTAAGTATCATTTCCGCTGTCAATACGTACTATATGCCATCTATGCTTTGTTATTGCCATTCTTATGATTAACAGTAATTCTCTTATACTTAGAAAAGTATATCGCGACTAGATACCTTAATGCATATGTATTTTGTTATCACGATCTACATTATTTGAATTACTTTACATATTTAATATAACCACCGATTTAGAAAAACTTAATTTTTGATGTTCGGTAACTTTTCTACACATTCTAGCGGTGACTTGCAGTGTAAAATGTAGAAGTAGAAAAAGTAAAACCCCAAAAAAAAACGAAACTTGTCCATTTTCGATAGTGATGGCAACCCGGAGATAAATGCTATGGAACATTTTTAAGACAATGGAAAAACGCAGGCCAAGCCATTCGAAAGAGCAATGTTTTAATCGCCGTTATCTGGCATATGAAAATGTCGTTTATGACGAGATCGCATTTAGAAAACACACGTAGTCAACCCAAAATACGCAAATACTGAATACGTTCCATGAAACAACGAATGAGCACATCAAGAAAAAGTAACTTCAGAACCATTTCAGGCATATGAAATAAGACTATTCCTTCCTGGTTACAATTGTTGGGAAGGAATTGGAAGATTTGAGCATTAATTTAGAGGAATATGAACATAGTAAGAAAAAAATATCGGCATGAATAAGAGAATTGATGATAGGTATGGTAATTGAAGACGTAAAGATAAGTTTAGCAATCTTTTTGGCATGGAACACAGCGGTGAGTATGTAAATGAAACCTGGTCCTTGAGAAAGAGATTGAACACATATTACAGGCTTATGAGAAGTGGGTGTTGATAAGAATGGCGAAAATAAGTTGAGCGAAGAGGAAGATTATATATGGTGGGCAAAGAGGGAAAATCCGAAGAAGCCAGTAAAAGGAGCTGGAGAAATTATTCAGAGGGCGTTGACGTCTGTGATAGAAGGGAGACTGTTGCGCAAACGTGATGGGCGGTGGAAGAGAATATACTTCTTAGAAGGTAGGTCTAAGGCAGAAAAAACTGAAGAAGGAAATTATATAGGGCAAACTAGAGATAGTTCGTACGATATTGCAATTTAATGATAGCAATCTTCAGAGACCAACTAAAATCTATCTGCCTTTATTAGAAAATTAATCGAAAGTTAGAAATTGCATATGAATAATATGTTATTTTACTTCAGATGTAAAACAACCCTGGTAGAACACTTCACACGTCCCATGTTTTCGGCAGGAAAAACTTTTATCATCTCTAGGGGCGTGATCCCGAGAGTGAAAACCGCCTGGAGTGTCGCGAGGGAGCGAAACATATGTTCCCCGAGCGTCGGAGGACTCCCAATATCCCCAA
Source organism: Hetaerina titia (assembly GCA_037158775.1). Classification (NCBI taxonomy): domain Eukaryota; kingdom Metazoa; phylum Arthropoda; class Insecta; order Odonata; family Calopterygidae; genus Hetaerina; species Hetaerina titia. The sequence goes on from CM073771.1 coordinate 50,578,969, forward strand.
GGCGCCGCTGCCCTCCGGGGAATATCCGCCGCGGTCGACCGAGGGTTGAGATTTGGTAGGGGATCTTCCAATTTCCTGTCTCGCGCGAGAGCCGTGATTCGAACAAGTTTTATTTTTTCTCCTCCGAGAGACGAGGGCAAGTGCCGTGCCTAAGTGACGTGTTGTCGCGGTGGATGGGGGGATTGAGTTAATCCGCTTAATTACCCGTCCTCCGTCCCCTCCATCCTATCGCCACGTGCATGCATTTTCCGCACGCCCTTCCCCACACCTCCATCTGCATCCCACCCCTGCAAACACACCTCCCACACTCTTCCTCTCTCTCTCTTTGAACACGTGAAACCGTGACCTCGCAAAGGATTATCGGCTGCAAACTTCACTCCGACGAGATTGGATAACTTTAGAAAAATATACATATATGTTCACTAATCTATACAGATAATAATAATTATCCATCCATACAATTTCTGTCAGTTATACGGTTATTTTTGTGTCCGTGTTCAAAGTATAGGTTTATTAGTTTATACACACATACTATGTAAAAAAACCCATAAACACAGTAAACAACCCGAAGGTCGGTTTGGTAGACGGTGGTAGAGTTCACCCAGTACTAAGTCCGACGGCGTGTGAAATTCTCACATAGTAAACATATGGGGACCAGTTAATTCCCCTGTGCCACACAGCTTGGGTGTAGCCGAGGGTTCCCAGAGAGACTTGCCCGGAAATCGAATTCGGGTCCTCCGGTCAGTAGTCCAACGCTCCATCTCTGGACTAACGCGACTCAAAGACTATATATAAACTTTCATAAATATCCAGTGACTCCATAACAGTGAAAACATTTATCTGAAATAGTTCACAAAATATTCATTACTGTAGCACGACCGATTCCACCTCTTTCGACATCATTAGGCACAGCTCATCAAATATATCGTGAACTGGAAATTTTAAATACAGAAATGTGAACTGTACCGTAAGTTTCCTTAATAGGCGAAACCACTCGAGTCACAAGAATGAATGCATTGGGGGAATATCACAAAGTTCAATTTTTTTTACCAGTGTGCAAATATTTTGTTGAGTAACTCTTGATGATATTAATTACAACTATGTAACAATTTCTAACGGTATTCAGTAGTGGAAATTGCATGAAAAAATACATAAGATTAAAGAGTTTCCATGGGATATAAGGATAAGTATTAGGATTTACACCGAGCGAATTGCTATAATAGGTATAAGTTCGGATTGAAAAACTACTTAACGAACGAATTAATATACTAACACGTGCCCATTCAGTAGGCATTTGCATAATTCCGCACAATTTATGTAGGCGTGTAAAAGAAAATTATAATTAAAAATGGTGACTGGGCTACATTACTGCCCGCTAGGCTACCAAAATGCCTTCTTGTGATAACGCATCCTCTTTCTTTCATCTCTCAGACACGCTTCACTCTAACTACCCACGCATTTCGTTATTAATTTCCGGGCTATCCTTTCAGCATGCTAATATTAATTCATTATGCTACTTACCACTCGCGATATATAATGAATAAATAGTTTCACTTGGATACATGCATTTTCGACTGATCCCATATGTTTTCTTGGTAAATCCTTTTCCGCATGACTGATTAGGACTGAAATAACATCTAACGAAGTGCATATCAAAACATTCTGCACCCATCTTTTCGCTTTACTTTGATGCTCTGTCGTTTCACCCTTAGTCCCTCTCCGCGGGGTCTCATGCGGTCGGCTTCCATCGGCAGTGCACCACTTTTTGTAACTGCGGCATCAGGGGTATGACCTCAAGTTGCATGACCGTGATTTAATTAATGTTTTCCTCATCTGCTTACCAGTTCTGCATGACCTGTTTTAATATGGCGGCGGTCTCTCATATAAGCGATTGATGTTCTTTTTTTCTCCTCTCCTAGTGAATATGCTACAAAGCTTCTGAAGATGGTAAAATTGGCTGTCTTTAAAAATGGGTTCGACGCTAACATGTATGTATATATGCGTGTGCATGCGAGTTTTACCTCTGATAACCGCCTTGGGCGTACTTTATAAGGATTTTGAGCGGGTGTTTATTTTTATCCATTCCTCCAACCCTTCAAAACCATTCCTCTCCCTTTTGCTTCCTTACCCTTTCAACATTGCAAACCCCTGCCACACACCATTTAGGTGAACTTATCAGTATTTGTATGGATGTAGATGAGGTGAGCAAATGTTAATCAATTTGATTTCAATTATGAAATGTCCTTCGTCCTCCTTGGATCGTGTTTCTGGAAATTGAGGCCGCCCCTAGATTCGGTTATTTTCTGAAATGTGAAATTCCAGCCAATATGTTGAATAGAAAATTCCGGTCTAGATTCTAATAGCGCAATCAACTAGCATTAAATGAACCTACCTACAGGAAAAATTCATCTTGGAAAAATGACTTCTACCCACATTTTAATAGAAAAAAGAGGGCATTTTTCCGGACCTTTTAACAATCCACCCGTCAGCTTTGTCTTTTTAGGTGAGTAGTTAAGAAAATACCTCAAGCGAAAATGCCGACGAGCACGACTCTATTTCTACGTATGATAGAGCAACATACTATCATACTTGAAGAATTTTTCAGACCATTGCGTCAACTTTCCAGAGCCTAGTTGACCAAAACTGATATTTGAGATGTGTCGCGAAAGTATTCACTTTTAGCCGAACTCTCTACTAAATTTCCTCGGTTAAAGTCCTCCTGTACAATAAAAAATTTGACTTTCGTTACAAAAAAGTCTGCAATGACTCCAGAAAACCTAACCGTACTCAATTTTCCGTCATCAGCATTAAAAATCGGAGAATATCTGTGGATAGAGTGTCGAGTGTGTGATCGCATAGATCTGATGTGTACAAAATGCAAGTACCTTCATTTATCATAAAAATGATTCGTGTACTCTAGCAAAAAAATACAGGTACCCATGGAAATCTTTGCATGTGCTGGCGTAGGGGTGATAGAAAATGCGTCATTTTCCATTATTTGTCCGGTAGATTTACAAAAAGAAAAAAATGAATTCACCCATATAAATGAGCATTGAAAATCACCGTGGAATACGACCTTGTGATAAAGTTGGAACTAATAATGCCAATTCTTCTGGATAGCAATCCATCGTTTATGTAAAAACCACCGTCGCGCATTTTGACATTTTTAATTTAAATTGATTGGCATAAAGTGTCACATAACCTAATTAATTAATTCTTGACATAATGAAACTCCGCATCAATCATCCTTCAATTTTTATACGCTAGAAAATGACAAAATGGAACGCGATCGATTCAATCATGTCCGTCGAAAATTGATTACGTTTAATTTGCTCGAAAAATCTGTACACCGTTAAAACAGGCGGAATTAGGCTTCACGGCCTGGTGAGCAGGATTAGATTTACGCTTCAATTATTTTATCATAATAAAAGCGTGTTAACCTTGACTAATGCCTTGCCAAATTGAATCGCCTAAAAGAGAGTTCCAGCGAGGGTTAACATAGCTTTTGCAAACAATATGCAGTTTTTTTGTTGAGTGAGCAATAAAAAAAACCATAAACACAGTAATCAACCCGAAGGTCGTTTTGGTAGGTGATGGTAGAGTTCACCCAGTACTAAGCCCGACGGCGTGTGAAATTCACAAATCAGGGTAGGGGGGCCAGTTCCTTTTCCTGTGCCGGTTATGGTTTCCCAGGAAGATCTGGTACCCGAAATATCACACCGCTTGGGTGGAGCTGAGGGTGCCCGAGAATCGAACCGGGGCCTTCCGGTCAGTGGTCCAACGCTCTACCCCTTGGACTACCGCGGCCGACGAGAGAGCAACATGAGATCAAAAAAATTTCATTATCTAAATAACCGGGGAATATAGCATATTTCATAAAGTACTCTTACGCTCCTTCTCTGATTTCATAACGATAAAGGCTAAACATCTAGTAACACTGCAGATGACATTCAGCAGCCATACAAGTACACTGCACGATCAACCTGTGGACCTATTCAAGACTATCGGTGGAAAATTCGAATTTTTTTCCTTTCAGAGTGGCGGAAAGACCCACGTTTGACTACAATTTTATACACATAACGACTAGAAAGTTATCACTTTAAGATTAGTTTACATTACACGCTCAATGTGAAATAAGAAACACAAAGAAAACTTCAAACTATAGAGCTGTCCTAGGCAGAATATGGTGAAGCTCAGGGAAGAGCCAAAAAATTGCAATACATATATTCATATCAATATAGAGGCAACGGTTTTGCTGTAGTCCGTGGCTCAATTTCTCATTTTTTTGGAGATCTCTCTCGCTTATTATTTGGTAGTAATATTTTCAGTCTTGCAAAAATGACGAACCGACTTTTGTACTCCATGGCACACACAACATGAGAATATAGGATGGAGACTTGATAACTTGACTTCTGCAGTGCCATGAGTATAATAAATCATATCCCACTCCAACCCAGTTTACCCCACGGCACCGCATACCCACGAAGTGGATCGAAATATGGAATTTAGTGGTGAAGAAGCGAAAATTGTCATTTTCATTTATTTTTATCAAACATTTGCGTTCCCCTTCCCCCTTATCTTCCTCCCGTGACGTCACCTCGTGTTAACGAACCCATCATCATCACCGTTCGACACCATCATCCATCCCTCCCACCTGCTTCTCGCCCATATGTTAGCTGACTTCGGAATACCGGAAAGAACAAAGAACAGAAGAAAATAAAATAAAGTTGGGAGGGGGGATAAATAGTGCCCGCATCGCACGGATAACCCGTCGGCGCAATCAATTTGCTCGTTCCGTTTGGCCAAGTGTCTCGCATCCATATGGGAACACCTCCCTTTGTAGAGACTGCCTTTGATACTGTCGCGTGGGATGAGGGTGGGGAAATTGAGAGGTGGAGAATGCGATTTTTTTTCTTCTTCTCTCGCCCCGCACCCAAAGGTGGATTCGCGAACGACACCTTCCTGAGCTACAAGAGGCCAACTACCTACGTTATCTGTAGGTACCCCAGAGATTAAACCACCCACACACGTATTCTCGCCATTATTTAGTATTCAAAGCGATTATGAATGAACACACAAATTGCTATCATTACGAGAGAGACGATGCTACTTTTGTCCACTCCTATTTGTCTACCTATTTAAAAGTAGATTTTCGACTTTTTCGAACAACTATAGTACTTTTATACGTAACGGGAACCTCACCTTGTTTATCCCACATTGTTTCCTTCTTCATTTCTTCTTAACTTCTGCCTTCGATATGATGACTAAAAACCTACCCTCTCCCCTCCTCTATCCTACTTATCCTTCGTCTCTCCGTACTATCACGGCCTTCAATATCCTACTACCTTTCAATATTTCCTCTCTTCAATCTCTTTATATTTTTTTAATTTCCTCCAGCAACTTTATCTCTTCGCCCACCCTGTTCAAAACTATACAATTTGTATTATAGTATTCTCCGTTCAACTTATTTTCCCCATTCTTTGCCGCACCCACATCTCAAAAGCCTCAACTCTACGGTCATTCTCTTGCCTCAAAGACCAAGTCTCACATCACATAAAGTACTACGTTCCATATTAAATCTTTACTAATATTTTCTTCGCCTATTTAGTAAAAGGTTTTTTTTAAGTCTTTCTATTTCGTGTGAGGAACAAAGAGGTTTTTTCAACATGTTGAAATGTATTCAGGATTGTTGACATCTTTTAATTGTATGTGTCGAGGATCGGGATGGTGCGGTGGTTACCATACAGACTTTCCACCGAGAGGGTCCGGGTTCAAATCCCGAAAGGGGCTGATATTTTTCAGTAGTATCCCGATCCCTACTTGAGGTACTTTGTGGAGGGCAGTTTGAGTGAGTAGGCCGTAGGTCGTTAAGTTGCGGGCCCCTTGGCGGCTTTTGTTAAGAGTAAGTAGGCTAATGCTGACACCGGGTTTCTCTCCACCCTTCATGCTTTCCTGCCCATCCCTAATGGCGCAAATTACCTTATTTCGATCTCCTTTCCTAAAACTACTACTTAAATGATTGTAAGCTCACATGAATCCATGTTAATTCAAAACTATGAATTAACTTCCTAAAAGATTCTGGGCGAAAATTAGTTTTATATATTCCCCTGCTTTTCTTTCCTTCCGAGCGCTAGCATGCGTTTCCTTTCCGTTAATATTATCAATGCAGACAACCTCTGCATTGCACGGCGCGTGCTGTTTGCTATCAATTTTGCTGAAGCAGCAGCTGCCAATTTGTCCAATAGGCTATCATCGAGCCCTTAAAGCAGCGAGTTGATCGTTCAGCTCATTGCCAAAAAAAACTTGTTTAAAAGTTCGCGTGAAACTCCGAAAGGTCAGTCGCTTGATTTCGCCTCTAGAAGAACGCTCCCCTCGTTGAGAGTCACTTCCGAAACATGAGAAAGTGTCCCTTTTTATCTTCGGAAGGAAATGGGCAATCATGGTGCGGTGAATTTATGGAAGAGAGAGGAGGGCGGGAATTCCTGACGTGGAGATAGATTTATGTGCGCAAAAGGACTTTTAAAAGTGCGTCTTTATTCGGAGGGAAGAAATCGAGACTACCTTCTTCCCTCTTCCCATTATCACATCAGGGGTGAACGACGAGAGGGAGAGTGATTGTGCTGGCGTCAAAAACGAGACAAACAAACGAAAGCGGGACATAACGAAAACAGTAGAGAATCGACATGCGCACCGTCCGTGAAGTCTTCCGGTCCCGTCCACTGGGGAGACGCTGCAGAGGACGTCGAGGCTGCGACGGTCAGCAGGAGCCAGACGCCCGCGGCCCATCGGACACTCCGACCCTGTCGGGTCTCCCATCTCCTCCTCCCAGGGCCGGCGGATGCGGCGACGGAGGCGAGAGCCTCCGTTGTCCCGTTCGTAAGCGCCGACCTCCTCATTCTTCTCCCATCTCACCACACGGGGCAATCGATAAGACTGGAAGCGCGACTCTCCTTTCGCTCACTCTGACAACACTCCTCTCGCCTCTCTGCCTCTCTCTCGGAAGAAGAAAGGGAGTGAGAGAGAGAGGGAGATGGCCGCGCGCACGCTTAGGAGAGTGTTCCGTGGGTGCTTACAGAGGCGGCTTTATTGGTGTGCGTTGCGTTCCGGGGTGGGGGGTTGGTATGGTGAGGGGGACAGTGTGGAGGAGGGGGAGCCAATTCCAACTGTGGAGTCGTGGGGATAAAGTGGGGGAGGGTCCTTTTGATCGTGGAGAGAGGGGTCTCACGCGCGAACACACAAAAACACTGTTCGGAGGGCGATTCTTACGCGTCGACTTGGGGAGAAGGGGTGGGGGGAGCGAGCGAGATGGTGTGGCGCTTCGCGGAGGATATGTCGGAGGGTGTGCTTTGCGTCCGCCGGTGGTGATGGTGTTGTTGGTGGTGCCGCGAACAACCAAAGGAAGACTGAACTGAAAGGAAGTCGAGCGATAGCGCGCCGCCCGCCTGTCGCATTCTGAGGGGGGAGGTAGGGGGACTTGCGGCGGCGCAAAGTGGGGTGCGCGGCCCGCGATGGTGGCGACGCAGCCCGGCGGGAACCCTCAAGTGGTTGGAGAGCAGACAGGAGAGCGATGAACTGTGGTTTTCGTTGTCGGGGAGTCAGTTTTTGCTCAGTTTAGGTCAGCTGATGACCGAAGGCATTTATTTAAGAATTGGTGTTGCTAAAACCGCGGCCCGCAATATGGCAGTGCTGATGTTTATTAGATCCTCTGAAGGTCAATGTAGAATAAAAGTAATGGAAATGTGGGTCTAAAGAACAAATATCCAGAAAAGAGGACCCCTTATTAAAAGAAAAAATGTATGGCTTGTATTCATGGCTGAACGTAGTACAGCCATGAATACAAACGGTGACACGCAATAAAATAAAAATCGACTTTTATTGACCGACTAAGAAAGATATATGTTTTAACTTTTCGGAGATCATGTAGTCTTCATCACATGCAGAGCAGAGAGTGAATAAAGTACGACTCATAAGAAAGGGTAGTCAATATCAGTGGTCATGTTATATCAAAGTCGAATATGGTAATAGGTTTGTTGAGTTGGCTGAATTCTTGGCACAATGTCTCGAGTTCGAATGCTGCCCTCGGAAGAATTTATCAGAGATATCCCAATCCCTAAATTGATGATTTGAGGAAAACACGAGTGGAGTATGCCCCTCAGATGGGATGTTAAAATGTTTGACCCCATGATGCTTTTGGTTGAAAGAAGGCTTACTCTGATGCCGAGTTTTTCTTTCCCATTCCTCCATTCCCTTAAAGTAACAAACCACTACACAATGATCCATCAAACCTAATGACGTAAAAATATTTCCTCGACCGGGACTTGAACACCGGATCTTTCATCTTGCCGGGTGGATGCTCTAACCACCTGAGCTATGATTCAATTAATTTTTATTCGGTCCAGTTCATACGTTACACAGCAAGTGTTTACGTTGTACGTAATATCAGCTTATAGATTTTGGTTACAGAATATTTTTTCCCATGTAAATATATGTATAAATATATTCATACACATATATACACATACACATAAGCATAAAAAAGCATACACACACATACATATATAGACATACATTCATATATCTGCAAAAACAATTGTGACCACAAGCAATACTGTTGAAGGAAATGATGAGGCAAGGTTCACAAGATATACATTATATATGGTGAGGGTTATCGATTAGTTTGAATCACATTCTCTTCAACCTGGTTGAAGCAACTCTTCAACCACTGGCGAAGTGTGTCCGGCACCGGGGGCAGCCACATCCGTTCCACCAATGCTTGCATACCTTTTGTGGAATTTTATTTTGTTGTTCTTAATTGCATGAACTCCACGATTAAAGTAGTCATTATTAGAGTTTTGAAGCTCGGAAAGGGCCGAAAGTTCAGGGTGATCAGACTTATGTCTGTAATGGCACCACTGCCGAACACGTCTCATGTTTTATATATCTTTTTCAGGGCTTCCCATTCTCTGAGTTTTTCGCCGCAGCCAAGAATCAGATGCGCGACGTTGTCTATTCGACCGCATGACGGACAAAGAGGCGAATCAGCTAACCGTAGGTGTTGCCTCACTCCCCTCATCATGACCAAGTTCGCGATTAGGTCGAACACTTGACTACGTGCCTCATCGTTCGCTCTGCTGGTCGCCCAGTTTTTCCCAGATAATGTCGTTTTGGATGTCATTTTTCCCTGCTCGGCGAGCGCTCTGAGACACAGGGTCTTGACCCTAATTGTTTCTCCATCTCTCAGGAGTGGGGCGACCTTTTTCGTTTCTTCAAATGCCCTCCGGTGGCATGCGTCGTGCGCCAGTGTCTGCCACGCATCCTTGAGGAGTGCCTTTCGCCACGCGTCGTCACCTCCAAGGATGCGCAGGCCGAGCTTCGCGTAGACCACCTTTGCCTTTAGAGCTGTAACCGTTAAATTGAGACCACCCAGTTCAAACGGGCCATAGAGCTGGTTGCGGGACACTTTCTTTACGTAGCCATTCCAGGTCATTTGGTTGGTCGCTTTAATAAAGCATGCATTATATTTAGGGGCTAAGGGCCACATACCATAGTCTCGGGAAGACAATCTGGTTCAGGAGGCGGACGCGGGTCACAATCATCAAGAGGGCAAGGATCGAAAGTTTCCCAACACTCCATTTTATGTGGTGGTCTAAAATTCCCCAGTTCCGCTCAATTGTGGGAGCAAACTCCTTCTCCCACCGGAACCCTAAGATTTTGAGGGAGGGTGCCTCTGACCAACCGATGGAGGTCGGGGGCGGGCTTCCCTTCAGCAGGAGAAACCTGGATTTCCTGTTGTTGAGGAAGAGACCACCCTGCTCATATGACTTTAAAATGTCGTGGCGAGAGCCATGTGGGACGGGTCGTCTATAGAAAGGGTTATGTCGTCAGCGTAGGAACAGTGCATTTCATGGCACGCATAGCCAGAAGAAGAGACGAGCCACATTGGCCAAATAAACATTCAAACACGAAATCCCGCCATACGGCGAAGAAATATTCATTCGCATAGAAATAGATATAGTAAAGGGGACACAGGAGAGGTGGGGAAGGCGCAATCAAGCAGGCCTCGTACATTATTATTCACGTCCGTGACACTTTCACAAAAGTTGTAAAGATAATAAAAATATATTTTTATATATATACATTTATATATATAAAATAAGGAAATATTGTTACATTTGTGATCTGCTCAAAACCGCCTTCCCCACCTTTCCTGTGTTGGTCTTTTATGTGTTTTCCTATCCCCTTTCCTTATATGTCTATTTCTATGTGCGAAAAATAATATTTGTTCGTCGTATGGTGGGATTTTCGAGTTTGAATATGTGTTTGGCCAATGTGGTTCGTCTCTTCTTCTGGCTATGCGTGTCATGAAACGCACCGTTCCTATCCTTTATAATATCGTATGAATGCTTTTCTGCTATCCATTCCCCTTCTTGTGTGCCGTCTATTTCTCCTTTGGTGGGTGAAACAGCTCCCTAACGCCATCTCTCGGGCAACATCTATCGGAGCACTTTGGCGCTTTATCATATCGTGGATCTTAATGTAAATCAGGGTTCCTTATTAGCTCAATTGGTAGAGCATCCGCCCGAAGGTCCGTGGTTCAAATCCCGGATAAGGAAATATTTTTACATTTGTGATCTGCTCAAAACCGCCTTCCCCACCTTTCCTGTGTTGGTCTTTTACGTGTTTTCCTATCCCCTTTCCTTATATGTCTATTTCTATGTGCGAAAAAAAAAAATATATATATATATATATATAATGTTGTCCTTTATATATATAAGGACAACAGCCGGCCGGTTTATGAATGTGAGCAATGGGCTAGTCTGTTAACCCTAAGGCAACGTCCAGGCCATTGTGTGACACGTAAGCTCTGGTTGACCGGAGGTCAGGCCAGGATCTACTTGTGAGCATGCCAGGAATAGGTATCTATTTGCGCTCCGAGGGCAAAACAAGATATGCTTACCCACTGCTACTCCATTTTCCATGAGCGATTCCTGATGACACCAATTTAAATTTCCCTTACTCCTAACCGGATTCCATTCCCACCCCATTGATCCCTGCCCCACCTGCTGTCCATGTGAGTTTAGATGGAATCATCCATATCTCCTCCCGAATCCACGCGTCGATGACACAAGATTTTCTTGGCATTGAATTTGACGCCTGCATTGCTGTCGGCGTAGGTACATTTATGCATGGTAAATATTAAAATTTCCATTCCCATTACAAGAGTGAATATTCACTTGCCAACCGCCAATCAAAAAATGAAAACCTGTAAACCACTGATAGTAATACGGCCGTTAACAAGAAAAGTGCATTCCAATGGTTCGATTATAAAAAACTCAATTATTCATATTTGCGTAGAATTTTGCAATTAGTCAAAGAATAATGAACTTTAAGTTGTCCATATTTCGTCTTCTTATATACAATTACTTGAACACTTGGAACTAAATGTTAGTGAAGATAGATGATGATGAGGCCATGTGAACAGTTATTTATCCTTTGCCCATGATAACGTTTTGGAGGGCGTTCTAACTTCTCGGTGTTTACCATCATTATGAAAATGCCATCCATGACAAGTTATACACTTCCATCTATCATTGATGGTTCTTATTTAATGAAAATCGATGTTTTCTATTGGGAAACTATGCGCTTTGCCCCAAAAAGCTTGTAGATTCTGTCAACATTTGGGTGTCAACAGAAGCGTCGCTTGGGTTTGAACACGATACCCTCCAGTCGGTCCCGCAAGGCTGCATTATTTCCCCTCAAAATTGTTTTTCTTAATTCGAATGAATATTATCAGAATTATACACTGGACAATTGAATATCGGTTCTTCAACGCGAGACTTTACTATGTTGATCTAATTATATATTCCGTTGCTATCTCATTTGTTTTTTCGCGCAACATTCGAAAAGATTCCTCGTAACTTCGCCATCAAATGACTTATACGGCATAAGTTTCCTCATAGTAAACTGATTAGGAATAGTAAAAAGGTCCTTTTATCAGAAGAAACTGTTCCATCAGAGGTGCTTGGCAGATTTCTCGCCGCTGGAAAGATCAGTGAGAGCAGACCCCTTAAGGAATTCTGATTTGAACTGGTAATCTTAGAGATTCATGCCGCCGGCGTTTTGGGAGAAGGGGTGAGACCCTAAGCGACGGATATATCGGAAGAGGACCTTTCGCCATTTTCTCCGATCTAAGGCTGAAATTGAAGTTGGCACTCCTTTCTCTGGTTTCTGCCTCCAACTACTCCATATGCTTCGACCGCGTTCTTCGTCATTTCCGCCACCGAGTTAGATGGATAAGGGCAAAAGTCTGTGTGGACATTGAGTTTCTGAAGCTTCTGAGGTGGGCAAAATCCTCTGATCTGGTTTACTACATTGAGTCAAGACATTTTCTCTTTGCCTTCCCGGGTTATTAACGGCTTGGCATCCGAAACGTAATCCGTAGCTGCTCAAGTCCAGTGTCCCAAGTTGATTATTTTGAATTCCGCCTTCATTTTAACTGAAATGTGGTCTAAAAACCTTCAATCGGTTTCTAAATGATGTATTGAGTTCCACAGTTTTGTTGTTAATTGTCCCAGTAGGTCTTCTAAAACTCTACAGGAATAGTCATTAGTAAATAGGTTTATTAGCGAAATTTTTGTCTTCAAATAACTGTTTCCCAGGTTTTTAGTGGAAGATGACACCAGATACTTCATTGAAAAATGTCAATATTTTCTGTGAAATCGGTTTCAAATTCCGGTTAATTTTTATATAAATTGTTGTAAATAATTCGTGGCGTTTCCAAATTTTCACGTAGGTTTATCGGGCTTCCATTGTGAAAAATGTAATATATATCACAAAAAAACACCGAAGAGCTGGTGTTTACATTCGATTCTTTAAAAGGGTGGCTTTATCGCTTCAACCACCCACAAATACATTTTCATAGCGGAGGGAGACTGTGTGGCCCTCGCAAAAAGATATACAACCTCTCACCAGCGATAATCAACATATAAAATACTTACTCGGAAGAGGCAATACATCTGCATCTACGCAATACCCTGCAAATCGCAGCAAGGCCGTGTGGCGCGGGGTTGTTAGGGCACAAGCCGTGTTTGCCCATACACACAAATACGCCGACATATACACGTATTTTTATGCCCACATATACCTTGCAATAAATGGTTTGTAGGTCCAAATAATTAAATTTTGATTGTTAAGTAATTGTATTCGGGTATTGGGATTCATTTTTTATGATTTGTATCGTAAGATCGAAGAACGAATACTTGAATCTGTCGGTAGCAACCTCTACTTCATTTTTTCCCCGCGGTCGAATCTGCCATCATAATAGGAGACTACAATATCCCCTCGGTATCACAAGAAAACTCAGGTGTCCTGTACTTTTCTAAAAGTCTGTCTTGCATGCTCTCATCGTAAATCAAAGGGTAGCTCACCCAATTCCTCCAACATCCCTTCAAGTTAACACAGTAAGCGCAGCATTTTTTTACAAAAAGGAGAAATATCCTCTGAAACTTTTCCAGTTTCTTATTAAAATTTTTCTCTCATGGATCACAAGTACTTACTGCGTGTTCCAAATGTAGCCTAACTAAAGCGGGGGGTAGCATCACGCTATTACCTATTCATTACATGTCCCTACAACTTGCCAAATGAAATATAGCGACTTAAAGTCTGGACAGCAAATTCTTCTGGTATACCCGTTGGAATTTTTGAAGACTGGGTAACACCCAATAAAAGAAGCACAAGGAATAGGCAGCAAATGAATTAAGGTGAACGGGGAAGAAATTCACTTTATCCATTACACCCACTTTTGCCATCGGATCCGCTTCGAAAATCGCATCGCGGTGAAGCGGAGAATCCAGAAGAAAACACCAATGCCACCAATAAGCAATATAAACTAAGTACGTGGGAGAACTTGGAAATCAGCAGAGGGAAAACTACAACTCTACATGCAGAATGGAGAAGACTCAGGTAGAAATTTCCTTAAGAGGAGTGAATTAAAAAAAGTGGACCCCTTCGCCTATCTCGGAAGTGTTATAACGTTATATGTAGGCAGCTCAACGGATAGCAAGTGGAGATTAGCAGCTCAAGCCACGAAGATGTTTGCCGCGATGAGATTACTCTTCCGCTCAAAGAAGATAAGTTTACAAACTAGAAAGCTGTAAGTGAAAGCATTCGTTGGTAGAGTGGCACTCATTGGACGAGAGAGACAAGGAACATTTCAGGAGCAGACGAGAGTAGAATGGAAGCTTTCAAAACCTGGTGCTGGAGACGAATTCTGAAGATGAATTGGACCCATAAAACGAGGAATGAAGTATAGACAAGAGTAGAGGAGGAAAAGACAAAAAGGAGCACGAAGAAGTAAGGAAGGACCAGGCTGACATGAAACATAATAAATCTGTTATGAGCGTAATAAAAGACGAGGTGTCGCGAGGTAGGCAAAGAGGCATGCGCAGGCCAATTAAAGAAGGATGTAAGGCTGACGGGGTGTGAGGGAGCCAGCAATAGAGAGGTCAGAGTGTATTGTCGCAGTCAACCAAACTTCGGATTTAAATATTCGTAATTATGATTAGAATATTTTGAAGATACTAGAATTTGAGTTAGTGAGCACTGAATTTACAATATTATAGGTATCCATTATTGCATCACTGGATATTTTAATTTGACTTTCTTTTAGTGGTCATGTACACGAAGTACCATTGCCATAAATGCCCCTACGTATTTTCAACTATGTAACTCAAAACTGTGAGTAAAGGCATTTTAAGGAGTCGGGAATAGTAGTGCCACGCGAAGTATACGTTATTACCAAATTTTTTAAAGAAATTTTTGAAATACGAAAAAAATAACAGCTAAATGGCACTTTTAAGAAAATTGGATAGATTTTCTAAGGACCACAGCGATAATAATGTAACACAGCGAATAATTTACGAATAAAAAAGTATTTAATGGCCAAATGTATTCGGTAAAGGTACTCAGAAAAGTCATATAGGTCAGTTTTGAGCATATATAGGTATAGGTTTGATAGGTGAGAGTAGAGTTCACCCAGTACTAAGCCCAATGACGAGTGAAATTCACGCATCTGGGTAGGAGGGAGTCCAGCTCTTTACCATGTGCCACCTCACACTGCTTGGATAAATCTGAGGGTGTTCAGAGATGCATCCCTGAGAGTTAAACCCAGGAAATACTTATTGTCTTTCCAGACGTTAATTCATGCTTTGTTCATAAGCCCCACATTCTGGTCCATCCATCTCCATCATTTTCGAGCCAAATCTATGTCTATCCATTTTACTTTCTCCCCTCGAAATCTGTTCACACTCTCACACAGCACCTATTTAGTCATTATTTTATAATCCTTTATTTATATATTATTTTTTTAGAGCTCCTCTTATGAATAGTAGTATTTAAAACTTAGTTTCCATAGTCACTATAAGCTGCTGCAAATTTATTTCATCACTGACTAACATTTGAGCAACATTTAATATTAATGCTGCATGTCTGTTGCAGATTCACCTTTTGCCACGTGGCTAAGGAGTGGTTTGCAGACTATAAAATATAAACAGTAATGAAAAGGTTTTCCGAGACATTGGCTATTTTTAACACAATATTTCATTTCCAGATGACAAGTATAAAAAATATGTATGGAATTATTAGCATTATTGCCCAACCACCTCCTATCCTATAGATAGGCCAGGTAAGTGTGTGAAACGTGGTTGATGAAGAAAAGCGGGCCTGCCAAGAAAGGAAAAGGAATGCTAGGAATTTATAGGGACAATGGTGTAGGAGTGGGTATGACGGGTGTGGATAGCAAAAGCACTCTGGGTAAGGGATCCCTGAATCTGAAAGTTATAATCTCCTTGGGAAATAATCCCAGCTGCTGGAAGGATGCTGAGCAATATAACAAGATGTCGCTGGCTTCTGATAATTAATATGCAATGCTTGAAACTATTTATTACCGATGTATAATATATCATGACATCAGGCAGTTGGGTTGATTAGCAAATCACCAGTCTAAACATACAATAGCGCTCTGGCACATCACATTCCAGAGGAGCTAAATGGCGACTGTGTGTTTTTTCCAATATACATAAAAAAATAATTTTCTTGGCTAAATTGGTGCATGAATGAAACTGGACCTTAATACTCCAAGTCAAAGTTACATTCAAGTTGATGCTTTTTTGAATGGTCAACATGCGTTATGATATTGATTTCGTATTTGCTTTGATTATATTAGTATAAATTATAGTAGCTTAGTTTTGATTTTTTAATGTTGTTCATTAAAAAGCTTTAGGTTTGATTATTATGCTGGAGGTTTGTGTGCTCCCAGATACTGTCTATCTGCATATGCCTTGTTAACATTAATAATTTCATTTCTGTTTCTTGAGCCAAATTTGTATACTACGGTAAGTTACTGCATTATTGCACTTTAAAGAATAAAAATCTGAAATTACCTTTTTCAGCTAGCAGGGGATTTTGATTTCATGAGCTGAAAGGAATTAGGCTTGATGGTATGCCATTTACATTAATCTGGAAAGATTTAAACTAAAAATTATATTCAAATTAGAATAATCCATTAACAAGTAAAATAGTATATCCTAAAAGGAAGCCACGTAAAGTTAATTTATCCTCAAAATCATTAATAACTCTTGGAAAGGCTTTACCACTGCCATTACAGCTATACTTTCAGCAGTAATTCATGTCTACTTAATTCCCCACTTCCAACCTTCCAGTTATCTCAAACTCCAATCCCTTATGTGCATTGCAGTGTCAACTGTTGTAGGTATAATAACAATTGTTGCACATAAACAATTTTTCTAAAAATACCTTTTAATCAATTGTTCCATCACCAATGAATTTTGGTCATTAAATACTTCATAATTTTGGCAGCCTACCTTCAAATGTAAATTTAGGAAGAACATAGTTTCAATTTTGATAAGCTTTGTAGCCTCTCAAAAGAAGATGGAACCTAATACCATACTCGAGGAGCACACATAACCCTTTTTATAATTCCACCTCCCTTCACTCTCTCTAACAAGCCTATTCTTTTAATCCTAACTCACTTTCCTACCATGCTTCCCTCTATTGCACTCTTAAATATTTCATCTCCAATCAAAATACAATATTCTTCCACTATTCCTGCCTCCTTTGCATTTTTCCCAACAATCACATCATGTGAAAAATTACAGCCTCCCCTCTTTAGAGGATAAAGGGGTTATCTATTAATGGTTCTGCTAAAACAAACTTTTTAGGGATACATATTCTTGAGTTTCTATACTGGGAAGTTCATGTTCATCAGTTATGCCCTAATTTGCCACAGGAGGCCACCTTCTGAGAAAAATTGTGACTCTGGTTGACACTGCCATTAATTACTGCTCTGTCTATTATCCATTTCTTCACAGAAGAGTGAAATATGGCGTTGCTGTGTAGGGGAACTCATATCATTTCATGTGCCTATTTAGACTACAAAAATGGGCAGTAAGAATCCTATGAAAAGTTCCAAGGGCAAGAAGTTGTAGGTCTTACTTCAAAAGATTCAACATTTTCTTCCCTGCTAGTATATTTCCATACTATAATCTTTGTGCTGCAAAATAAAGCAATTTTCACTCTGAATACCAATGCTGATGTACATAGGTACACCACAAAAGGATGATACAACTTTATAATAACAGTCCTCAACTAATCCATGTTTGCTAAGAACCCTGGGTATGCTAGTATGAATTTCTTGAAAGCACTACTGAGAAAATCAAGGGAAATAGATAAATTTTTGTCATACAAGTCAAAACTTTATAAATTCCTTTGTGGTCATCAACGCTATACAATTGATACCCCTTTCTATAAGTAAATGATTTATTTCATAAATAACTCTATGAAAAAACTCTTGCAACTGCTCCAAACTCTTGTTTTGGGTTTTCTACTCTGTACATATATATTTTTATTTTTTGAGGAAAGTGCAGACTCTCTAATATCTACTCTGTGACGTCTGCAAAAAATGCGTAGACAATGTGACGTGTCCCATAATAGTTAAAAATAAGTCTTATAGGACCCATAAAACTATTATGAAAACAAGTGGAGCTCATTTTTGTGGTGTTTATGCTCAAGATAACCTGAAAGTGAAGAAATCGACGTCATGCAAAGTATAAAGTTTAGCTCTAATGACAGCAGAAACATTGTATTTTTTCTAGCTTTTGTGGACACATTAAAATTAAGACACCATTATGAATATTTCTAGAAGAGTAGCCATAAAAAAAAACAATTTTTTAATGAAAATGAATCTTATTTTTAAGTTTGTCGAAAAATTGGATAGTAGAGACAATGCTTTTCATGACAAACTAAATTGGATAGTATATCAAACACATTCGCCACTAAAATAAATATACAAACTCAACAAGAAAGGGTACGGAAATGCATTTGATAGAGTGAATTGGAAAAAAACTAATGCCTGTATTGCATAAAATAGGAATGGATTGGAGGGACAGGAGACTAATCTGCAAACTGTACATGTCTCAGACTGCTCAGGTGCGAGTAGGGAACGGAGAGTCCGGATGGGCAGTATTAGGAAGAGGAGTAAAGCAGGGTGGTCTTTACCACTGTTGCTGTTCAACGCATATGTGGAGGAAATGATTAAAAGAGGCATGGAAAGAATTGGAGATATGAATATATGTCGGTGGGGAATTTGTAAAATCAGGTTTGCTGATGATGAATCTTTAGTTTGTCAGCCAGCCAAGGGATTGCAAGAATTGCTAAGTGAATTGGAAATTCAGTACGATCGGTACGGGATGAGAATGAATACAAACAAACTGAAGGTTTTTTTAAGTTTTTCAGAAAAAGAGAGTTGAACGTTAAAATAGGAGTGCAAAAACTAGAGCCGGTGGAAGTTTAAATGCACACATCTTGGAAGTGTTGGAGATTAAAATGGACTAATAGTCGTGATATAAGGAGAATTGTACTAGGCCGAGAAGCTTCCATAAGGAGAAGGGAGTTGATGACAGAGACGTTGAGCTATGATTGTACGAAAACGCTCGTTAAAACTTTGACATGTTTAGTTTTGTACAGTGTCGAAACATGGTCATTGAAGGAGTAGGTTCGAGGCTTTTCAAATTTGGGTGTGGAGAAGGTGAAATGGACTGAAAGGAAAACAATTGAAGTGCTCGGTATGGTGGGGGAGGAAAGTGGATTGATGGGAGATATCGAAAGGAGACAGGAAAGATGGATGCAGAGCATTTTGATTAGCAACAGCATGTTGAAGAATATGACAGAGGGGGGGAATGTTAGGCAAACAATGAAGGGGCAGGAATAAGGTACACATACTGGACGGAATGAAAGGGAAGAAGGAACCATATGGAGCTGAGGGGATTATTGTAACATAGGATGTTGGGTTGCATTTTGTTTGTGAGGAACAAAGGACCAATACATTTTCTAACTTATTGAACTTACAATTATGTGAATGGAATAATGATGGCTGTAAGGAAGTTGGCAAATTATTAAGTTGACAGTTCAGTACATATTCTTCCTTTTCAGAGTGGAAACATTAGTTTTTACATGCAATATACCAAAAACTCATGTATCTATGTTTTATAATGTGAAAATTCAACATCCAATGACATTACATAATCATGGGATAGAAAAAATCAATTATAAAAAATTCTATCCACAAATATTGTATCTCAAAAGAGGCCACAAAAGAATAGTCACCTATATTTAATTCTGGTTAATTCCTCCGAAAATAAGTCATTTATGATGGATATGTGATGATCATGAAGCTTAAGTTAAAAAGACAATTAAGAGAATAAAAGACTCATTTTTCTGTTAAAATTTTTATATTTTCTTGAAAAAAGGATCCACATTTAATATTTTACAAAAAGATTCAAGTCTGGTCATTAACACCTTTTCAAAGGCATACTTCAGGATCACATGTCTTGCTTAAGATTTCTCACCTTGCAGATGCAATAAATACATATTAAACTGTAAGGGTTGAAGCACTTGCTCTCAAAGGGTTTTCACTTGTTTCTCAAGAAGTGTTACACGTACCTTAAAAATGGCCTTAAAAAAGGACATAAGGGGGAGCACAGAGGACACTTCTGATTTTTCCATGAAATCACATAATTTTATCCAAACCTAATTTTAACAAGGAATTTCAGCTTTTAAGGCCGCTACAGCAAACCACACCTAGATGATTATGTTGTCAGGCATAAACAATTGAGATACAACTTGCCATTGCAGAATGCTCACAATGCTCTATTACATCATTATTTAAAGAAAAATGCAATTCACAGGCTGTAATAACTATAATTTAGTATGTACAAACTGGTATCTTCAAATAATTTTAATGACGCCAGCATTTCTGTACACATTATAGAGAATGGTGTAATTTCTTTAAAGCTAGGGAGGAAGGCACTCGCTTTTATTGCGGCCCCAAAATAAGCATATGATTGTGGTTTGGGTTTTCAGTTAAATAATCAACACTTTGGTGCAAATAATGCAAGGCAGTACAATATATTAATATACACTTTTCCACAAGTTGCATATTATTGGCAAATTGCCTTAAATTCAGTTATCATAAACCATTTGGTAGTTGATCTATGAAAATGTCTCCATTTATAATCTTCATTTGATTTAAACCCATTGGTTTCATTATTGTGTCAAGGCTTTTTAAACAGGCATAAATTAACTTGAATTAAAATAAATCAAATCCATATTCCAAACTTTTCACAGAAGACAACCCAAATAATAATATATAGTATGGTATTGTATAAAAAGTATGTCTCATCTTCTGCAGAAAATTCCAACAAATATTCCAATGCAATTCAATAAAAATCTAAATGCTACATAACAATGAATTGATTTTCCCCAATGCACCACTAGGGTGATGTACTCTTGGGTTTTAGAATGGTTTGAGAAGTCGTTCACCAATATTTTGAGACTGATGCTGCCAATGCAACATTGGTGCTCACCTTCTCAAGCCAGACCTAAAGTCTTTGCCCAATATGAAACTAGCTTCAAATTGGAATGAAAAAGAATGACGCTAGTTTTAATGCAAGTGAGCCTTATGTGCAGAGGTAATGACAATTTCCAACTACTCACTTCACCCACTCCTATAAAATAAATTAAACAACTTCATTAATACTTCCACATCACAAAGAAATGGAAAATATAATTACTGAATTAAAAATCAAAAACCAATCACCCATTTTCAGGGTGAACTTGATGAGATGATTAGAATGATTCAGAGATGACATAGGGTGACAGACGACCCTCACAAAAAAATATAAGTTCTATGACCCCATCACAGTTCTACAGGAAAATGGCCACATTAGATAAACAACTTGCCCAGTTTTTCTGTACAGTTGAATGCAATGGAAGATATACTTACTTCAGCAATTTATGTAACTCTAATGAGAGATTTCATTAACCAGAATTTCTTTTTGCGTTCTTTAACCTCAGAACATCAAAATTAATCAAGTCCATTACAAAACTGTAAGGAAATTGACATGAAAACAAAAATTCTCAATTTTTATGCAGATTTATCAGTATATCTCAATTTCTTCAACTCAGCACCAAATAATTCCAGGCTTACTCTTTCACCTCGATAATTTATTTATGCATCCATGCTACACGAACACATAAATAATAACAAACAGCACTTTTTTAACAACACCTCAGAATAATAATGAAGCACAACTGGTCCATAAAGATACCGTAATAACACAAACCAAAACATTGTGTAAATATCTTAATCCAATGCTAGAAGACACGATCCTGGTAGCCCCCATCACCAGGTGGAGGATGCTGTGCAGCACGAACATGGTGTCCATGATGGTGACCTTGGTGGTGATGGTGATGATGGTGACCACCTGCAGCACCAGCAGCTGCTGCTGCAGCTTGGCGCCGTGGTGGAGCAAGGTATTCAAACATGCTCTGTGTGTGCTGTGCAAGCATTTTTGATAAGTCACATGGCATTGGATCTGTCCAGAAAAAGTCATGGTTGAGGGCAGAATCCGAATCGGCACGCTTGGAGGGATCAAGGACCAGCAACCGATCAAGTAAGTCACATGCGTATGCATCCTTGACATAAGGTTTCAGACGCTCCTTAACCTTACGCTTCTGCCCTTTCGGGAGGTCCATCTTACTGTAAAGATCCAGGGACTCCACTCCGGGCCACGTCTCCGGCGTCACTGAACCACATAGTTGTGATATGAGGGTTAACTGTTGCTGCTCTGTGTTGCCCTGAGAAAGCCAATTTGGCAGACAACATGAAAACATCTATTCAACAAAGGAACTCATAAGTACTGGAATAAATATTAAGAAGTTTTTTCTATACGATTAGGCAACCATAAAATGATCGAAATGTAAAGGAAAGAACCAAGTTTCTAATAAGTTTCACGCAGAATGAACTAACAGTACTACTTTGAAAAAATATTTTTAGGATGGAAAAGAACAGCAAAACTTGTTTAACCTACATCATCTGGGAAAATAGCCATTATTAACTGCCGTTTAACAGTCGCAAAATTAGTTTTCTGATGGTCCTAATGACAAAACACTGCTACATACATAAGTATCCTCTAACATGACACTAAATTCCATAACCAGGAATGATTACTATTTTAACATAAGGGGTGTGCGAACCTTCATTTTGAAGTAAATCAGTCAAAATGCTGGTGAATGGAATCATGTTGAAAAACATGTGTTCAAATGAAAATGCAAAACTGATTGATGACACCCAAACTCCTCGGAATGCTGAAATTCTACTAGTGAAAAAATGCATAAGTGTAATTGTTTTTGTGCATAACATCAATCATGGACAGTTTGACACGTGATTATATAAATTTTAAGAAGATTAGCATTTACCTGCAAACTACCTATCCATTAAAAAAATTTGCACATATAGTCCTCGCATTTACTCTGCCCATGACTGATAGAATACAGTCACTGAATACATAATTCAAAACACATAAAATAGTAAGTCAGCCGACTGGTTAAAAAAAAAAATACATGTATATGTAATTTGTAGGTGACAATCTTTTTGAGGTTAATATGGGTTTTGGTATTTTCCCAGCTGAAGTGTGCAAAGTCTTCTCAGAGAGGAGAGAAGAGATCTAAGTTTCACAGTGATGATTTAAAGGCTTCACAACCGTTTTTCTTACATTGAGGAAAGGGACTGAATGCCATGAGAATAAAGGCAGAGCTAATCTTTGAAATATCAGCAGAGAAACACTATACCTGATGTAAAACTCATGCATACGTCACATTCTTTGTTTCTGAGACAAATGAATAAAGGTGATACTTTTGTGTAATTTGGAATTCCTTCTTAGGATATATGATATGCATAATATAATCACAACACATGCCCCTTTGCTCACAGGAAAAAAATTACAAACACATTAAGTTCAAAATGATTTTATAGTTCGTTTGGTAAATTTTCCACCAATATTCTATGGACTATTGCCATTACTTATCAAATAGTATCTATGAAATAGAAACCACAAGTCACAAGCAATCTAACATTCATGAAGAAATATAAAAAAGCAGAGGAATTTAATGAAAACCTTTCGTTAACACTGAATGATAAATATGCATGTAATCCAAATTCATTTTATGCATATTATGGTGTGCTCTGAAAAGATTAATTTGTTCAAGTATACAGAAGAAATGCAAATATCCTGATGGCAAATCATACCAAACTTTCAAAAATGGTTAGAAGATATCATTAGATTGAAAACTAAGAATGAATGCACATATTTATCAGAAAAAAAAATGAAAATCAGCAAGGTCAACATCAATGACTTTAAAATCCTTGTTATTTGTGAATGAAAGGTAATAGATCAATAGTTCAAATTCCATATAATTTTTTTGACAAAAACTTGAATTTGTGTTTGTCCTCAATGTTATCTCACAATTCAGAGAAATAATTCCTGACATGTGGTGAGAACAGCAACGTCTACCTTGTATTTGATGAATTAGTTCACTCAAACTTTACAGTTTTGAGTTTATATAATAGGAATAAAGTTAGAGAATGACCATAGTGAAGCAAAATAATACATTTTATATGAAAATGTAACAAAACTAAAGCTACAAGTTACTTGACATAGTGTGGAAAAAAGCTACATCTTAAGGGCACTTGTGAGAAATGGGAACTACTCGGGTGAACACAAAGGCATGTAATACACTGAGGAGCAAAATGTAAGTTTCCACAGCTTCAAGGTGGAAAAATTGAGGATGTCACAGAAATAGATTTAATTTAAGAAAAGTGATTGCCGCAAGAAAATGGAGCATAGGAAGAAGAAAAAGGAAGAAAATAAAATGACTAACTTTGAACCAAATCTATTCCATAGGCAGCCAGATCAAAAGAATAAAAGAAAATTCATTACTTTTCATCACTGAAGATCAACCTGAAGACCAAATTTCACATGAGTTGCATCCAGACTTGTCATTTAGGCACCTAAATTGCTCATATTTAGAGTGGACACCATCTTGAAGAGTCATTAGGCAGCAAGAGGATGCAAATTTAGGCTTATTCTCTAATACTAACTTCAGCCTCTGTATTTCGAATACAAGAAGTGTCATCACAGTGTATCCCAAATATGCCATATTGCAACCCCATAATTCGAAGTGCGAAGCGAGACAACCAGCAGAAGAACAATCGTCACACCAAGAGCGTTTTATACATGTTGGTAAAAATAACATTGGTTATTTCTTTAAGAGAGTACAATTTCACTCATTGAAAAAACACAGGCTTTATTAATGTGAGGTGTGAAAAGGCAGAGCTTTCCATAGGCAAAAGAAATTTGGTGCCCTTTGCATAAATGTAGTTTAATTCTTGATATAATTTTATTTTATCAACTTGTTGGATACAGATATTTGAAATGTAGAGGTAAGAACATATTTCTTTGTTTGGCGCTTCATTTCATGACTAAGAATATCATCTATGTCATCATGCCTCATTTGCGTGCTTGTTAGATATTAATTTGGTATGTTAGCATTATGGAAAATAATCAAGCGTATTGTAGTGTTTGGAGCGTAGTACCTTTAGTAATGCCCTTAATAAAAATATAACTCTGCATGAGTCCAGCTGGGTAATCATAGGTCGTTCACCGAACCTTGGCAAAAGGGTTTCAATACGTAAGCCCACTAAGTAATAAAACCAACAAAAATTTAAAAAAATGCCAAAATAGACTATTTGTAGGATAAACATTTAATTGATAATAAGCTTAATTGCAAAATATGAAACAGATAGCAAGAAAAGAATTCATAAATATAAATGCACACAACAAAACGCATATCTTAAAATAATTACTAAGAAGGATTAATGACTGAAAAGTTACCCTGGAGTAAAAAAATCATACAATAAAATAAAAAGTTTTAAATTATTGAAATAGAATACTATTGGAACTAATAATTAAAGCAAACTGTTTAAATCGAATAATCTAGAAGGAGTTTTATTCAGTTTGTAAGAAACTAGTACCAAAAATTGTCCAAGTTACTAAATTAACAGAAATGGAAAACTTTAATAAAAGACTGCTGAACAAATTACAAAGTGAGCTCAGAGTTACGCAATTAACATTACACAGTTTTGCAAATGTACACAAATTTTTCCTTACGCTACCTCAAATATGAAAATATTTATTCTTGGACATCATCCATTTATTCCACATCTTAGCAACATAGATGGCAGTACTACAGCGTAGAGTGTCCAAACTCAAGCCACATTATGATTAGGAACCTAACGTTTTGGCATCAACAAGCATGCACCCTAATGGCTAGCCAGTTTGGATTCAGCCATGGAACTTAGTCACAACTCTAAGCTGAATTCAACCTACCTGCATTATGGGGCTCCGTGTCCACATTTCTGCCATGATGCAACCAGCACCCCACAAGTCTACAGGAGGCCCATAATCTCTATCCCCAAGAAGCAGCTCTGGGGGTCTGTACCACAATGTGACAACACGATTCGTATACCTAGTAATATTAAAAAAACAATTAGAGGGCTACTTTACAACATGGACAGCCTAGCGCACATCCAAATGCATACTATTAATTGTCTAACCTTTTATTACATGCAGAAACCCTGGCTAAATAATTTTTTACAAATTTCTAAAAGGTGACTAGGTAAAAAACATTCATCACATAAACTAAACCCCAATGAAAAAAATTATAATTTTGGGTTAAAATGGGTTTTAGCATTGATGGCATAGTGTCCAATTGCCTTAAATGATACTACAATCACATTCACCAAGTTATGATTTCAAGAATACATAAAATATTTAAATTAACTTAAATAAAGGAATTCTTATATTTTAAATGAATAGAAATGACCAAACTGATAGTTAGACCCACGCTAAGGATGTACTCTGAATTAAGTTCTATGCCATTGCTTTGAAACACTATGACATAGTATTTATTTTAGAACTTTTTTAATGAAATGCTAATAAAATCAAGAGTCTTTCCATGAAGAACCTTTGGCATACAGAACTTCATTGAAACCAAATATAAAATGAGAAATAGAGAAACCATATATGCTAAATGCAATCAAATTCAAATAGCAATTGTTTTTCAATACCAATATAGGATTAGTTCTCTTGATACCCAAAAATCAATACTGAACAATGCTACAGAGCACCAGGGAAAATTGCATATGAAGGGCACAGCATGATAATAATGAAATCACTATGATAATATTTAATTGTGAGAGAAAATGATTACCTATTAGCTATTTCACTTTTTTTGGCACTATATGCTCTTGCCAGACCAAAATCAGCAAGTTTAAGAACTCCATTCTTAGTTATCAAAACGTTCGCTGCCTTCATGTCCCTGTGCAGTATCTAAAAACAAGAAGAGTAAATATGAAGAACATGAGGATATTACAGAGTAAATGTGAGTAAATGTAACTACACATAACAAAGCACCATCATTAATTAACAATGACAAGGTAAAGGAAGAATTATTTTGACAACCCAAGCCAATATTTACAACATGGTGGGTCACCTCACCTCCACTGCAGTCAATGGATAAAAAAATTATACCACCAGAAAAGCGCAAAAGCATAGGGACATTTGAAACCTGGTACTGAAGGCAGATGCTGAAGAAAACATAAATTTATTAAAAAAGGAGCGTATGGTAGGAACATTACGAGAAATATACACATGAAAAATAATACCCAGATATACTGATGACACATTGGAGTGCAATTTATGAAGAATGTGGTGAAAGGAGGAAGGATCTCACATAGAAGGGTAAGGAATAAATCTGAACACCAAATAAAATGGATGCAAGGGGGAACATTTACAAAGGGAGCTAGAATTAGCAGGTGAAAATGAATAAACGTAATACTATAAGCATACACCTAGGAGCATACCATTACATTCTGAGTTTGCTCACACTAGGCTAAAGCTAAAGGCAATAATCCTGCCAATGGCCACCTATCTTCCCACCTACTGCAAATCTGTTTCATAAAAACACCACGGAAATTGAATATATTTTCATTAAGTATGGAAAAAATTAACTTTGACATGTAAATTCTATTAGATAACTGCACAATTTCTGCCAATAAAAATTCCTGCATGATTACCAAATTTCCTCCTTCAACAGTCAATATGATATTACTCATCACTATGCTAGGCCATAATTAATAACATAATAAACCATAAAATTAGATGATACTGTAAAACTTCCTAGAGAGACAAACTGAATCTACTAAAAAATCGGCTGATTTGAATCATTTTTCCAATGACTCCCAATTAGTATTCTGTCCTTTTTTTATCATGAAGAGCATTATTTATTTTCTCTTGCATATTATGCTTGTACCACATCTTGCTGTCAGATTATCGATTAGCTCATTGAAATACAAGTATTTATTGGCTTTCTATCGAGATTTACATTGCATCACTGCTTTTCGATGACTTTCCCATTTGAGAACATTAAAAAGGATGAGTGTCAAACTTTCTGTCAGAATGCAACATTCAAAAACACGGGCAATTTTCAAAAAGTTACTGAACCATTCAAAGTTAAGAGCCAAAACAATTTGGATTTTGTAACGAGTTCAGTGAAGTGCACTCTTTGGTAATACACAACCACAAAATGGATTTTTAGCGCAATTCCAAATATAGAACTTGAATGTGATGAAAATTGGGATACTAGGTTTTCTGAACCTGTTGATGAGGATCAGGATACAGATAATAGATTTCTTTATACACATTACCAATCATTGTTTTACTAGTCTCATTATAACAATGTTACCTTTTCTACATATTTAGGGCTAAGTAACCGCAGTTCATAGAAACCTATTAAAATTATCTCCAAATCCTATGCTTGATTTACAAACAAATTGTAAAAAGTACAGGATTGAAGGGCATTACTATTATCAACATGAATGAAAATCATACAAGTAAAAGCTGCCTTAGGATTTTGTTAGGCGTACATTTGTGCATATTAAATAATTTGGAATTAGGTGCTAATTCCAAACAAGATAAAATATTCTTTTACTCTGGTTCCTAGCATTTCCCCATCCCGAAACACCATGCATTCATTTACATTCTTCAGTGCAAAAATGGTCAATGAACTTTAGGAACTATGGCGACAAAAACATATTCGATTAGAACAATTATTGTTAAATAAAATCTTCTTTTGGCCTCTAAGAAATAGTGAGAAAGAGGTTTAAATCTGAGGGCCAATATTTGTCTTTTTCTGTGTGATTTGACAAAAACCGTTATCTTTTTAACGTCAAACGGCCAGTATTGCACAAATTTAAGTAAATGAAGAGGATGCACCTGGAGGTGTATACGACTGAATACAGGGGAACACGATGGAGCGAAAACATGAATGCAAAAAATTACATAACATCGGATTACCTAATCAAACAGCGGTAAGTGGTGAACAATTCAGTTACAGATGATTCAAGCAATCTTCAGAGTGAAAGTCCCTGCCAAGTTGCGATTTTATTCGCTTGCCTTCTTAAAATAAGATAAATCGGCAACTTGAAGAGTGAAAAGGGTAGCTTAGACTAAGATTTTTAATATAAAATACCATTAAAAATCCCAATAGTTGCCTTGTCTTTTTTAAACTCTGTACTAAACTATTCATAAATGCAGATGCCGCGATAAAAACCTCAAACTCGTGAACTGCTGATAATGGTACACTATATTCCCAAAGAAAGGCGCAGTTCAAATCTTATTAAAACTAAATTTTCTCACGACTACAGTAGTTTGTACACGTTAAATCGTAAATATTATATGTTTACTCTTACTATGTCTTACCTTATTGCTATGAATGTAGTAAAGTCCATTCAGGAGTTGCTGCATTACTTTCTTAATTTCCCCTAAACTAAATTTCACGTTTACATTTGACAGAAGACCAGCCAAGTCATGTTCACAAAAGTCAAACACTAAGTAGAATGTTGAACGAAACCTATTATATTGTGAAGCTGCAAAAAATATTAATTGTTAATTACTCAGCCACAGGTTTTAATAAAACAATTAAGCAAACATTTGTATTTCAAAATCTTAACCTTTTGTTCTACAGATTTCCAGGAGGTTGACAACATTCTCATGCTTGAGAAGTTGCAGGATTCTTATTTCCCTTAAGGCTGTTATTGGAAACTGAAATGTGAACATCAGGTGAAAACATATTACCTTGAACGAATGTTTCCACGTATTCGCTATTAAGGAAATTACTTACACCCTCCTTCTCATTTTCCATCAACACTTTCTTCAACGCCACGAACTTCTTTATATTTTTCCTATCACGAGCTTTGAACACCTCCCTGTAATTAAAACATTTAATAGTAATGAAGAAATTTCCTTAAACTTAAGGCTTTTATAGTTAACAAATATACAGCTATCGATAAAATTTGAACCGAACAAACCTTGTAATAAGTTGGCCCATTTACTACTTCCTTCCTTTTAAAATATCTAATCAATAATTACATTGCAAATTTTTCCCGATGAATTTATTACAGGAAAGTTAGCATATGTAAATGCATAATGAAATACTATTGAAACTAATATTTATTTCGTATGCATGTGGATAACAAACCTCTTACAGCATTTCAGAAAACATGAAATCTTTTACAAAATAAGATACTTACCCAAATGTTCCTTGCCCTATTTTTGCAACTTTTTCATATTTAGCAACCTCATCACAAAACGGGAAATAAAAGTTTTCTATATACTTTTCCTTCTCCTTACAGTTCATTATAGTCGTAGAGGTGCTGTTTTGAGTAGACATCTTGACGGATTATGGCTGTTTTGGTTAAGCACGTATCGATTTTACATTCGATAGTCACTCAAGTTTAGAAATGATCGATAATTTGAGTGACATTTCATCTTTTTCTTATTCTTTCAATGAAGAGAGGATTAATGATGATTTCTCTTGTTTTATCTATCTTCATGGAATGCAAGATTGCTTAGTGCAATAATATTTTTCATTTAAATATTATTTTCGATATTTCATGTATCGAAAGGATCGCTCTGGAAGGCTGACGGTGCCTTTCGTTTGTTCATTATTTACGTTTTGGTGGGATCTTTGGTCTTGTATTTCATTTATACAAATAATTTTGGGAAAATGTGAAGCCTCAGGGATGAAGTAACAGTGATCCTAAACTGTGCATTAGACTTCTATGTCAATCGTTCCAATAATTTTAAAATTAACCGACGGGTATCCTCATTCGTTCAATTTTTAATAT
Source organism: Hetaerina titia (assembly GCA_037158775.1). NCBI lineage: Eukaryota > Metazoa > Arthropoda > Insecta > Odonata > Calopterygidae > Hetaerina > Hetaerina titia. Next base: position 50,609,630 of record CM073771.1, read on the forward strand.
AGGCAGTATCTTATATTTTTACGGAAAGGAATTATTTAACGAAAGAAGTTTCGTAGTAGGAAGTCATTTTCACATATTTTAGCCTGTGCATACAATTGTTATTACAAATATTTCACAATGCCCAAAGTTGTGTCACGTAGTATAGTCTGTTCCGACACTAGAGATAAAGAAGAATACAGAGAGGAGAGGCCCCTTCATCTCTATTATTGCCTTTGTGGACACATGACGTTAATCTTGGGTAGGTTTGATATTTTTTAATCATGTCCCTTTATTTTCAAATAATAAATCCACAAATATCTTTTCAGACTGTCACATCGAAAAGCTGCCACTTCGCAGAAGAGATGGTGCCAGAGTCATCGATGGAAGTAAACATGCTCATAAGGTCACGTGCGAACCAGACGAAACTGTTTACATAAAAAGGCCAGAAGGAATTGAAAGGCAATATCGAATGAAATGCCGAAAGTAATATTTGTTTTATTTGTATCCGAATTGCCAAAATATCTCATCATTTAATAAAACTAATAGTCGCGCGATATATTTTACACATTTCAGGTGCGAACTGCTGCTATACTATAAGCATGACCGTCATAATAACGTTATATTCATTGTTAAAGGAGCATTAAAAAGTTCTGGAGAAGGAGCCACAGATATTTACAACCAGGTAGCTGTGGAGAAGCCTAAGAAGATAATGGTCACCAAGCACACAAAAAATATGGGCAAATTTAGCTCTGTTACTGTTTCAACTATTGATGAAGAGGAAGACGAAATTGAGGCGGTGAGTTGTTTCCCAAACAAAGCATTTAATTATTTCTAAGTTTTTGTCATTTTTCATTCACAAAATTCGATAAATAAATTCTGAATAGATTCACTTCCATAGAAGAATGTCCCAAGGTCTGTTGTTCAATAAAATCATTATTTTTACAATTAGAAGGACCTGTCGAGGGAAAAATGTTCACTGCTTTGTACTTATCATGGATTCTCAAAATATATTCACGTGATATACCCCAATCAACCATACAAATATTATTATTATTGGGTAATCTACCGGTGAAGGTAGGTTTTTGAATGGGCACAAATAAATAAATGTTTTGTAACTCCAAACAAAACCCAATACAGTAACCTATTTACATCAGGTCCCTATTCTACATACATTATACAACATCCCTAATCTGTTCCTTCCCTTTCCTTGCTTGCCCAACATTCTCCCCTCTATTACCTTCTTCAATATTCCACTACCGCTCAATATGCCTTTCATCCATTTTTCCTGCTTACATAGGATTTCTCTCAACAAACCCCTCTCCTCACCCACATTTCAAAAGCCTCCAATCTACGTCTATCCTCCTGCTTCAGCGACCACGTTTCCACACCGTGTATAGCTAAACTCCATATCATAGTCTTTTCTTAATCTCCCTACTCAACGTCCCCGTCATCAACTCCCTCCTCCTGGAGAAATCCTCCTTGCCTAGTGCTACTAGTACTACTTTGAAAGTGTTAGTCCAAAACACTTCCGAGATATGTTAACTGCTCCACCTGCTCTATTTTTTCCCCTCCTATTTCAATGTTTAGCTTAGCCTTTTTTCTTTCTGGAAAATCACATAACCTTTGTTTTATTAACATTAATTCTCATCCCATATCTATCACACTCAACCTCCAAGTCACCCAACAATGCTTGCAAGCCTTTGGCTGACTGAGCAAATAATGCTTGGTCATCAGCAAACCTAACCAATTTTATGAATTCCCCTCCGACTTTCATTCCTACCTCCAGTTCTTCCCATGCCTCTTTAATCATTTCCTCCACATATATGTTGAACAGCACCGGTGACAATGGGCAACCCTGCCTTACCCCTCTTCCTAACACTGCCCATCCGGACTCTCCGTTCCCCACTTGCACCTGAGCAGTCTGAGACATGTACAGGTTGCGGATCAGTCTCCTGTCCCTCCAATCCATTCCTATTTTCTGCTATACACACATTAGTTTTTCCCAATTCACTCTATCAAATGCTTTTTCGAAATCGACAGGCAAGTACGTCCTGATTGTATTCTATATTCCTCTCACTTAGTGATCTCATTACTGCAATAGCATCACGCATACCTCTCCCCTTTCTAAACCCAAACTGATCATCCCCTAAGTAATCATTTGCCCTACTCTCTATCATTTTGTTGATGATCCTGAGAATAACTTTAGCTGTGTAGGATACCAACTTATTGTTCTGTAATCCTCACATGATGTAGTCTTTGTTTTCTTTGGAATAGGAACTAATACCGATCTCACAAAATCTTCTGGCCAGATTCCTTCCTCATAGATACTACAAATCAGTCCATATAGAGTCTTCTTCCCACATTTTCCTAAACATTTCAACAATTCTACAGGGATGTTGTCCACCCCCATGGCCTTATTTGCTTTCATCTCCTTTAATGCTCTTTCTATTTCATCGTCGAGTATGCCTGGACCTAAGCTATCTTCTTCTACGTCATGTTCCTTTTCTATATTTAACCTTGTTGGCCTAAGTTCTTTACCATACAGTCTTTCTATATATTCCTTCCATCTCTCTTGGATTTTTCCTGGTTCAACTATTATCTTACCCCACTTATCTCTAACTGTTAGCACAGATCTTGCCTTCTTACTTCCCGATAATAATTTAACTTTGCTGTATAGGGCACCAATTTCACCCTTCTTCTGTAAACTTTCCATATCCTCGCATTGCGTTTTCCACCAATCTTCCTTTGCTTTATTTGTGGCCCTTCTCAATTTATTGTTTAACTCTTTGTACTTCATTTTGCCTAACTCTCTGTTTACATTCTTCCATCTTCTTCTCTCATCCATCTTTGCAATCATCTCATCCGTGACCCTTGGTTTCCTTATCCTTTTCCCATTAACGGTTCCTATTGTGTCTTTTGCGGCTTTCGATATCACTTTCTAGATACATTCCCATTTTTCTTCTATAGTACTCAGCTCTTTACCGTTATCCATGATTTTCTCTACAGCCTGCTGATACTCCTTCCTTGTTAATCCATTTAATGCTCCTACATTCCAGTTCCTAACCCGCTGCCCCTGCCTTATCTTTTTGAAATGTCCTAACCTTTCTTACTGCCTTGCCTTTCTGAGTCACTAATATTTTCCATATATACCTACGCCTTTTGTGATGTCTAAACCATGTGTTGATGATGACTAATCCCTGTCTCCTGCAGAACTCAATTGCTTTCTCCCTGCATTCATTCCTCGTGCCTAACCCATAGTCCCCCACCTCACCACCCTCTCTTCCTTCGCCTATTGTCGCATTCCAATCCCACATCTCTATCAAATGTTTCCCTGCAGGAATACATGCGATAATATCCTCTAACTCATCGTACATCCTATCCTTTTCTTCCTCCTTATGGTTACTCAGTATCATCTATACCTGGACAATGACCAAGTTCATCGGTTCTCTTTAATCCCTATGAGTAATATTCTATCTGTTGCTTACTCTATGTTGACTACGCTTCTTCCTACTTCTTTATTTAATATTACGGCAACCCCTCATTGGCTCTAGTGCCTGCTGCTGTATATTATTCTATAATTATCACTCCAGTAGTCCCTGCTATCCTTCCATCTCACCTCGCATATACCCAAAACATCTATATTACCTCTTTCCATCTCGCATAATATTCTCTAATTTGCCTGTCCTCAACATTGTCCTGACATTCAATGTTCCTGTTCTAACTACTTTCATCTTCTTCTTCTCATATAAATATTATTTGATGAATTCTCAACTCAAGTTGATCCTTCAAACCCAATTGCATACTTGATCTTTATATTGTTAATCTATGCATTCACTGAAAAATATGGTGTCTTATCAACTGTCACTACTTTGGCATTGCACTTGCAAAAACAATTTTTCTTTCCCCTCTGAAATGGCCTTTCATACCAATTAGTAGTTCGTCAAAGTCTTTCCCTGGAATGCTTGACGGATTGCCTATACATAATTGTTCAGAACTCTGTCATTCAGTTTTTCAATTTTTTTTTCCAGTATAATTTCACATACATTTCAGTCACACCACAAGTGCATTTGGTGAACATTCAAATTTTACCAAGCATCACTCACTCTTGAATATTTAGATATATACATATTTCCAATCATTCTGCTTCCAATGCTTCCATTTTTTTTGGTGGTCATTCGGTGTGCTGACCATGGTAAACAAACAAAACTATAGGGGGACTGATTTTGGATGCACATACATTCTATTGGTGGATGCAGAAAGTCCACAAAAACACTTAATCGATTCCTAACACTGGGGATGAATATTCCTGATAAAGTCAGCAGGCCATCAGAAATTGTCAGGATCAAGAAAATGAGTGACTAGTATAAACCTAATGATAGAGGTATTTATTTGGGCGAATTTGAGACCAAACGGTCCCTTCTGCCATTTAATCAATTGTGTGGGAAGAGACAAGCATGATTGAGTACCACACAGTTATAATTTTTCAAATTTTATCACAATGCTGAGTTTGTGAAAAATCATTGCTTATTTATGATGAAACTATCTTCAACATTGTGCAGAGAATTTATTTCAGTAGTTTTATTTTGAACACTCATAAACACTATTTTTGCTGATTATTGCTTGTTTCTACCATTTTTTGAAAATTTCAATTTCATTTTGCTGCATAACATGCTTGTGAATTATGTATTGCATTAGAATATTATATTATGTCAGTCAAATGGAAGACATCCATTTTTTACATAATCGCCTTAGTCATTGTTATATTTGGTGGTTCAGACCCTTGGGAAAGATGGTGACAAGTTTAGAGTGACTAATCAGGATCCCAGGGATATAATATGGGTCACCATAAAAACTGTCACTGCAGTAGTTTATAGCTCAGAACTATTGTATGTTCACAGCATCTTTTATCTTGACAGTATGTCAAAAATTGAAATCATACTTCATAGATGTTTGCCAGTGAGTTGAGCTGTGATACTAAATGGAACTAACTTTTTGAACACGGTTGCAATTAAGTGAATGGTTTTTGGAAAAATGAACTGTAATTAAGAAGAAACATTAAAATTATTAAAAAGTGTCACTGGATGAAATCTCATTTCACTGGAAAAATTTTAGTTACATGTGACATTACTGATTGTAGTAAAGCAGTTTGAATGTGGCTCAATATAATATATATTGGATACAGTAGATTGCAAAATGTCAGCTGTTTGCCTGCCTTTTATCCTGAAGATCAAGGGTTCATACCTTTCTTTTTGTTGGGTAAACTCCAGTGTCGAGAACCTGGGGGGAGCATTTGAGAAGTTAAAGAAGTGGTCATTGGAGTCGAGGTTAAAATTGTCACTAGACATTCAAAATCCAAAAAAAAAACATTTTTTTTCAGAGAGAAGTTGCTGATTCCTATGCAAATAATGCTAGAATAATTGAGAAGCAGTTAGAGAGGAAAGGTGTGACAAAGCGCAAGCAAGTTGAATTGCAGACCCAAGCTGAGATGGATGCCCAGCGCAACAGGGTTCGAGGGACATTGATTGATAAGTGAACTGGAGAAACCATTCTCAAATTACCATGAACTGAAGCATCATGTTTATTTACAACGTACATCATTCCATCAAACACACAAAATAGAAGCCATTGCAATAATGTATACAAAAATAAAAATTTTGTCATCAATTCAAGTGAGTGTTATTTTTTTATCGGCAGAGAAAATTTAGTCATGTAACAAACAAGTTTGTTCTCCGGTTAGATTCTTGCGAGTCATCAGCCTTAAGGTACATTTATTATGACATATATTTAATCACATAGAATAACAATGTCACTGTCAACTGAAGAAACATTAAGCACAAAAGAAACAGTCTGGCTTGTGCTATGAGACCATGAGAACGTTCCTCTGATCATCATTCATTAATGCACTGGTAAGAAATTGCAAAATAAGAAATCACCCAAGCTGCATTTGATGCATTTCATTACCATTACTCGGCAGAAAATAATTTCATGGAAATTGGTTTTCAGTCATGACAGACTTCAGTTTTTCAGTAACTCTTGATTTCATATTGAATGAAAAGTTAACTTATGCTTGATAACAGTTTCAAATTTGTCCGGAAAATACCTCAGTTCAAAGATAGAATGAAATCTTCTGGCGACACATTTAGATTTAACTATTATAGGATGACATGTAGCTTTTATTAACTTTAATTAGCTGAAAATGAAATTTCCAAGACAAATATCAGGATGATGGTTCATAATTCTAAAATCAATATGATGCAAATTGCACACAGCTACTGTCTCACGCATACTTTCTATTTATAATGCTGCTTGAAGGTATTACATACTAGCCATGCAGAGTGAAAAGCATATAAATACATAAAATAATGTACTTTGTGCTCCCTTACTGTACATTGTGCTACTGGAAACTGCAATTGAATGACAATAATAATTAAATTTTATTGAGCTGATAAGCAGCATTCTAATTCATTTGAAAGATATCTTGCAGTTTACAATAAAATAAGGAAAAGGACATGAAAACCATCCATAGATAAATGTGGGCATGAAGCATTGTTAAGATTAACAAGACTGCTTCTGGCCCTAGCAATTTAATGCTAACTACAAACTGCCATCCAGTCTCACTTAACAGGTAAGTATGCTGATAGCAAAAAACACCACATCTGTCATTTCCTCACATTATCCATGACTCAAAGTTTCAGTATTTTCAAATCAATTTTTGTGTCTAAAATCTTATTCCCTAGATGCATATAGTATGTTGCTCCAGTTAATCCTGCCCTAACATGAACATCAAAATAAGCCACTCAACTACATTTGAACTTTGAATTTCAAAAACTAATAATTGTCAGAACAAAACTGAAAAATAGTTTCTATAATTATTATAGATTTTCAAAATACTGCCATTCTCCTTAGTAAGAGCATGTCCTTTTTAAGACAACAAGGAGGAAAATCTGCAAGAACTCACAGGCAAATTAATCAATTTCATAATTACATCAAGTAACAATTCTGAGGTTCAATGCCAGTGAAAATGTCCATACTTCCATCAATACCCTCATAATTGGTATCTTCTAATCTCTTGAGAACAACAACCTTTACACGAGACAGACTTATGTACATTAGGAGGAAGACTAGTTAAATTTCAGATACAAAAGTGAGAATGAATGTTTTTTTATAGGAATAAGTTCATCTCTACTCATTCATTTTCCTACAAAAGTAGAATTTGGGTACCAAATTCCTAAATTATCATGGCAAACTTTTATTCAACAATAATTACTATATATTTTATGGCAAATTGTTTCAGAAATAACTATAAAATCAACACATTCATATTTAATCATTATATTTGAATGGCATCAAAGAAATGAGAGAGAGAGTTTAAGCAATGCTTACACAATTCTTTCCACATTTTAACAACTGTCAATTTTGTCCATGGTTTTTCATTTTGTAACTCATGAAAGAGATATATTAGGAATAAAATTTCCCTCTGGGAGCAGTGTACATGTTTGAAATAAACATTACAAAATGCTTATCTGCAATGTGAACAAATAAATAATAAACAAAAACGATAATTAAATCATCTCTGATTCTGATCCATACATATCTTCACTGTCAGTTAAAACCTTCCCCTGCAAAGCTCTAGTTGTGATATTATGGAAACCCATTACACCACAATGGCCAAAATTTACAGCGGCACCAAATATTTGATGGTTATAGTTTTTGAGCTACCATTTTTGGAAAAAAAAACTTAAATGCATAGGAATGCCAATAAAAGTATTCAGGAAGTTTACTGAGATGAATTCCATGTACTTCATAACATATTCTATCATAACTCTTATGACTGGTAATAAGAGTTACAGAAGACACAATTGTGCTACATCTGGCTCTCATAAACATGATACTTTTGGTTATTATCATGGCGGGATTATAATTGGATGCACGAAGTGCAGATTAAGAAGTTGCATATCACAATGATGCTGCATGGGTTGTGTTCCTGGACTGGTTTTCTAAGGTCTCAAATATAAGATGGATTAAGATTCTCAACTCCTTGCAAGTGGAAAAAAATACATCTTATATTCAGTCTAATATTTTAGCTCTAAATTGCAAACAACTGAATTTTATTCAGTGTACGTTTATAAATAATGCACTGTATTCAATAGTGACATGCACTCTATCTATTGAGGAACTTTGATATAACAGAGCAACTTTCTTCTGTGTAAATCATAGCACTTCAAAATGACATACTATTACCCATGTACACCTTTTTATCTGTGCCATATGACATTTAAATTGATATCACAATTAAACTGAGCTAATACAAATATCATTTTTGGAGTAGAAGATCAAACTGTGAAAGAAAATATGAAGATATGCTTAAACATCAATCTGGAACTATAAATGCTAACACCAAAATAATAAAGGCAGAAGTGTGATGTTAACAACCACTTCATCATATATTCTAAAATCTATAATAACGAAAAACTTAAATATTTAATTGTACACAAATCAGTAAACAGTAAGTAGTACTGGCTTTCAAATGGAGATAACACATACGGAGTATTTTTGGTAAGAAAGATCACAACAAATATAAAGCCAACAGAATTAAAGATTTTCTTCAGACTAGGAAACAATAAGAAGCTCAATGACTAGTAGATGTATACATAAATGCTACTGATATATCAACTTAATTACTTGAAGTAATTTGAGAAAAGAAAAACCCAATGGGCCTTTCATTAGTCTTTGAAACCACTAATAAAATAATATTATCATTAAATGCCACAATGGTCAAAATGACAGCCATTTTTAAATTGCCGAATTTCTCATTTTAACATCATTAATACTGAACAGCATTCCTTCACACATGTATCGGTCGTTGACTATTTTCACATCAAATAAGTAAATATATTTATATAATATGCATACATATACTTCCAAATGAAAAATATGATCAAAAATAAATATCATTATCTTTAACTCAGCCAATGCTTAAAAAAAAAACAAACAACTTGAAATTATAATAATAAATATGTATATGAATTAATGATAACTGCTTGAGAGTGCACATCGTATGTCCTCTTTCACATAACATGTATCTGACTAGATTATATTGCACTGTCACGCAGGTAAAACAATATTCATAAATGCATTCTGATTAGGATAGATTGCTGGACAATAATGGGTACATACGTACATCTATGGCATTTCTTCAACATTTTTGGCCGCTTGATTTGAGCAACAAAAACTTAACAACAAATGGGCACAATTTTGCATCCAAATTGGCATGTATTTTGAACGAAATGCAACAAAACCAACCACCAACTTTTGTCTGCATCAAAATTAATGAATTTGCATCATCTTAACACCTAACGTCAAAGAAAAGCAAAATCTGTTGATGATTATGGGGTAATAATGAGCTCTTCAACTCCAAATACTGGACCTAGATGCATCTTGCCTGCATCAATTAGATAATAAATAAAATCATTATACCCAAAGCAAACCATGCCAATGCCATCATTTTGAACCACGGATCAGAGAAGGGTCCTTGGAAAAAGCCAAGCAGTGACCGATTCAATGAGCGCAGAAATTACAGCATGATCGCATTGCATTCACATTACTTCCCAGCCCCCATATTTTCTGGTTTCTTCAGCACAGTAGGCTCGTCCTTTAAGAAAGTTCCAGACCTTTCCCCGACACCAGATGGGGTCACAATGTCCACCTTCCCCTTGTCCAGAGACACGTTCGACCCAGTGCGCGAATGTGTATATGTCCCAGAAAGGGGCTTTTTCCTGGGGCCTGGTGCAGAGGAAGTTTGACCCCCAGACGAAACCGTGCTCCCTCCCCCTCCATTGACGGTGGCTGCTTTGGGCGAGAAGGGGCGGGTCGACCTCTCCGCCAGCGGAGTCCTGGGCTTCGATCCTGGTATGACTTTCTTTGCCAGGGACTCATTGCCACTCCTCACAGAGGTGGCCCTTGGTGGTGAGGGAACCATTGCTCCACCACTTTGCTTAACCTGAGCTGGGCCTGTATTCTTGCTTCGGGACCAGAGGGCTCTCTTTGGGGTGGGGGTGATCGATGCTGCGGGCTGTGGCCCACGTCCTGCAGCTGTGCTTGTCGCTGATGCCCTCCTCAGGTTGGTGATGGGTGAGTTGCTTGCCCTCAATGAAGCCGAGTCAGACGTTGGCCGCGATGGAGCTGAGGCCTTAGCAGGGCCTCCCGGTCCTCGTCTTGGGGACGACGTGCCACCCTTTGTGAGGGTTCCCTGTGAGCCACTCAGTGGAGAGCCAGTCTGCTGCTGAGGCACATCTGGCTTCCTTGTGACACGCGTGGGCGTGGGTGTGAAAGTGCGATTAGACTTTGTGGTTGCTCCTCTAACAGAACCCTTTGGCCTAAGTGCTGGAGATGAGTTCCTGGAAGAATCAGATGAAGAAATTCTCACCCTGGATGACACAGAACTGGCCTTTTCAGGAGTGCCAGTGCTGGATGAGACTCCGCCAGTTGATGAGGTAGGAGCTTGCAGCTGAGGAGATGACCGGGAACTCTTCCCCTGGAAGGAGAAGAATTCAAAACTTGATCAGATATCTACGAAATACATGAGTAACATTCATGACAAAACATTACTCATTAATGATCATATGTTAAGACTATTACTGATGTTTTCAATAAAATTATTCTTTCGAGAGTTACACAAGTCTTTATGAGGCAACCACCGAAGACTGCAATGAGCTCATCTCCCATATCTACATTTGATCACTCCAGGATGATTCTATGCCCTGAGTTCATTCCATTTTAAAGAGAAAATATGGTCCATCCAAATATTATTTACTTACTATACTCACGCTATTCCTGACCGTAAAGTAAATTCACCAGAACCCAAAATATGTATGTGGTTTACTTTGGTGACAAATTATGATAACACCAATTTTTAGAGAAATAATTTTTACAGATATTTTTAAAAAACATCAATGGCACAAGTCATACCCTCTAAGGCAAAACTTGGATTTTCATTTAGATTCATCAAACAGACTGCAAGATTTTACCTTTATTATATTTTGACAAAATCTATTTGACACTAAATGAGAACATTTGATTGTTTTAGTTTTGAATTAGTTAATTTTTTCAGGGTTCTAATATTTTCTGGTTTCAAACTATTGGCATACGTAAATGCAATGATCCTTGAATGGGTACAACTTCTTCCTTCCCCTCCTACATATATTTACAGTCCCTCATCACTAAATTTTTCACACCATTTTAAAATTAATTAATTTATGCAGTAATGTTCTATTCATGAGTTCCTAAAGTTTAATAAATGAATAGTGAAATGCTTCTCTTTTATTGAAAATTACTTTTTTCCCATTGGAATCTCTCCATAATCAAAACTTGCCTCAATGTGCCATTATAACACATCAGCCAAATAAAAGCTTATTTACATCTTTCAAAACAATTAAAATAAAGGATAGTCAACGACTAATTTGAACATAAAATTATTTAGAAAACATTCATTAAATATCTACTACTTAAGCAGTATGAAATGGATGAAAATGTAGATATGGGCTGGCTATTTGTGCCATAAATAGGGGAAGGGGAGGTTGGTGACCCTGATCTTTCAGGTCTTTGGAAGGAGAGAGAAGATGCTGGGTTGGGATCTCTGAAAGGTAATCTTAAGTGGACCATAAGCCAAATAGCAGGACCTAAGTTGGAGGGCCCATTCTCTCCAATTCCCTTCTGATTAACTGCTATATGGGGTGGAGAAGTGGATGCTTGATGATGACCTGCAGTAATAGGTTACGATTTATGACAAACAATTTAAAACATTAACTGAAAAAATTAATTGGCATTAATTTTTTTACAAATGCCAATAGTACATTTATACTATCACTATTAATTTTTCCTCATAATTATGAGTAATGGGAACTGCAATATATGTAATCGATCATAAATGAATATTTTTTCTTGGAATACATGTTGTTAGTTATTGACATGGTGTCTTCTAGACAAGATCTCTCTCAATATTAATGGTCGAGTTTTGTTTTAAAATTGTCAATGAACAACAAAACCCCAGTAATCCATTTGTAAAGTGATATATCTGTAGTTTTCTAAAGCACCCACATAAACAATTATGTTAACACTGAAGCCATGATAGGGGCTGCCAATGCAATAAGGGTACCAGCATCCGATGTCTGAGGAAGTGCTCCTACTCAAGTGTCTAAGTGTCTCCCTGAGTAAGAGTGCTAAACGGTAGAATATTATGATCATTTAAGAAGCCTGATATAAGTGTTCAATACAGGGTTGCAGAGAATCTGACATGGTTCTCAGTGCACTGTAGTTATTTTCTAGTAAATCCACCACCACCAGGACAAAGGAGTTTAATGCATCCAGCAATATACGGTATAGTAAAGTGACCAACATAAATGGACATGGCAATTTCTCCACTTCAGGGCTTGGAGGCTTTCATAATATGAGTGTTCATAGTAGAGAAGCCAAAACATATACTTTTGATAAAAGTTTTGCTTGACTGTCATGTTTTTCTCATTAACCAAAGGTTTTACTGCACCAAAAACATATTTAAATGAAGGCATTCAACCCACTGAATTCCAAAATTAAATAAAGAAGTGATAGCCAGCAAGTTACCTCCATCACCCTCATCGGCCACGTCTTGGGTCTTGAGGCTACATTCTCTGCTGACTGAGAAACTGCTTTTGCATCACTCTTGGCCACCACAGTCGATGCACTCTTCTCCTTGTCCAGTTGTGACACTTTTTTCCGAGCCCTAACAACAACAGATGAGGTGGCTGAACTTTCTTTCTTGCTGACTTGCCCTCTGCCCTCTTCCACTGGAGGTACCACCTGACCCTTTTGGTGGAGCCTTCCACTTTTAGCATGAGTTCCAGTTACGCTGGCTGAAGATCCAACACTTCTCTCCTTTCGGGTTGGTTTGTGCTTTGAGTCCAAGAGCACCGCTGCTGCTGCGGCTGCTTGCGACTGAGATGCTGAAGCAGCACCATTCACTGCCACCATTCCATTGGCCAGCTTCCCACGTTCACCATCTTTCCCCTTTGCTCTCACCGATGCAGACCTTGGTATGGTGCAGTAGATGCTGCCACTCGAAGTGTTTGCCCTGGCACTGCTGGGCCTCTGCTTATCATTGTGGAAGTGAAAAGTAACAGGTCTTTAAAAAATATACTCATTCCAATGTTATATGGAAAATTGTCTTAAAAAATAAAGGACATCAATTCTTTGATTAATTGTAATTGTAATTTATTCATTCACCATAAACATAGAAATATGCATGGCTTTGTCAATACATGTTTTACACTTCATATCAATAAAAAAAAACATTATGCAAAATCAAAACAATATGAAAAGTACAAATACATACAATATAATGCAACCATTTCAGAGAGTAAAAATCATTCGCCTTGACCGGGATTCGAACCCGGATCCCTCGATATCCGGCCGAGTGCTTTAACCAATTAAGCTACCGAGACGTCCTCTTACACTCTGAAATTTTGGGGGCTTTAAAGGAACAAGATGTTATGACGAAATACCATACATACAATGTCACAGACATTCGTAGTCGTGCGCGACGCGCCACAGTCCTCGATGTTAATAAAGCCAATTTCAAACACTTAGGCTGTTCATACCTTAGACAAATTTCAAGAAACTGTAACAGTAACTTTAACGGAGTCACCCGCTATGTGTGCATTATAATGCAACCATTTCAGAGAGTAAAAATCATTCGCCTTTGCCTTTACCCCCAAGGCCTTACTTGATTTCAAATCCCTTAATGCCCTTTCTATCTACAGAAAAATGGATACAATAGGTCCATGGTCCTGAAAAGGACTGCCAAGGAAGAGAAGTGTCACCTCAACCATGGTGAAAAATTAAGCAAAGCCAAAACGCCCAAGGCCTATGCCACAATACCTTACATCACCAGCACGAGTGAAAAGGTATCTCGGGTACTGAGAAAATACAACATTGCCATGAGATACAACTGTCTCATCAAAGTATCTCATTTACTTCCACAGCCAAAAGAAAAAATTCCCAAGGAATTGCACAAGGGAGTCTACCAGGTGCCGTGCTCATGCAGAAGGTCAAACATAGGTGAGACACGTTGATCAGTAAAAACACGCCTGAAGACACATGAAAGGGCTACAAGGAACAAACAGTTCAGTTTATCAGCCATTGTTGAACATGCTTGGAGTGGGTGTGGCCATGACATTAAATTTGATAAGACCAAAATAATATCTAAAGAGAGAAGATAGTATCCAAGGCTGATTAGAGAATTGATCGAGATACTAAAGGAAAAAGACAACTTCAATAGAGAAGATGGCCACTGCCTAGCAGGTGCTTGGAAAAGGATTTGGCAGGAAACCACCGACCAATCACAGAGCAGGGATTGAGATGTGACACATATAAATGTGGCCAAAACAACATCCCGGCACTTCGACCTGAAGACACTCATTGGAACACGGGCGAAACTGTTGTCCAAAAAACAACCTATGTGGTGGCATCACGAGAATGGAGAGTCATTCCCTGTACACTAATTCACTTGGTGCAACAATGTTCCAATCTCTTGATCCCATCTCAAAAATTAGATTCCTTCAGGCCTGCAAAATACCCATTTACTTCAGCTGTGAGTTCTTTGTTTGAAGAGAATCTCTGTCCACCAAGGTAAATTTTGAGCTTGGGGGAGAACATGAAATCTAATGGAGACAAATCAGGTGAATAAGGTGGGCATGGCAACAATTCATGTCTTAGTTCACGTAGTTTAGCCATGGCAATGACACGTGTGAGTGTGCACTGTCTTGACGAAAGATGACTATCTTCCTTGCCAAACTTGGCCTTTTTTCATGTATTTTTTGCTGTAGTTGGTCTAGTGTAGTATTTTCCAGTCAATGTTTGACATGTGGGAAGGTAATCTACCAGGAGAATCCCTTTTGCATCCCAGAAAACTGAAGCCATCACCTTTCCAGCAAACCACATCGCCTTTTCTTTCTTTGTTGGTGGTGAATCAACATGTTTCCACTGCTTTGACTGCCGTTTTGTCTCTGGGGTATAGTAGTGAACCCAAGTTTCATTTGTCGTGACAAATAGACACAGAAAATCTTGCTGGTTGCTCTATAAACATGTGAAGCATTTTTCAGAAATTTCCATTTTGTTGCGTTTGTAATCCTGTGTCAAGAGTTGTGGCATCCATCTACCAGATAATGTTCTAATATCCAATTCCACTATTAAAATGTGATATGCCCATTCACATGACATCCCTACAGCTTCAGCAATTTCTTGCACTTTCAGTTGGTGATCCTCCATGACCATTTTATGTACATGTACTTTTACAATAACTTCTGTGGTAGTGACACATTTTGGCTGACCACTAGGTGGATCATCATCTAAGTTGTTGCTAAGACTAAACAAAATCGGCTGTCCACTTGGCGACAGTTGAATATGAAGGAGCAGAGTCTCCTAGAGTGTTCTAAAAGTTGGCATGAATTCCCTTTGCTTTTATACCTTCCTTTGCAAAGTATTTAATCACTACTCGAGAGTCTATTTTTTCTATCCTAACTAATCACTACATGGGAACAACAACAGAGAGGCATCCACAAGACAGATCTCTTCCCAGAGCACTGATGCATTACATAGTGTTTACTCATAAACTACCTATTACTACATGTGAAACTCTTATTGCACGAGTTCTGACATCTGATGGTGATCTGAGAACCTTTCTAACCACCCTCATGCTATGAAACTCTGTGTAAACCATATGCATAACTTCTTAAAGGATAGTTTGTACAGTTGAAATAAAGTAAACAAAGCTTGATCACCTTTGACGGTGATCAAGCTTTGTTTTTTGTATCAGACTTCAACTGTTGATATTTTCCTACTCATCCATTCACAGGAACTATCAGAAAAATAAACTGAGGATATATTATATTTGTTAAGCAACAATCATTTTATATTGAATTTTTTACTTGATTTGTTAGATAAAAAACACTCCACTGCAAACCCCAGGAAAATGATTTCATCTAACACATGCATCGTACCCACCTCGCTTGTTCTCAATAAGCTAGAGTGACGAGATCGCCCCCTGCGTCCAATGGTCCCAGCACCTGTCTCGTCACTGCCCCCACAACCACTGCTGCTACCACCATCCTCATCCTCTGGCCCCATTCCACCCATTCCCCTTCTCCTCCTCCCAGTTCCGGTTGGGTGGTCCAGCCCCACGAGACATGCCTTCTCCTGGATACGTCTGCGCACCTGAGGGTCCAGCTGGGTCCACGAACGGCAGCGTGACACACGGCCAGCACCACGGATTAGGCGGCCTTCCACTCGACCCTCCAGGCGCTTCAGAAAATCCACAAAATTCTAGAGGAATTGAGAGAAGGCTTATAAGAGATCTATGGCCAAATACTTAAAATATGCAAAAACAAAACAGATTGCAGAATATTGATGTATTGGGAACATGCCTTGTTACACAATGCTTGATGCATGGCCACACTGGAATGACAGTGTACATCCTAACAATTTAGGATGACAGGTTTTATTTAGCTGCAAAAATGTATAAAGGAGATGTAATGACCTCTACATCGAAAACTGAACACTATATGTATGTAGAAATATTGAAAATCCTTTTGAAATTTTACACCCATTTGCAAAAGACCATGCAAATTATCTATGAACTTAACCTTGAAATTTATTGTATATCTTTCACAAAGATACCATTAAATCCACTTTTCAATATCAACACAATTATTACATAACTAGTTTGGCAACATTTAATCTAGAACTTTTTATAATACAACACTAGAAGGCCAAATTTGCCTTAATGTTTGTATTTTTATGTTATGTTTTTGAAAAATTCTATAGTTCCTGGGGAGGCCCTGGCATTAATATTTATCTTCCTTCATAAATGATTCCCTAATTAGACACTGAAAAATTTGATGCCAAAACAAAATAATCACTACCAATTATGGTCAGTATTACAAAGTACATACTCAAATGTATCATTTTAATTTACCTCACATTAAAATTTAGGTAATTAGACCTTATCTAAAGATACCACATCTTCAAGAAACTGCAGGAGATGCTGCAACAGTAACTTTTAATGGAGTCATCCATTAATATGGATTTCAATGCAACAATTTCAGAGTGTAAAAATCATTCGCCTTGACCAGGATTTGAACCCAAATCCCTGGGATCCATTCTGCTGTTTTAGTCACGAAAACATAAATATAGGCATGTCCTCTTATACAATTTATGAAAAGGAACAAACTGCAACTCAACTGATTAGGAACAGAAATAACACTGCATTAAATGTTTAACTTTCTATTAAATGTAACTACATTAACATATTAAATGTTTATGCAGTTACTTACATGAAGGAAGAGAGTATGAGATAAAAATGACAAAAAACTGCTATTGAAGGAGCATTGTTCTCACAGGGCTATTGCTTGTGCTGCATGTGACAAAGAGAACCTGTTCCTAGCACAGTAACCACGCAGATGTGGAATAACAGTGACGTGAGAAGAGGAGACAACACAAAGTAATGTCAATTATTATTTTACTGGTGCAAGATTGTCATAAGACTTGCTTTCAAAGGTAGAAAAATACCACTGGATTAAAACCAATGTAGAAATAGGAAGCCATGGAGAATTTATTGTATTCTATAGGCCAAAATCCTTTCTCCTTTGACTTGCCCCTTCAAAACAATGAACTTTTCTATGGACTCTTAAGTTTTGTGGGCTGGCTGAAGTGTTATGTACTATAGGGTCGTCTATCAAAACTATTAATGATTACAGATTAGCTTACTGCATTTACAGACTCCCACGGGTTTCAATGATTAGAATTAGCAAATGGAAAGTTAAAAGGTTAAAAATAGGTACTTATACACATATACCACAAATTAATGCCAGTATATTTCTTTCAACCCTGCTACTAATGCAACATATTATGAAATTTATATTACCCATGTACATCTAGAATGCTTTAACATAAAAGCTAATAAAATTAATTTTTCCAAAAACTGCACACAAAAATTTAGTTGACTTAGCTTCTATTCAGGCAGACACTAGTAGCATATCTAATAACAATAGATGGAATGAATGCCTCTCATTTTATATGCATTATCAATGTAACTGGCTGGGCCTATTCTTCTACAATAAACATTATCTGTAACATTAATTTGCATTGGGTAGGCCACCTTAATCCACAAAATAAAACTTTCATGGAATGACTTACTGTGCTCCACTGTGCTTCATGTGTTTCCTGGTCAGGGGAACTGGCCGTGGAAAGTAGTCGAGTGATGTTTACATGACTAAGGCATGCCTGCTCCAATGACAACATATCAGCAGCCCCAACCACACTCTCCTCCAAACGGCTTATGTTCCAACTCAATTCTTTCCCCAGTGACTGGAACCTGATAAGCACATAGGGGGACACAATATTCAATGAATCAGAAATAATGTAAACATCAAATACTTCCCATAAAAATGCAAATGCAATCATGATAAAAACATGGAAAATCCAAGTAAATTAATTCACTTCACTAAAGATTACAATTTTCACATGAAGAAGATTTCAAGAATTGAAGATATCAGAAAGGTAGAAAGACAAAAAGATTTCATTGAAGATATTAAATAAATTTAGTTTAAAAAATATTTATTGTTTCCTTAAAAATGCTGCAGTTACAAAAAATTAAAATGATTGACACATTAAATGAATGAGACCAAAAGCTGGAAGACAACACATATGGTTTCTTTTATACAGTGGAACCTTGATTAATACGCACCTTGCACTGCAAGTAATTTGAATAATGAGCAAAAATATTTTAACCCAAAATGACTCACTTAATGAGTGACCTTCAAATTTATGAATGACAAATAGAGAGGAATTTCAAGAATGATTGCAGCCTGCTATTTCAGTGTGTGTTTAGCACTTGCTCCACTAGCAACTTAATGTGGCTAGTGACCACACATTTTTCCAAACTTGTGTTCGGACATTTTACTTGTGACTTTTTTGTGCCAACTACAATAATATTTTGTGCATAGTTTTCAAAATGTCATTGAAGAAAAATCCACAGGAAGAGATCCTTAAGAGAATAAAAATAACAGTAAAAATGAGAAGCAATATCATTGAAAGGTGAGAACAAGGTATGAATATAGCTGATCTAACACCCACATACAATCAGTCGATGTCAACATTTGCATTTTCTTCAGGAATAAAGACAAGCTTAAAGAGATAGATGTTTCTGAGAGAGTGACTAGAATATTATGCAATGGCTACATATTCCCAATGATGTTATAAGGTTGCTCATCACATGGATAAACAAAAAGTGATGGTGAGTTGACGCTGATTACAAGAACATCATTTGTGAGAAGGCAGAAGTGATTTTCATTGATCTTGATTAGAAGATGTCAGATTGATCAATGGCCAAGAAAGAAGTATTTCAGGGAAGTCATGGGTGATTTGAGAAGTTTAAGAGAAAAACCAGCATCCAAAGCATTATGAAGCAAGGTGAAGTGATTTTTTAAAGGATTCTGGGTCATTGTTAAAAATTAAAGCATGCATGCACTAATGTAATGCCACCAATTTTAAACCAAATGAAACCATATTATCTCAACTTACTGGAGTGAATAAATGCCTGCACATCAAAGAAATCACACTGAACTGTACATTCCTGGAAAATACCTTGGATTATCTTTCTCTTGCCTATGGTATCCTATTTTAATGCTAATGAATAAATGTGTAATTCAAGAAATACACTGTTAATACTGAAATACTTACTTATCACTGAGAACCACTCCACTAAAGTTGTCAGCAATGAACTTCACTGAAGCTTCCAAAAGCTGCGAAGTTATACCAAATACAGGTTCTGCCCAGCGAACATTTGGAAGCGTTGCCAGTAGTTTGTCACAACACATTACTGTATCCAAAATATTTTCCACACTCTGAAAAAAGCAAATCACACCCAAAGATGATAACGTACAAAAACATCACTCAACAAAAAAATTATATATGGTGGAAAGTAGTATGAGATTTCAAAAGAAATACTGAGGTGCAACATGCTTTTTTACTTTAAAACTCATGGGGATGGACAATTATTTTCAAATTTTATCAACCCTACTTTAATTCTATCAATCATCTCTAATAATTCCAACTGAAATAAGGCTAGAATGGAAGCCATCTTACTTTAGACTAAAATCAGTGCATATTTTATAGTGTTTGGAGCATGACTTAGGGGAGGAATATTCAGGTGAGGTTATTTACTACAATGGCTTTGGAATTGATAAAAAAATCACATGAAAGATACTGCAAGGATGTGGAGTACTACCTTTATGGTGTTTTAATGAATTGAAAGTATCATGATATCATGCAGTCATAGTTCCCTACTTAAAGATATGCAGAAAAGTCATATTTCCCTATCGACAAATATTTTTCATCTTCATTTCTGTTAATTTCCCTTTATCTAGATTTTTTAAAAATAGTTACATATGTTAAAATTTATTTTAAGATCATTTTATATAGAACCCCTTCCTAGTTTTTCCAAAAATGTGGGATCATGGCCCATAAAAGTTAATGCAATAAGGTCTCACATATCCTGTATATATCTACAAATTACTGTTATTCCAATAAAAGAATATTCCAGAGACATTCAACAACCAGAATTGTATTTTTAATTAACTACTATGGTTAATAGCAATGACAACATTTCAGTACAATCATAGCAAATGATGGATAAATATACCTACTATAACATGCAAGATTACATTCTACTTCCATTTTTATAATGCATTAGAGGAATCATTGCAATGAATTTATTAAGGAGAGCAAATCAACCTATGAGAATATCAAGTTATTTAAAATGAATTACAATATAGTACATCAATTAATACACTCTTATTTTTCTTGTTTTAAATGATTGACAAAGTTGTGGCAAACCTTCATAAAACATTTATTAGTTCTCCCTTCATCAGAGCCCAAAAATAGTTGAACTGGCCAAAATTCATATGAATAATTCGCACACAATACCTATTTCAAATATTTTTTTTCCCTTTACAAATGCCTCTAGTAGTCTACGTACCACTTGGGATCCCAATAAGCCATTGGCTTGCCAACATGTTTCTATTAGGGTCGAACCACAAGACAACATTCATGCTCAATATGGAACTTGCCTATGATTGGCTGAATGATGTTGATATTGATGCTTTTTCGCTTTATGCTTTATTATTAAATCCTGTGCATACCTACTAATCTTTGGGTTAGTAGGTATGCACAGGATTTGCCTAACTAACCCAGCAGGCTGTCTGACTCTAATGCAATTCATTGTATATAAAATTAATCACTGAAGTCAGTAATAGTTTACCATAGGGAGAGAAGAAAGCATTCAAGAAAAGAAACAAGTTTTTTCTTCCAACTTTTCACCCACCTCATATATTGTATTGCATTTTGTCTAAATTCCACTTTACATAAGCAAACTATTTCCATCCAAATGTTAATAATAAAGCTTCTATTTTGGTAATGTGTATCAGAGAGAAAAAATAATTTCTACTTTGTTCTATCAAATTTATATAATTCCTCTACAGATTTACCACTGCAAGCAAAACAATAAGTGATAAATGGAGGAGACATACACTCTTGGGGCTTATCGGAGAATGTGCATAGCATAAATAAGAAGAAAATCATAAAAAGAACATCTCATTTCATCAAATGCTGGATCTACTTTCGTCCTTTGCTATTCAAACCCCATATGAAAACATTGCAGGCATTATGGTTTTCACACCCACACACTTTCGAGTACCCACCACTTGAACCTGATCGGCAAGTTATACTTGCGATGTAAACAGGTAAAGGCATCAAAAAGAAGGTAAGAAAAATGTGACATTCTCTTCCCAATTGGTCTGTTGATTGATTGACCCTACAGTTACAATGATTGTAACTACATCAAGTTTTTCAACTAGATAATGTATATGTCAGCTTTTGCATTCTGAAAGGCTTGTTTGCCCATGACTACATGACTAATCATAAATTTTTACTTCAAATGAATAAGAAAAAATCACTTATTGAAGGGAAACTACTCTTCCCAGACTTGCTTTGTTTAGACAGATTATTTTAACTATTTAACAGATTCCATAAATACAATGAATTTAACTCACCATATGCACAACATGCTGATGGTAGCATTTATCTATGAGCTCTCGAGGTAAGGCAGCAAATGCTTTTGAAGGCCATATTCTGATGAAATACTTAGTAATCCATTTCAAACTCTTTCGATATATTTCATCCAGCCCATATGCAGCAGCCAATGGCAAACACTCCAGGACTCCAACAGCACATACCGCACATGGCTTAAAGCAGAATTCATTGACATTAATTACATGATCCCATCCTAATAACTTCAGCACTTAACTGATAAACATTTATATACATTATGAGGAAATGAGCAAAAAAATCTTTGAGCAAGAAGTTACATCATAATTAATAACTATCAAATATTGGAAGAACTAATCACATAATTATCCTTCAAATTATATATCACAAACCAACAGATGTTTCTCGTGTGTACTATGCATTTCTTTTAATCTTTCATTCGTACATAGACTTCAATGGCATAACTCAATTTTCTATGGCATACATCAATTTCACAGCACACATATTTGTTAAGAATACACCACAAAGTATGATTTTATGAGTATATATTTTCAGACATGCCAACTTTCAAAAATGAAAAATCGGGAGATTTTTAGAAGTGTATCACGAAGTAATCACTTTTAATTACCACAATATTTGCATGGCACCTTAATCCCTTTATGACACTTTGCCAATTTTTAATGAATGTCACACTTTATTAACATGTTAAGCTAAGTACACAATTTGAACAGTTCATCAAGAACGTAAGAAGGAAAAATCGGGAGTCTCCCGCTTAAATCGGGAGAGTTGGCATGTCTGTATTTTTAATACATTTTCCACCCTTGGTGAACCTTTCAATTCTCAATTCAACAAGGTGGCACCCAGGGAAATTAGGATAAGGTCAGAAATTAATCAATTTCTACAAATATTTTGGGAAAATACCTGTGGGAGGTCTGAATATTTTTAAAGAGTCATAAAAGCATATGATAATGATGTTTGCATATCATAAAAGCATATGATATACAATTTAGGAATTCTGAATTAGAACTCCTTTCAGTTACATTTGGTACAGACTATCAAGTGAACAGGTCCAAGCAAAAGCTAAAACTATAGTAGAAATTACTTCAGTGATACTAGTGGCATGAACATCAATAGGAATACTACCTTGAACAAAAAGTTCCCGGAATAACCACCGTGTGGTGCTCCCATCGTTCTGATTTGAGTTCTGTTTTTTTTTGTTAAATTGGTACATCTGTTGTTGATATTCCCTTTAAATCTTAGTGTCATAACTTGACATTTGCAAAAGTTACGTAGCCAAGAGTACATCTATCTCTGTGTGTGTTGGCGATTTTTTACAATTGCAGAAATGGATTTAAATTTGCAACAACGAACTTGTATTAAATTTTGCGTAAAAAACGGATTTAGTGGCGCACGGACATTGGAAATGTTGGAAAAGTGTTTCGGCAACGATTCTCTAAAAAAAACGGTCGTTTACCAGTGGCACGAGCGGTTCAGAAGTGGTCGTGAGTCAATCGAAGATGATGAACGCAGTGGCAGACCATCGACATCAAAAGTCGGTGAAAAAATTGATAAAGTAAAAGAAATGTTGGTCAATAACCGCAAATTAACCATCAGAGAAATAGTGGAGGACTTGAACATTGCCTATGGATCCGCCCAAGACATTGTGGTTAATGATTTGGGTTTCCGTCGTGTAGCAGCAAAGTTGGTGCCAAAAGACCTCAATTTCATGCAAAAAAGAGACCGTGTTGACGTCGCAAAAGACATGATTTGCGAGGCTGAATCCGATCCCACATTCATCAAAAGGATCATTACTGGAGACGAGACGTGGGTTTATGAGTACGACACGCAATCCAGACATCAGGCAAGTGAATGGCGTTCACCAAATGAGCCGAGACCAAAAAAACCACGTCGTTTTCAGTCAAAAAAGAAGGCAATGCTGACGGTTTTCATGGATTACAACGGTGTAGTGCATCATGAATTTTTGCCAGAAGGCCAGACAGTAAACAAAGAGTATTATTTGGGCGTTATGAGACGTTTGCGTGAAGCAATTCGCCGAAAGAGACCAGAAATCGTCGCACAGTGCGTCGAAACCGTCGCACAGTGCTATCATTATTCGTAATTTTTTGACAAAAAATGCAACAAATACCATCCAACAGCCACCGAATTCACCTGAACTGGCTCCCTGTGACTTCTTTCTGTTCAATCGAGTTAAAAAACCATTACGGGGAACGCGTTTCAGCAGCCGAGAGGAAGTAATGGAAAAATCGCAGGAAGTACTGATGGACATACCGAAAACCGAATATAAAAAATGTTTCGAGGATTGGATCAAGCGCTGGCATAAGTGTGTTGCAGTCGATGGGGATTACTTTGAAGGGGACAATATAGATTTAGATGAATAAACTTGTATTTTTAATTTTCTGAATAAATTCCGGGAACTTTTTGATCAAGGTAGTATTTCAACAAAACTGGCCACTCTTTACCCAAACACTTGGAAGAAAAATCAGGAAAAGTTTGACATGCTTGTCAGGATAGTGGGCTAGAAATCTAGATATTATGGCCATCTCATACAGGTGTTTGAGCACCAGTACATCAGAATATTATTCCAATTCCGCATCACTGATTGCAAGTGTAGAGTGTACCTATAAACAGCTTCGCCTGGATTGTTTAGTGCAATAGATGGGAGGAAGGATGCTTTCTCCATCACAACTATCATAGCTTAGAGTACAATCAAATCATATGTGAATTAGGGCAGTAAAAATGCAACACATTAATCCTTGTTTAGCTATAGTCGGAATACACCCAGGTGGTCAAAACAACATTAAAACTTGGCAGGGCGAAAGGGCAGACAAAAAATTCAAGATGCCTTAGATTTTGCAAATGTATGGTAAAAATAATCAAATATCATGCATCTTTGCACATTAAGGCAAGGATAAATATTTTGCCATTATACTAATATTTTGTATAATTTTGCATGTTGACAAAAGTCATGTCTCTAGTTGCCAGATTGCATAACCTATGAATATAAGCAATCTAGAATTACTTCCTACATTTCCCATGTTTAAAAATGAACATTAGAGACAAAATATTAGCCCTGGAGGAGCTGGAAATTTGGGAATCCCTTCAGTCCACTAATCTTGAGGTGGTCAACGATATCCTTTACTGCTCGCATTCCCCTCTCCTTAAATTCTTGAATGCCTTCCCACACCAACCCCTCCCCCACCAAGGCAGTGACAATCACCGGCCCTCCGTTAATGAGGGTCAACCGTTGCAAACAAACACCCCCCTTTGTACCATCTGCATCCAAGAGATCACCCTCACCTTCCCTTTTTTAGAGATTAATTTTCTTCATGCTATGCCTCAAGCACTCGATTATTACTCACAATGACGACTTGGCTAACTGGCTAATACTTTAATGCAATGGTGAGGTACAATCAAGGTAAATTTTGTATACCCACAGTGCTTATTAATTGTCATTAACTTTCAGAAGCTTGCCTAAGGCTTCAATTACATGCCTCATAATTAAAATGCATATAGATGAAAATAATAACATCATTCCATGGTGCCTTTCCATTTATCCTCACCTAATGCCTATTAATAATCATCAAGATTTACTTATGGAAACCAGGTATCCAAAGTATTTTCTTCTTAAAATTCCAAGGCAAAAGCACTTCCATTCTGATTCATTATAAAACTTGTCACATTAACTTAGGTGGGCATACATTTCTGTACCAGTACCAGATCATTCCATACATTTCTGGCATACTATTGGGCAAAGATTCCCATTAATATGCTGGTCATAATATTAAATTGCAAAAGTGCCAATGCACATGAAGTGGATGATATTCTTACAAGATCTGTTGATGTTCTTTGAAATAAAATAAGAATTTTAAGTGAAAAACATATCTATTAGCAAAATATTATTTTTAGAAGCACTTTATTAACATGCACTTCTATAAACTTACCTTGTGAAAGAAGTGACAGTATTTCACTTTTAATGTGTACATAATAACTTCCTTTAACCCTTCTAAGCCAAGCATGTCAGCTAATGTGGCCAACTCCACAATACTTATCGATTCTGGAATGTTACTTGTTCCACTGTATATATGACAGAGAGCAAAATGCACAGCACTGTAGGAAAATCTGAAAACAATAACTTGAAGTTAGTGAAGAAAGAGCATAAGAAAAAAAATTGAATGACTAAAAATGTTTCTATTATTTGACAAAAGTCTTACAAGCCTTTTTAACATAAAGAACCCATTGAAGTGTTATTGCAATCAGCAAACAATGGAAGGCAAAATCTTTCAATTTCCACCATGGCATAATATTTTGCCATTGGGTATAGTAAATTGTTTTCAGGATATTTCTCCATTGAAATAATTCTGACCCTGGAGTAACCCCTCAACCCCCACAAGATATCATACAATATTAAAAAAATGGAAATTTACACTTGTATCACAAGTTTTCCTTCATTATTTTAAACATTTTAGAAATACTTGCAAATCATCTACAGCATTCTTTCTTCTAATAAGTTGTAACTTATTATTAATATTTTCTATGAGAAAATGTGAGTGAAAGATATCAGGATGTTTTCATATGTTCTTGTTAGGAATGGGGTTTTATGTGATCAGCCATAAAGCAAAATTTTTCTCGGAAACTTATTAAGAAATCGTGTACAGGCAAACATATCAGACAATTTCTTTGGGACCATTCATAAATGTTCCAAGGCCATTTGGAGCCATCTTTAAACTGCTACCCCATTTGTAAGGATCCTATTCTCTTCCCTTATCTTATATAATTTATCTCCCTCTCTTTATTATGAATGAATTTAGGTTTAATGATTGGGTTTTCTACTAAAATAATCAAATGATCACTTCTATAACATGACTGTACTGGAAAAAGTACACTATTATTGAGATTTTTTATTTACTAGTAGCCAAAAAATGCACAATAAAGCAAATATTTTGTAGCGCAGGAATGCATGAATAATTCTGAAATGACAGTTTCATTAGTGAGCATTAGCATGTTGAGGATCAAGGAAAAATAAAAAAGTCAATAATGATAAAATCAAGTATATTTAAAGATGAAATGCTCTGTCCTTCCTACTAACAATTTTGTAGTAAGAATGAAATTTCAAATCTTTTAAAAATCTTACTTCAAAGCCGAAAATCCAAAAAAAAACGTACACATCAATGACACTAATTACTGTAAAAACTGTGAAACAAAAATTAAAGGTTATAAAAAATGGTTCACATCACGCAATTATAAACCTTACAAAAGATTCCGGAACCCTTCCCCCAAAGGTCTTGCTTAATTTGAGGATAACCCCTTTGTTGAATAGCTTCAACAGTAAAGCTCTTCATGAGTACTCTACTTACCCCTGCAGTGATATAACATTTCCAGCACTTTCCACCCAACCACCACTCAGCATGGCAGCAAAGTACTGGCACCGAGAAGACAGAATACACTTGTGCGCGCGAACGCTGTGCCCCTCCACCTCCACTGTAACGTCTGTGTTCACCTCATCCAAGAACATGCGCAAAAGGTCCTGGCCAAGGCGAGAGCAAGGCGCTGACCTGCTACCCCCCAAGGATGATGACATGTCTGTTTCCTCTGTGCTACCCTCTGGATTCAATGGAATAAATATATTTTCAAAGATTATAACATAAGGATAGGAAAAACCCAACAAAAGTTGGAAGTGAATATTTGAAAAAGATCACAAGGTGTTATTTCATCACAATTCTATGACAGCAAAATTCCCTCATAACCACTTGCAAGGAAATGGATTTTATTCATTGTAAAGGCTAATTTTAAGATGCTCAATAAACATATTGCAGTCTGCATTTTGAAAACATACTCAAAAGTTTTCCTTCAAAATCAAAACATTTATATTTATGATGAATATTTTTCGGATAATTACAAAGTGAAATTTCTTAATAGTTGCCTAAAATACAAAGATAAATAAAGATTCTTAAATGGAATTCCTGAAAATTGCCGCAGAGGCAACAGCCACCTCCAATAAAAAGAGCACTTCCATAAATAAATGCAATATCCTTTATATGATTTGAGTTTAAACTTTTGCTGCTGTGAACATACCTAGTATGTTCACATGGTATGCTACTATGAATGTACCCTTTCAATCTCTCTGTGGTGCTCTATCATACTTTGAAAATTTATTGAAATTGTGTTAATCAAAATAAATAAACAAAATTTTCCATTAAATAAACGGTGAATCTGGATTATTTTTATTATTTCCATACTTTTTTCCCAAACTATTTTGATAATGATAAAGGTTAGGGAGACATAATACTCTCCCTTCTCGCAGTATTTGAGGGGTCAGTTTCCAGAAGGTGAGCCGCAGCAAAAGGGTTAAAGGAAATCAATACTAGTTATCATTTGGCACAGAAAGAAATTTAGCCATTGTTATTAACATATTCACTTAATTTGTTTGATAGATGAGTGATTAATAATTGTTTGATTTTAACTAGGGCACTAATGAGTATTATTAGTCTTTTTTAATACTATTAGTATAGTAGCAGCAATGTAAATAACAGATGAACTGCTAATATGTATGTTGTTGCCATATAAAATTTGCAAAAAATGAAAAATATGATAATTTGAGAAAAATTATATAATGCAGGAGGATTGGTTTACCCGAAATATGATAACATTTTTGCCAAAAATACAAAAACATTTTACTCCGATAAAACTGCTGGTATACATATTGGGCTATTCCGGATATTTCAAAAATGTAACTTTTTAATTCCTCCATTACCATCCACTCTTAGTACTATAGACAGTTACTAAAGTGGAATCACACCTCTCTGATATCCAAATCAATAAAAAATTATTTTTCACAAACTTCACCATATGTCACAGAATGTATATGGCAATCTAGTGGATAACACTTTTAGCCAAAATATCAATTAAAAATGCACAGTATAAGACATAAACAACCCAAAGAAAAATAGCATATGAAAAACTAACTCCACCTGTTAATGAGTATGACAAAAAAGTGAAAGTCTTTCTAGCTTAATTCATCCATTTCAAGTGTTAAAAATTTGTCCTTTTGTAACTAAAAATTCCATTGCATCAATTGTTTTCTTATCTTTGCAAAATTCTTTCACATTTCCGATTATTTTGCTTAAATTTACACTAAAAAATGTTCTGACTTCTGTTTGCGTTTGAAATTTACCTCCCAGTTCCTTATCATAACCTAATTTATGGTCCAAATAAATTCACCAATGAGTATTTTAGAATCACAGTTTACATTTAGCTGACAAGGTTCATCAGAGTTACAACTTGGCATCATAATGAAGATGATGAGGCATAGTTATCACAATAATCACCCACGTGCAATACCCCTAAACTGGTAGTTTAACCAGAGTAGATCTACAAATATCACTGGAAAGAAAAGGATGATAAGTTCACTGGAGTGCTAAGAAAAATATCAGTTCACAGAAAACATACCCAAGGCTGATCGATCCACGCTGCTCTGCATGCTACTAAGAGCAGAAGCAGATTCCGAAAGTGGCTGCTCCTCCACACCTTCACGGTGCAGTGCTGCAGGACTACCCCCACTGTTGCTCCCATTCTTCCCTGGTGATTCACTTCGACCTCGACGATTTCTGCCCGTTCCTTTGTTCAAGCCTATTGGGTAGAGGAGGCGTCCTCGGCTGGATGGCCCAGCCCCTTGTCTCGCTTTGCTCTCAATCCAAGAGATCTCCTCCACTGGTCGTACCCTTCGGGATCCACTTGACGAACTCATCACATCCTCGGCTCCAAAAGACTCCGAGCTCTCCACCATTGTGGCATCTGCGTCCACCGTTGAGGTGCTCCTGTCAAGGTCTGACAGTTTCACAAACTGCTTCTTTGCTTCTTCCTCTATGGCCTCTTTTGTGTCTGGCCTATGAGCAATGCCCTTGGGAGCCCTGGTCGCACAGTTATCGAGTCCTTTTTGTGCCGTGACACTTGTGTGCTCATCGCTCTCGCGGGAGCTTTGCGGTTCCAATTTCTTTCCTCTCCCGATGCTCTCATTCACCAACGGTTCACTTAATGATTCATCTTCTTCCTTGCAGGAGCTGGCAATCACATCATGCGTTAGATCTATCTCTGCCGAAGGTCTGCTACCAGAACTCTCTTCGCGGTCCTCTTCAACAGTTTCACACCTGGATGAACTTTCATGGGTCAGGGCTACATTTTCCGGACTTGATCCAATCAACACCCCCCTTTCCCTTGAACCAGATGCCCTTGGTTTGATTTCTCCTGTTGAGGAACCAGAGTCTAGACCACCCTCAACCAAAGACAGACTGCTGCCGGCAACGGAAGTAGACACTTGTCCGGCAGACATGGAAGAAATGCTGGCTGATTGAGATGCATGGTCACTGTCCTCCCCACTGGCGCTTTCTAATAAATGAGGCACACTGCTTCCCGAGCTGCTCCTCCCAACCACAGAAAGGCTCTGTGTCCTCTTGTGTCGTCTGCTTGGTGGTGTGGAGCAGGATGTAATTCCATCCAAGACATTCGGTATATCTTGGTTCCAAGAATGCCTTTTAGAAGGTGGTGTGCTGGTTAGGTGTCCATCTTTCAATATAAATGGTTTTCTCATGACTGGGGGAGTTGGATCAGCTTCAATAAACATAAAGAAACCCTTTGCTTCAGATCGTTGCTGCTGACCACATGTCTGTTGCACAGGCATCTCCGTTTTCACAGTCTCCATTTCCTTAGTCTCTTTCTCAGGTTCTGGTTTTACCTTGGGAGGTTGACTGGCATCTATGTACATGAACACTGAGCCACTACGACAGCTTTCCGATACTTTTGATGCCTCGGGTTCTGTTGTCTTTGGAGCACCACCCTTGCTGACATTTTCTACACTTCCAGTGGTGACCCTGCTATGGGAGGAACCACCTTGCCATGATGAACTCATGCCACATACATCCTTTGGCCTTTTTGAATCTTTGCCTTTGGCTCCACCAGACTTGCATGTGTCCCCAATGTCAATGAACATGGAAAAGAGGGGCTTCTTCTTTTCGACAATAGTTCCTTCTGTGCTGCTCACCACCTGACTGTCCAGAATTTTATCGGTCCTATCCAATGTAGATTCTTTGGTTTCAGCCGAAGTGATATTGTGAGAACTGGAGGGTGAAACTTCATCTGCAGGCTGCTCAGAAAACTCAACTGCTCTTAAGCCCCTGTTTCCAATGGTGAATGGCATACCTTCACTCCTCCTCCTCCTATGTCGTTTTCGTGCTTCAGGGGTAGAGGGTGACCATGAGGATACCAGTGATAAAGGGCCAGTGCTTGAAGAATCCCCCTTGATGCAATCACTCATATCAACTACCCAGGCAGAGAGGGAGGGTGGTGTTCCATCCCAGCGTCTAGGGCACCGAGGACTCCCACCAGGGATGTTCTCTTTCTTGGGTTCCTCTGGTGGTGGCCCACCACCAGACAAGATAGGTGCAGCTTCTGAACGGCGGCGCGTTAATGGACTATCAGTAGGTCTTGCTGGAACTAACTGGGCAAAGTCAGCAGCAGATGCTCCACCAGAGACAATTGGTGTCGATTCAGTTCGTTTCTGCCATTTTACACTTTCAACAGTCACTGGATTAGTGGTATCCTCATTCTTTGTCACATTTTTAGCAGTTGAACAATGGCCATCATCATCTTTCTTTGTGCTACAAACAGCCTTACCCTGATTAATTTCATCCCTACATTCCTTCTCCAAATATTCATCAGTTTGTTTTTCTACTATAGGCCCAGTTTCCTCCTCTTCTTCACCTGTCTCCATTGAAACTACAGTATTTGTCGCAGTAATGCGATTTATCAGTACAGCATCTCTGACAAAGGTTTCCATTGGCCCATCATTGTTGAGAGAATCAGGCGATTGAATGTCTTCTTCTTTTGAAGGTTTGAAACGTTGCGAAAACCTCTGAAGAGGTGAAACAGAATCCACATCACTTTGCAGCCTTTGCTGATCACCAAACAGTTTATGGATACTGTCAACTGTTGCTGAATTCATCGGTACCCCAGGTGAAGCCTGATTATGACTTTTTGTACGCTGTAGTGTGTTTGGAGGAGTGGGAATAGCAGGCATACTCAAATTGTGTACCAACATTGGGGGAAGAGATTGAGCTAGTGGCACTGCAGAAGTACAAAATTGACCATTATGACCCTGGAGTACACCAATCTTCTCCACTCCTAAGAAACTGTTTGGGGTACCATGTTGATCCATTTTGTTAATGGAGTCAACAGAGGACCTTCTGTGCAGACCTTGGAAGAGCATGCTTCCCTGTCGTCGCTCATGCTCTTGCCGAAACCAGTTCACCCTTTCCTCCCCAGGTTCTAGCTCAAAAGTATCACCTCTGATTAACTCTCCAACACGCTGAGGCACAACTCCTTTTTCACTCTCCAGCACCTCAGTCTGCACTTCTCTCTTTTGTTTGTTAGCACATGTAGATATCCCCACAACTGTTTTGCCAATATTCTCTGATACATGTTTCCTGGGTTGTTCTTCACCTGAAATCTGCTCTCCAGATGCACCAGGCTGATGCATGCTAACTTCATAAGATTCATCTGATAATTTTGAGTTTACTGCCATCACAGTACTGCTTGCAACTATTGCCAAACTGTTCTCACTATTTGCTTCAATCTCAATAACCTTGTCGGTGAGTTGTTCCTCACCAAGAAGATTCAGCTCATTGTCTTTACTTCTATGAATCTCAGGCTTTCCACCCGATGATAATGAAACCACTTCCTCAGGATGAGCTGCTTCTGCATCTTTCTTCACCTCATGAACATTGCTGATAGGTCCATCAACCAAATGTGCATCATTATTTGCTGCACTTTTACTCAAATCCTGTAGTTCATTTTTCTCAGTCTTTACATGAGTTAGAATGATAGTTTTATCTTCATAAGTTAGGTGTTCATCTAATTTTTGTTGACTCATTTCATCTGCAGCACATGCTGAACTAGAATGTTCACCCTTTGATTCATGCAAATGTAAAGGATCTTCTACGGCATTGTCATTCCTTGGCACAGTGCTAAGAGATGAGTTAATAGTATGACTGGCACATGTATCAGATGAAAGGACAATATTATCACTTCTTTGCCTAACAGTTTTATCACCTTCATCCAATGTTTCACCTGGCTCATGTAAATTACATGTTTCTTGTTCTTGAGTACTCATTTCAAGTTCTTTCTGAGAATTTGAATGTGCTGGTATTTCATGAACATCAACTTGTTTTGACGCATCCAGAGGAGAAACAAACTCACTCTCATCCAATAATGTAGCAGCATCTATGAAAAAATGTTGTGTTACCTTTGATGCCATGTCTTCACATACTTTATTAGTTTTGCATTCAACATTTGATATGTCCTTGCTATTATCATGTGCCACTTGTTTATGTGCTTCAGTTCCCATAATGCTATCACCTATCACATTGTGCTGTGCAGCGTCATAATTTGCACTTCTGAGACCACTCTCTCTTACCACACCTACAATGTCATCTTCACCAACTAAAATACCATTTAAATCTTTTGAGTTACATGTGGAGGGTGGAGATGAACAAGACTCCACTTTAGTCAGAGTACCTGTTGTATCACCTTCTACAGTCATTACCTCACTTGGATTTGTTTCCACAAGGTTCAAAGCTGAATTATGGTCTTCTGTTGGTTGAGAAATATTTAAAATTTCACCAGAGACAATTACCCCATTGGACATCTTCACATTTTCACATTTGGCAAAATTTACTTGAGTAGGAATTGAGGCCTCCGAGCATCCAGCTCCAACCTCAACAGTCTGATAAACTTCAATTGACTTGGTCATTGTATCGGAAAAGGATATTGGCCCTTTGATTTTACTGGTTTCTTCCAGAGAGACAAGGGCATCCTTTGACAAAGGAACATTTTCACAACGAACTTCTGTTTCATCATATTCCATTCCGACATCATCTGTGTCTGAAACAGCACCTGATGAAACAGATGCAGAAGAGGATTTTAACTTGGACAGAACTGCTGCCTCTGTGTCATCCTCCCCAATGGCAACACTACAACACTCTGCTCCTGAAAGAATTCCTAGAGCCTCCGCATTCCCTTCAGAAGTCAGAGATACAAAGGAAGGTGAAAGCAGTTGAGGAACTGAAGGATCTCTGGGCAGGAGAGGGCTTGACACTGAATGCAGACAGTGCCAAGAAGATGATGTAGTGGCATCACTGGGAGTAGGATCTCCAGCTGTCATTCCCCCTCCTGGGGGAGGATTACCTCCAGAACCACTAGTCCCAGTGTCTAAACCAGAATCTTGCTGACTGCTACTTATTCCACCCTCCATGTCGGGACTACAAGGGCTACAGGCACTACACAAAAATTCCTCGTCCTCTTCTTCTGCTTCTTCACAAGAATATGGGGATACCTTGAATGGGAGTGATCTATCTACATCCTCATGATAATCAATTAAACCATCCATTTCAGCATCTGTTCCATATTGGTTGCTTTCCAATGGTCCAAGTTTTGAGTTGGTAGTGCTCTGACCCAATGGAATTGATTTTTTTAAATCTCTTACACAGGACTGATTTAAAATAAATGACAAAGACCTGTCCTGTTCCACAACTGGAACACTTGGGTTATTCACAGAAGATGATTCTGGGTCCTTTTCGTTAACTTTACCCGAAATCAAATTCAACACTTTTGGTTGCTTCCTCACTGGTAGCCTTGAAACACCAGCATCCCTGTTCCTATTACCAGGGTTGTTGCTTATACCCTTGCCTGGTGTTTCTCTTGACTGCCGTAGGTTCCTGATGAAGGAATCATTTGACTTAGAACGATCACGTACAGGAATACCCAATCTATATGATCCTCTGCCAGCAGAATTGAACCGGCTCCCTGCACCTCTCCCTCTTTCTGACTTCCCACCTTCTTTTGAGAGGATTGACTGGAAAGATTTCAACAGCTCATCTTGTTCAGCAAGCTCTTTTTCCAAGGCCTCTCCAACTGGATTCCCAAATGCAGGGGAAAACCCTTTTCCTCTCAGGTCTAGATGGCGTGGCCTTTCTTCTCTGCATACATCATCTACAGGAACAATTGAATAATAAGATGCATGTGCATCACGATCACTTATTGGTCTTTTCTTTGATATGGGCGAAGAGTATATCAAATCTTCTTCGCCACTGAACTCAGAAGTTGAAGTTGCTTTATAATCCTTTGATACACTCTCCAAAGGCAAAATATAATCCGTGGAATGTATTAGTTGATCAATGTATTCATTTGACAGGGGCTTGCTACTATTTTTATCAATTGGCCCAAATTGCTCGATAATTTCACTTGGTGATGTTTTTGGTGTGACATACACATCTGATTCTGGGCTCAATATTGACTCATTTCTGCTGCCTCCAAATTCTCCAGGAAATTGTTTTGTGGTCACTAATATATTTTCTAAATACTGCAAAAGAGATTTCTCTTCTTCTTCAATGGAATTTTTCACATATATGTCCCTGGAAAAAGAAAACAAACAGTGATTTAGAAATGAAACCTTCAGGAAAAAAATAATATAATTTGCCAGTGAATCAATAACATCTCATGTGCTTAAGGATTAATAATTTAAGGATAGTATGATTGACAAAGAAGAAAAACACATCTATTTAATTACATTTTTCCGACCCATCAAATACATTCAAATCCATGAAAGGCATGCAAAAACACTTAGCAGACTATAAGCAGTTCAATCATAATCCTTCTTGCATCCAATTTTCACTTTTAAAATTTCATATACATACTTTCCATTTCCCATCCCACCAATAATTTTCTTCATATAAAAAAATTCAAAATAGAGGTAAAACTAAATTATGAAAGCAATGACAAAATACTATTATTGAAGGGTTTGATAGGCTAATAAATCATAAAAAAAATGCAATGATCCAATGATGTGAGCTTGTCTTAAGAGTAGAGATATGAAACGTTATTGGGTATTTCATTTAAGCCATGTGGATCCTGGAAAAAGTAGGTAGTAGCAACTCCGTACATCATTTCTCTAGCAGACTCAACCGATTAGTATGATTCCAACTAGAAACAATATGGTCTAAATTGTCTCATTATACATTCATGATTTACTAGAGTAACTATTTAAGGGAAATGACTTTTATCCTAGTCACTCAACACCTCATGAAGCAACCTAATTATCTTGGTTACTTACTTCAAAATTTGGACATACAGTTAACCCTCATTTATCCATAGTAATGGATGTATGATCAAACATGAACATTCGAAAAACATGGATAACTGAAAAATGCAGAAAATATGGTCATAATATAAATGGATATATAACGAAGACCCTTTTCATTCCTTGTGATTCATTTGTTCTTCGCAAACATTAGCTTTTTGTGGAGTGACTCCAGGATTTTCAACTAGACTGAAACCCAGGACCCTCTAAAAAGTAGCTGAACTCTACAAGCTTGTCTAACATCATACTCAAGAACATATATAATTATTATACTGCACACAATTTCAGGAAGATCAGAGATTACATGTTTTCAGACTTCCCAACTTTTCAAGAAAATATTATCTCTCAAGCTCGCACAATTGCAGTTCAAAAATTATTACAAGAATATTTTATTTCAGAACTTAAATATGTGTTTAGTAAAATTAAAAGTTGAAACAAGAAGTTACTTTAAGCACAGCTGTATGGAGTGAAACCTCACTTAACAAATATCTCACAAAGGGAGTGAGTAATTCACATAACCAGCAAAATATTTGGAGCACAAATGGCTCCACTAATGAGCAAATTTTTGCATAATTAGTGATGAAAAGAAGGGAATTTGCAGAATGGTGCCACATCTGCTACTGCAGTTTGTGTTTGGCACACACCCCGCTAGTATTTTAGTTTCACTGGTGATCACACATTTTTCCCAACTTGGGTCCAGACAAATTATTCTGAATATTTTTGCAAAGTTTAATAATATTTTGTGTGCATAGCATTAAAAATGTTCCCAAAGAAGAAGCTGCAAGAATAAAATAAAAGCCACATAAGAGAATAAAAATAACTGTAGATAAGAAACCTAAATTCATTGAAGTAAACACGTACAATTGGCCGGCATCAACAATTCCAACTATCCTCAAGAACAAGGGCAAAATTAAGTAGATTGATGCTTCAAAGGGAGTGAAAAAAATATCTACACAATAGTTACATATTCGCTATGATGTTGAAAGGTTGCTTCTCACATGGATAAATGAGAAGCATTGCAAGGCAACACAATTAATAAGAACATCATTTGGCAAAAATGATTTTTGCCATTCTCATTAAGATGACGCCTTGATCATCAATGGCTATAGAAGTATTTGAGGGAAGCCATCGGTGGTTCAAGAAGTTAAGATAAGAACTGGCATCCCCAGCATTGTGCTTAAGAAGGACGCAGTGAGCACTGACTTAAAGGCAGCAGAGGACTTCACCAGTGTCTTCATGAAACTCATACATTCTGAGGGTTAACTGCCAAAACAGGTTTTCAATTGTGACAAGACGGGCCTCTTCTGGAAAATTATGCCCAAGCAAATCTATATAGTAGCAGAGGATATTGCCTGGCTCCAAAGAAAAGAAAGTATCACACTGCTATTTCTTGTCAATGCAAAAGGATACTTGAAAATTTAAACCCCTGCTTGTTTACCTTTCAGAAACACCACAAACCTTCAAGAAGTATAAAATTCAGAAGAGTGGGCTAAATGCAATGTGTAGGCCAAATTAAACTGTCATCATACAATGAGTATGAAGCATCACCCCATTAAAGTTATAATAGAGTAAGTGGGTACACATGCTGCAAATTTATTGGATGCTGGGTTGCATTTTCAGAAAATTTTGAAGCATTAGCAGAAAGAAATGTCTACCAGACAGTATTCTAGTAAAGAAGAGTTAGGAATGTGTCATAAATAATAAACTAATTATTATGATTCCTTTTTGTTTTTACAAATCAAATTCATATTCCAGGTAGGTTCATTCTGTGATAGAAGGAAAGATGAAGATGATTCATGATAATAAACAATCTAACCATAGATTCCTTGGAATTAATCTTTTACAAGATTTATTTTTTGGACATGGAACACATTATCTTCATAAATTTATGTGGGGAATTATGCTCGTTTGGTGAGGTTCCACTGTAATTAGAATGCAATATAACTAGATGAATATTGAAGAAAAAATTAGAGATAAGTCCTTGAGCAATTAATAAAATTTTTCCTATCAGTTTTCATCATTCTAATTGCAAAGTAATAACCTCTCTAGTATTAATTCTCTATTATATCAGGGTCTACTCATTAATTTATACTCTTTTCTCTATCAGGTCCCACTACAACCCAAAGTTTGAATTTTGCTTACGTGCTAATTGTAAACTTTTAGCCAAATGGAACACTGGGAAGTTTTTATTTTCCAAGTAATATGATGCATCATGACATTTCATAACTGATATGTACTCGTACTTGTAAAAAAAAGGTAAGCTTGCACAATGACTTAAAGAGATCACCTGATCAGTTTTCTGCTACGATTTTAGAATTTTAAGTTTTGCGGTAAGGTGTTTATGATAACACAACATGAAAATGACACCATTTACATATATTCAAACCATCCTACTGACTGCAATGATTATATAATTTCAGATGTTATTGGGATATCCTAATTTGCTTACCAAATCAATATTATAAAATTCCTATGAAGTTTGGTAGTCAAAAGCCAATATTCACTGAAAAAACTGAATGAAAACTCCATACATTAGAGACAAAATCAGCCCAAAATAAGCCATTCATATTTTTAAGGCTTATCATTTAAATATATGACATTACGATGGACCAAGTTTTACTGGAATAAAATTGATCTCATAAGCATATCCAAGAACTTTCCTAGTGTGGCTAATGAAGATGAATTGTGAATTTATAGCCTGGAGTTTAATTTAAATTCCATTTTTTACACCAAGAATACATGCTCAACTCTAAAATATTAAAAAGGTGGTATTCCTACTTTATTTGCCCAAAATATCATTATTATTGGTATTCTACTGGTTGAGATAGATTTTGGATTATGAATGGACACAGCCTATGCAATCGTGCAACTATAAACTTACCTCTCCTAACTTAAGTACAACTTGACAATGGACACTACAGTAAGTCTCTTCAATTCCACATTCCAACTTCCGTCCCCTTTTCAAACCATCCAACATCACTATTCTATTCCTTCCCCTTCCTTGCTCGCCTAATCATTTCTCCTCTACCACAGTCTTCAACATCCCAATACCAATCGAAACCCCCTGAATCCATTTTTCCTGTCCCTTTAGGATTTCCCCCAACAATCCTCCCTCTGACCCCACCATGCACTTCCTCATTTGTTTTCATTTCTGTCCATTTCACCTATTCTATAGCACTCTATTTTTATTTGACTTTTCAATTCTTTCTAGGTTCAAATTCCAATTATCCAGATGCAATAGGAGTAAATTTAAACTTATCAGTTAAGAAATTAAAAATAATATATCTTAAAAGTTTCATTGTCTGGCTCTAGTTTTATTTCAGTACAGTTATACTTTATGGAGTCAGAACAATTATCATATAAGTTAGTCAACAATGGCTCAAAAATAGGTAACTCATTCCATTACTGAAGCACATTAAATAGCAGAGAGTGAAAACAATAGATTACAAAAATGAGTGAAAAAAATGGATTGCAAACATTTCAAAACATGCAAGAATGTTCAGCACATTGACAGAACATTTGCAACGGGGGGGGGGGGGTATAAAACATGATATAGAACAAAGTTTACAACATATTTAAGCAGCTGAAACTTCATGAGATACTTCAAATGCAAATTATTTCTTTAAAATCAATTCTTAACCTACACACTTCTTTTGCTTTCTCTGTAACATAATTCAAAAGATTCAAAGAAAAGCCACCGCAGCACTTATGGCTTCTTAAATGGATACCTCAGGATTGTATGAAAATGTACTGCTGCATTATCTTTGATCCAGATGCACCAACCATTTCAATTACAAAGGTATTCATCTATTTCATATGGTAATATGTGTAGAATAATATCCTCTAGTTAATGCCACCCAGTCATGTTCTCAATAAAAAAGAGAAATACCCCCTCGTTGCATCATTTTAGCATGTTACTACAACCAATCTCAGGATGACATGAGTCTTATGCTATGGAAGGGGGAAATGGGGAAGTCAAATTAGGCAAAAACAGTAACTCACACCCCACATGTCTATTCCAACACAGGCAAGGATTTCATTATTCCAATTTCATTCAATTCCAATGAATATAATTTACTCTAAGTACTTAAGTATGTATTGCATCTAAAGTAATTAATATCATTACCTTAACTGTGGGAATGCGTGATTTTTCAGGTGCCAGATCTTCCTGAAGTAAGATAATAAGTGTAGATTGCAGGTTTTTGGGATGTGGTTGTGGAGAAGGGTGGAACAAATTATGTGGGAAAAATGAAAACAAATGAAGTAGTAGTACTAGGCATGGTAATGGATGGGTGAGGGTTATTGGGAGAAATCTAAAGGAGGCAGGAAAGGTGGATGCAGAGCTTTTTGATTTGCAATGGCATGTTTGAGACTGTGGTAGAGGGGGGAATGTTAGACAGGTAAGATACAGGGAGGGAAAATAAGAGGAATATTAGATGGAGTGAAAGGAGGTAGAATGTAAGCAGAATTAAAGAAGAATTTACTGTAGTGTAGGTTGTCAGTCAAGTTGTGTATTTTCAGGTGAGCCTAATAAATGCATGACTACTGTTTGTGTTCATCCAAAATCTAGCTTAAATGGGACACAACCAAATAATAATGGATCTTCCTGAGCTCTAACTTGACCAATCAAATCAACCCCCTGGGATTGATTAATCCAGTGGAATACTATACACTTGATCATACACTAATCTAGCAGTCAATTTGAATTAAAATTTATATGAAATATGTACTCAGTATTTGTTGTTTCATTGCACAGCACAAGCCTGAATATAAGTTGACCACCATAAGAAAAAAGTTTCACTTGATGCACTCCCCACACCTCCAAACCCCCTCCCAACACTATGCCACCACTATGAATTCACCACTGAATTTTTGCATAAATAGAATAGTGTCACAACGTGCATACGTTTAGTACATATCTGCTGAGAGTGAACATAAATGTTCCTGGTCTAAGTTGACAGCTGAAGCCCAAGCAAAGTGCATAGTTTCTCCAATGCTCCAAGAAATTTAGATGAAATGTGTCTTCACAGTGAAGCGAACATACCAACTGGTATAACAACACTGGAATAATTTGAATTTTAATATGATTTAATGGCTATGTCCCTATCACCATAAACTCATTTTCAGAAAAACAGATTATGGAACCACAAAATTCCCATGCCCAAACCAGAATTTGAACCACACAAATTTGGATTAAACAGTTAACCTTTTATTTACCCACCAGGAAACCCAAGGCAGCATGCATACACCAAGTAGTACATTTTATTCAAAACCACAAAATAAGAGCTAGCACCAAAATAAAAAAATGAATGCAGTAGATATGCATTCGATACATCTTGGAAGCAGAAAAGAAGAAAATAAGCCGAAGCTTAATTAGAAATACACCACCATGACATAGCATTTGTCACAAGATAAAGCTTGATCAATAAAGACAGAATATCAGGAATAAATTATTGCACCACAGCTCACTCAGCTGATTAAACATCCTATAGTCTGCCCTCCGATATAAAATGCATCATAATGCAAATCAAAGCGTATAAAATTCTGATGCAATGATGATTTTTTGAAGATACATACTCTTCAAAAGAAGTACATACTCTTCAAGTTTAACAGAAAGTTTCAAAAGCATGTATGAGTACTGCCAATTAGGCAGCTAACAAGCTCATAACTTTTAGCCTGGGGTAAGCATGAAATCCATTCCTCCAATGTTAACAGATAAAAATCATACATAACATGAAATTCAAGATCAGATCATACCTTATAAAGCTTTCTAAATAGTCCACAGAAGCCTTCTCTAAAGCAGCAGAAGAATAACGACTACTCGGAGATGAAGGTTCTTGGATGGCAGAGAGATGAGAGAAGAACTTGGGTGCTCTAACTTGCAAGATACTGTGGTGCGCCCGTATTGTCTTGCAATTGACAATGACTTCCAAGTCCCAATAGAGAGACTTTGCATACAGTCTGTTAAGATAAAGAGACTTTGTAACAATTCCTGATGAAAAATACAGCCATAAAAGCAGCAGAAGCGGCATGGTAAGCAAAAGGCTAACATAAGAAAAAAACGACTCAAACTCATGCAACAGAACCAAATGAAGAAAAATGAAAACTTTCTCTAGCTTAATTCAGAAAAACTTACCAATAATAAAAGAGTATCTATCACAGTCAACCATTTTACAGTTATGAAAACTGTCTTTCCATAATTTGCTTTCATCTTGCCCCAAGGTAATTAAATAAACCCCTGAAATACATTGTAAAAAAATGACAAATCTACAAAATATGCAAATAATAACAACAAAAATTCATAGCGGATAGAATTGCAAATATACAAATCAAAGGGTGTCATTACAACCATGCATATCATTATAAAACTACATTACAAATAAAAGCATTTCGTTATTACGTGTTCAAATTAAAATGAAGTTTATCAAACTACTACAGTATTAATCAAACCTAAACAAAAAGGTATATAATTTAAATTAAATTTTCGGTGCTTACATTCTTAGTTAATCTACTTATTTTAAAGTGCGTCAGATTACACCATATTAACCACTTGATATTGATTTCCTATTATAACGCAATTTTACAAGAAAAATCCAACAGGAGTATTGGTATTGTATTTGGTCTTTCTCCAAAATGCTTTATTTTCATTGAAAGTGAATTCACAACGAATTAACTAATTATAAATCCATTTTAAATCTTCATCAAGCACATATATTAGCTTTAAAAATGAATTAGAGTAGTTTAAAAACACTTAAATGTTAGATGAACAGATACTACTGGCTGGAATATAAAAATACCTTTAAAACTATGGCGCCTAAACACTCAAATGACGTACACACCTTCCAATGTCTTCCTGAAATTGTGCCTCGAGTTTATCTCGTAGTTTCCTCCACTCTTTGTCACATTTTTTATGAAATGATATTGTGAGAGATGTGGCCGAGGCTGTCTTCGATAGAGCCTCTCCTGCCATGAGGCATGACCACAACAGTTCCCAGAAGCCACTCCCACTTTACCTGTCACACCGCCATATAACGAAATTCATCGGTCGTCCTTGCTGAATATGTTGTATGCTTTAAATTAAAACACACATAAAGCAAATATAGCGAAACGAATCGTTTTTCTGGCGTACGATGTCACTATATTAAAATCATGCAATTCAATCGAACAATCGACTATTTTCCGCTTTTAAGGAAACAAATGGCTAAAGTATGATTAGTAAATCTCAGAAAATATATTTAATATGACAATTTGGCACTTGCGGCAAGCCAGACTGCCAAGTTCAACAAACATAGCATTTCAGAGACAATGACGGCAATAACGACGCCTAATGTGCATCTATTAGAATAAAACTGTGCGAGTTAAACATTCTCTGTATAAACACACAAAGCAAAGAATTAAAATACTTTCAAAAACACATTATTTATTTACCGGAATGAATGATAAGGAATTACACATCTCACACCAGTAGTTTCATTAAAATAGTCGTCTGCTTAAATCACCACAACCATTGCCAAAATCTGTCACTGCGCATACAATACGTGCGTCTACTCTTGAGTCAAAACACTTCTCCGAATAAAGTGAATTTTCCTAAATTATTTCACTTGGAGCTATTTAATAAACTTGAAATACCAATGAATAAAAATTAATTAAATAATTTCTAAACGTATGTTCCCAGACCTTAACCATAGTAACCTTAATATCCTTTGATCCAATAAATACCCCTCTAAAATATTGACGCCCGAATATTTTTTTTAGTTTAGCTAAGGAGCACACTTTCCTTAAAAATTGCTGAGACACGCGCTTTCTAAATTTCACGCTCTACGATCTTGGTTCCAAAAACAACCGAAAATGAAAGAAACAACTTTCATCTCGCACTGCCCCACGAAGATCCATTCACAATAGAAGTCAATTTTCAGCGAAGTAGAATAAATTTCCTATAATGTCCCTAGGGTAGGGAAAGGCATAGGATAATGGATTTCCAGTTGTCCCCAGATTTGCATTTTAGTTTGAAGCATATTTCCTCGGTTAACGAAACCGTGATTACCGAGGAACGCAATACTTTAGCCCTTAAGTCAACTCCCTATTAGTTCAACCCTCATACCCTTAGCGATCCATAACAGAAGAAACATCGTGGCCCTTGTTTACAAACCAGACGGACTTTGTACATGTCTGCAGTGGAGGCTCCATCCTTCATGTCATTTGAAAAATATGAAAGTGCATCTTTCAGAACTTTTGATGAAATGACCATTCCACATTTCAAGAAAATCTCACATTTAACCACCTAATGCTATTTGAAACTCTTCTAAAAAATTTCCTGCTGGAAAATACAATAGATATATTCATTTTTCGTATAGGAATCCATTACTTACACAAATGATAAAGACCCTTAGAGTTAATCAAGTTTTATAAGAACATCTTTTCTATA
The DNA here is from genome assembly GCA_037158775.1 of Hetaerina titia. Classification (NCBI taxonomy): domain Eukaryota; kingdom Metazoa; phylum Arthropoda; class Insecta; order Odonata; family Calopterygidae; genus Hetaerina; species Hetaerina titia. The sequence goes on from CM073771.1 coordinate 50,654,374, forward strand.
GTGATTTAGGCTAACTATGAAATAAAGGCATTTCAGTTTTAATCACTACCAAAATCATGATTTACCAATTAGCATTACCTATCTACCAACCACCTCTTTTGTAATGACTTAATTTATTTACCTTCATTCATGCTTTTATACAGAACATAATAAAATGTAGCTTACAAATATTGACTATTTGATCATGATGGCATTTTAAGTGGTTAAAAGATTGAAACAAATTGATGAGACAGGAAGAATACCTGGAGAATCTTAATGATAGAAAATAAATGCATGCTATAATAGTAATCATATACTATATTTTGACAAATAGCATGACCATATTAAATGATTTGATATTTGATTTTATTAAATGTACAATTTAAATGTTGTACATGGTGGCCAAATGTAAATTTTACAACTATCTTAAATGCCATCAAGATAAATAGTACAATATATAGACCCAATTAGTACAAATATAAACCCATTATTATTTTCTGAATGAGATGACTACTATAATAGAAAAAATCATTGGATTAATGAGTTAGCAAGTAACCAGGTTTTTACCCTATTCTTGAATAATTATATACAATCTGATTTCAACTGAGTTGACAACCAATTTTATAAAATAAGTGATAAGTTGAAGTTGGTCTACAATAATTAGTATCAAAGTTTTCATCACCCTTAATGGTGTAGTAAAAATTTCAGGAAAAAAGATTCGCACATAGCGATATGACCTTGAACATGATATGTGTATAGGAGAATAAATCCCAATGATGTTTAAGAAGAATATAATTGCTCCTCTACCACAAAAGGCAAAAATATGTGAAATCCTAAGAAAAATTAGTCTGATGGCCCATAAAGTCAAGATTATGACATGAACAAACCACTGGAGAACTGAGAAGATAGTGGAAGGATAGCTGGCCAATTGTGCACCAATTTAAATTTAGAAAAAGTGAAGGAACAAGAGAAGATATTCTTGCTCTCATACTCATCATAGAGAAGAAGGTACCGAAAGTTCAACTGACCTATATTGCAATTATTGATCTGAAGTGAGCTTTTAAAAATGTGGCCTGGAATATATATATATATATATATATATATATATATCCCGGGTTCGATTCCCGGGCAAGGCACTTTGGGCACCTGCAGCTCCACCCAAGCTAGTTGATTTTTCGGGGTACCAGATCTTCCTGGGAAACCATTACCGGCACAGGGAAAGGAACTGGCCCCCCTACCCTGATGTGTGAACATTCACACGCCGTCGGGCTTGGTACATGGGTGAGCTCTACCATCACCTACTAAACCGACCTTCGGGTTGATTACTGTGTTTATGGTTATATATATATATATATATATATATATATATATATATATATATATATATATATATATATATATATATATATATATATATATATATATATATATATATATATATATATATATATACACACAATGTATTATACTTTAAAAGAAATTGGAATGAACTGCAACAACCAAACAAAGCCTATAGAGAGCAGGCAGTAGTGAATAATATGGTGAAAGTAGATGCATCTGAAAGTAAAAAAAAGTAAGGCAGGGTTTCTTATGGCTCCTTTGATATTTAACATATGTGGTGAGAATACTATTATCAAAGTCTTGGAAAAATTAAATGTGACATATGCATACACAGAGCGAGGAAAAGTATGCTTCAACTTTTGGATGGCATAGCTGTACCTACAAAGGAAAAAGAAGAACTGAAAATATGGAGTCGGGGACAAAAAAGTGAAATCTGTAGAATTGAGATTACAAGACAATAGTATGAAGTTACAGTTTGAGGGATAGTTTCCAAGTGAAACTGGGGAAAAACAAGGGTAGTGTAGCGATCTAAGATATTACATTTGTTTTTTTATTAGCACAGGACATAGTTTAAAGTATTTTGTAGTAACTAAATATGTGTTGAATATGAAATATGTAGCAAGAGAAGTAACACATTACTAATAGTTTTTTCTAAAAATCATTGAGCTTTGCTGCTGCTGCTTCTTCCTTAATGTTACATGTATACACCCGATAGCCAAAGGTATTTGCTTGTGATTGCCTGAGGCTAGCTGTCAGAACTGCCACCTCCGGTGAATTTCAGAAATTTATGAGGACTATGCACACTAGATATGGAACAGGGCACAATTTAAGGTTATTAATATAAGCATGATATCATCATCGTAGATGGAACACACATCAAAATAGATGCAACAGGGGCAGCCACAGGTGACAAGAAAGGATGTCCATGTTGTACATTTGCAGGTGGGAAATAATTTGTCCAGCATTTTCTATACTAGACATGGCCATTGTTTTGCATACAGTGCTAGTTATTTCCATAGTTTCTGAAACAATTGCCTATATGGAATTTCATCTGACTTATTGAACTGGTTTGTACTTTGTAATTGTACCAAACTTCATAAACATTTCTTAGATTTCATTAGAAACTATAAATTCTATAATTTCTTTTCATGTAGAGCTAGGCCTGGAGGGTTGATGAAGTTTAGAGAGTTTAAAGATTTAGTTAAAGTGCTTTGTGTTAATGTAGCACAGTGATGATTGAATTCAAAACCTGGGCTTTGGGATAAGAAGTTGAGCATGGATTGGAAATTGAAATGTGGGTAGAGAGAAGAATGGAGTGAATGTTAGAAAGAAATAGAGAAGAAGACTGACTACGAAGTAAATTTGTTAGAAAAAGAAAGGAAGTTGCAGATGTAGAAATCTGGAGGATACCGAAAAAGTTGGTGGGGTTGCTTCCACTGGGAGTGCTCTCATCTTTTGGTAGTCCTATCCAATGTACTCTGAAAGTAGATATATAATAATTTCAAAACATTTCCTTTAAGTCCCTTTTGTATTGTTCCTTGTTCTTTAGCCCCTAAAGATGAACATCAATGGGCAAAATATCCAGGTCATGGTGGAGTTTTTTAATTCAGTGAAACTGTCCAGCGATTTGAATGCAGTGGAGGGCAACGTTGTGCTGGGTCTCTAATTGAGTACCTAAAGGGTAAAAAAGTTTAAGGAAGAAAAGTACACCAAGTTGAACTGGCATAAATTGCTGTGACATGGATGACAAGGGACTTTCCCCACATAATAAGGGAGCAAATGTTCACTGTTTTGAATTCAATGATCAAAACACTGTAGGGATGGGTACATTTTAGCTTTTTATCTACGTGCATGTTGACACCTACAAATTTAATTTATGGGACTGTACTTTCTAGTATAGCTCATTGCATAATCACTCTCTTTAATTTTCCAAATTTTTGTCGCTAAGGATTCATTCTTTGCTAAGGCTTTTTTTTTGCAAAACTCTATTGTCAGTATGCAGATGCATCTAGAAGTACTTTCACTGGATGAAGATTAATTCATGACCTGAGACTGTATGTGCAGCAGCCACATGATAATATTCTCTTATTTATATTATATTTATGTATATTTACTTATAATCAGAAAATCCAATACTTCCCTAATATTCTCTTTTAAATGCTTTTTTTTGCCGGCCCTGATGGTGGCGAGGTAAACTCCTCATCTACCAACCCAAGGGTTGTGGGTTCGATTCCTGTCTCAGTGGGGTTTTCTCCACTTAAGAATTAGATGTTCGTAATTGTGTTCATTGTTATAATTGTTAATAGTTAGATGTGAAGGCCAAAAAGGGCTGTTTTCAGACTAATGCTATTAAAATAAATAAATAATTTGGTTTACAAGTAACAAGATAGAAGTATATTGAATTCTTCTATTGGGAAATAATAATACCTAATTTATTCATTTTAAAAAATGGTACAAATGTTGTTAGTATAAATATTGCTTAATATATAAACATGTATATAAACATGCTCTTTAATGTGATAAAGATTGTCACAAAAGAGTTCATCAAATAATTAAAGGGGGTGAGCAAGTAACCAGGTATATACCCTATCCTTGAAACTCTGAATACAGTCCAATTTCTCCATAAGAAATCACACTAAGATGTTGATTACAGTTTATCAGTAATGTCGTTCCTATATGCTTTGTCTACATTACAGCCATTTTAAAATGCATTATTCATTTGAATATTTATTTAAATAAAAGTCCTCTCTACATCTAGACTTAAAAATTAAAGAATTAAGAATGTGAAAACAATTGAGATGTATCAATACACTAACTACACATACTTAAAGCCCTGAAGCTCTTCATTTTCATAAAAGATTTTAAACCTAAATTTTACTTAGTTATTTATGGTTAATACATTTTACCTGCAAATGGAGAGTTTTTAACATTATTCAGGTTATTCCTTATGCTATCATAATTATAAATATTTTACATAACAGAAAAATACATAGCTCTTCTGTTGGTCAATATTTTAAATATTAAATTCTATAATTTATTTTAATGTAGAGCTAGGCCTGGATGGTTGATGAATGTTTTTAATGCTTGGGCACACAAAAACACATTAGGACACATTAGGGCATCACAAAGAATCAAGCATGAAAGAATAAAGCTTAATTTCGATTTTCAAAAAATGTCCTTGCCTGGATCCAGCAATAATTACATTTCAGATCCATGCGCATGTTGCAATTTTTATTCCAATGAAAGTTTTGGAATTTCAATGTCAACTCAAGCCACGTTTATAATATTGCTCGAAATAAAAACAGTGTTTTTTCTTATCCATCCTTGTACCGAAACAGCCGTTTGTTATCCCAAAAATTAATTCCAGACACCCCATCTTGTGAAAGTCATGGAAATGACTTTTTCATTTTTTTAAATGAGGTTGTGGCTCGAGTGGAGTACAAGGTGTGATCAAAAAAAGATAGGACTGATTTTATAACTTGTTTATTTTGACGGACACAGCTTAATCGAACTTGTTGCCCTCAAAGTACATGCATTGGCTGATGACATACCTTTGCCAGCGTTTCTTCCAGCTCTCAAACCCAACCTGGTAAGCTACCTTAGGGATCCTCTTCAGGCCCGCTGCACAATTAGTTTTAATGTCCTCAATAGAGTCGAATCGGCGCCCTTTCAAGGTTGATTTTAACTTTGGAAACAAAAAAGTCTGATGAAGCCACATCTGGAGAGTAGGGTGGCTGCGGGATCACAGAAGTTCCGGTTCTAGCGAATAACTGTCACGATCAGCGCCATGTGATCCGGCGTGTTACCGTGGTAGAAACGCTATGCATTGCTTCTCCACATGTCCAACCCCTTTCGGCTACTGCGACCCTCAGCCAATTCATAACCTTTAAGTAGAAATCTTTGTTGACGGTTTGACCTTGAGGGACATATTTGTAATGAGTCTGCCCTTGCCAATCGAAGAAACACACCAGCATGACCTTCACATTGGATCGGGACATGCGAGCTTTCTTTGGTCGCGGAGAATGATGACCTTTCCACTGAGAAGACGGGGCATTTGTCTCAACATAACCCATGTTTCGTCACCGGTTACGATGGTTTTAAGGAACTCTGGATCGGCATTGGCTTGAACCAGGAGTTCCTGACAAATGTCCACATGTTTTTGTCTCTGTTCATCGATCAAACGAATTTTGATACGAAACGCGTCATCCTCAAAATGTCTGTCAAAACTGTCTGATAGGATCCACAACTAATGTTCACTTCCTCGGCTGCCTCCCTAATAGTTAAACGGCGATTTTTCCGCACCAAATCGTTCACCAATTTGACATGGTTGGGGTCTGTCGAAGTGGAAGGCCGCCCCATTCTCGAATCTTCATCTGTCTAGGTTCAGCCCGATTTTAAACAACTGCGCCACTCAAAGCACTGGTTTCGACTCATAGCTTCATTAATAAAGGCCTGCTGAATCATTCCAAATCTCTCCGTAGCACTTTTGCCAAGTTTTGCCAAGCCAAGAAACAAAATTTCACGCACACGCGCTGTTCCCCTAGCTCCTTCATTGCTGCCGTTTCACGCGGCGACGAACAGGTTAAGACACGTACCGCTGCTGCTGCGAAACGATTCGACGTAAACAAACGCAACACCTCTCGTTTTAGTCGGCAGATGTGTGGCTAGATGGTGCACCGTGTCTCGTTTCGATCCGTTGAACGGTTAGATGGAATAAAATCAGTCCGGTCTTTCTTTGATCACACCTTGTATTCGTGAAGCCGCGCGGCCGCAGTTAAAAAATAACTATATTAATATCTATTTGAATACAATAGAATGTTGAGCCATAGCTGGAATAAATTTCGCAACGCATGGTTACACGGAATTATGAAAATAGATTTAGAGTTGATTGAGTCTGGGACATGAGGATCAATAACGGAAAGAGAATATATGACGGTGAGTCACAGTAGCACGAGTGAAGCGAGCTGAAAGAATGATCGAGCTTGAAAACACAGTTGACTACACAACAGGTACCCTGTTCAGATAGGAATGCTTTGAGCTGAGGCAGTGCGCCTCTTCATAACCCATCATAACATAAGGAAATTCTACCTCACCCAGTCTCTCGGATGGGTGGAGGAAGGAAGCCAGGTTTAATGCCTGTTATGGACGCAGAGAATGGAATAAAATGAGAGGATAGTGTAGGTGGAAAGATGAGGGACATTGACAAAGGGAAGGAGAGAGGGAGGGAGGATAATACTGCTGGCGTCAATGATTTTGAATGAACGGTAGAGAAAGAGAGGGGAGGGAGGTAGGTACGTAATAGCTTAATAAAATGAGAGTAATGAACAAAAAATGGGAGACGATGGTACCTACGGGAAAAAAATAAATAACTTACAAAAAGTATTCGTCCTACCTTCACCGTCCACTTTACATTCCGATATCAGACTTTTTGGAGTAAAACTAAATATTAATCACTATTTTAGCGACTAAGCACATTCAGTCGGGGATGAAAGGGCCAAAGAACTAAAAATACATGCGTTCGTTGAAACTAAAAGGAGAGTAATATATCAGAACAAAAAAGTAATGAAATGATGTTTAAAATCCGCAAGGCTATGGAAAATAGAGCAATAAGAGGACGATGCAGATGGGGGATATAAATTACCGACGTCCTTCGCACTGCAACATGAATTTCACTAGACTACATAACATTCAGCACGTTTATTTGAAGTTCTACTGATCTTCAAAAAGATGTTTAGGAATAAATCGGGAAAGTAAAATTACATTGAGAAAAAGCATAACTTTTATATTTTACATGAATGACAATTCCACAGCCTAATAAACAAATACTCTTACATCGCTGTAAAAATACTTTTCCTAAGAAAAATGCATCCCGTCATCACATTGCGATTGGAAAGTTCAGCTGAATAGTTGAGTTTGTCCCTCCTCTAATTCACGTATTCTAAACACCTCAAATAAGGCAGGGGCGTGATTGGATTTCAGAAGTTCAAGGGGAACATTAATTTTACACACTTAGCTAAGGAATTTTAACTCATTAGGGATTAATTACGAAGGATTTTTTCAACACAGAATGCATAGAAGGAGATGAGAAGTTAAGTGAAATAAGAGTACCTGCTTTCAAATTTTTAGCTGAACAAATAGATCAAGGATTCTACCAAAGAAATTATTAATCTCCACCTCAAAATCGCGTTTGGCATACAACACAACGTAGTGCTGTGTTGTGCACCAAGTGGGATTTTAAGGTGAAGTCTAATGTTTTTGAATCATAGCTACTCAAATTCAGTTCTGATCAGTGGTCTCCTTCCGTTTACTACTGTCGGCCTTTTCCTGAGAAGTGATCATGCTTAGTTACATGATGATCTCCACGTGCAAAGGGTCTTACTTTTTCAACTATGAAATTGATGTTTAACTATTACAACCTAGAATATAAAATAATGGGGTTCACATTGAATAAATTTCAAAGTGTAAAAATCATTCGCCTTGACCGATATCCGAACCCGGTCAATGATTTTTTCATCCTGCAATTTCTGCATTTCGATACATTTAATGGGATAACTACATTTAAAGTTACTGCCTCGGCATCTTCCTTAGTTCTTTGAATAATCGGGTTTACTTTGGCGTTTTATTTATTTTTTCTTAGAAAAGATGAAGACCGGCTTCCCCATACAGCAGTAATGACGGGCGAGTTGCATAAGCAGCCGGGCTGATCATCTACAATTTTATGGTAAGTTAAGTGGTATTGTTTTGCACAACGTCAAATGCATAAGAATCTGGCTTTGTTTGAGTACACATCCAAGATAAGGTGGCATTAAAGATATCTAACTAAGAAGTTATGTAGAAACAATGATTCAAGGAAAAACAATGAAATATTTGTACAAATATGGATGATCTCTTCATATTATAGAAAATGAAGTGCTTAACTGTTTTATCATTTGGGAATTGTCTACAATGGACTATATCTAAATAATCATGAATTATTTTTACCAAGTTATAAACATTGAAAAGTTTAATGTCTCCTAGCTGGCAACCTTCTACTTCCCATCACATGATAATAACTTCTATGATCATTACTAAAAATCATTAACTAAAGATATTTGAGAATGAAATATCAAAAAACCTCTCCAACCTTTTAGCTAAAAGCCACCCGCCAGAATTTCAACCATTCTTCCTGGACTATGAATTAGATACCACAATTGAGAATAATTGAGAATTGAAATCACCAAATTCTAAGCCCTATAATGGTTGTGCAATTCACACATTCACAGAGTTTTGGGACTGGTGTCCTTCCCATATCATTTGTAGTTTCACAGAAAGAGATATTACCCAAAAAATCAATGGATAGAATAAGTACATTCAAAATGGAAGGTTTCCAATCTCATTAGCCAAGATCAAAATAATATAAGTGGTTCACATGGAATGTTAGCCATTGGAAACCAGATGTCACCTTCAACATATATAAAAATCACTTCAACCAGGTATGTAATTTATAAATAGTTATGGAAAGGATTACAAGATGGTGTGTATGGAATGTAATGCTTTTTATGATGCTCAATATTAAATTTCCATTTTGCTTCTGAACAGAGAGTAACTCATCTTCTTTAAACACTGGTATCAATGAGAATGAATGGTGGAAAATATGGTACTGTAGGTTATTGAAAACCTTAGGATACCTAGTTATAACTATTTTAATCAATAATGTTCAACTTTTCAAAACTTCAAGAAGTTGTCAGTAATTCAATTTTGACCACAAATTACAAAGCACTTTCATGGTTTTTATGTTTGCTAATGTTGACTGCCTGTGACTTGCTGGCATTAGGTAAATTATTAAATAGATAGCTCATGTTGTTGACTACATTTCCTTCTATGATCTAATATGCCATATTTGAACTCTTATACACCATTTATTTTTATCCATTTTTGAGTCTGTTTTTGAATATATATATTTTGGACACTCTGAAAGTGAATTTATTATAACAGATTGTAAAACTGGAAGACAAAAATTAAAATTGAAAACTCATTAAAAGGCTGACTATACAAATATGAGAAAAAACTCTCTTGTTTAAGCAAAATATCTTTCCAACCCTCCCAAAAAAATATATTCCCCTTTTGATATGCTAATATTTGTGTACACAAAGTCACTGTGTTTATGAACAACAGAACAGAGAAAGCTTAACAACAGTCATTTGTCCTAAAGAAAACATTAGCATCCACAGCAGTAGCAATTTAGTTATGGCTTTGGGCTTGCTGCTAGGCTATCTTGTTATATTTTGATTCTCATCCTCTATTACCTATGAAATGTAGCTCCAGGTATTTGGGTACACATTGAAGCTTATCAATCCATGTAAAATAAAAAGCTCTACCACCTTGATTCAGAAATTAACACCGAGCTTTGATTGGGGCAGGTTAAAAACCCAGAAAACAACCAGAAAATTAATATTTGTGTGAACCGATTGAGAAAGGTATAATTAGTTATTAAATAGTATTATTCATGATTATATTATTACCAAAAATATTAAATATAATGTTTTCCAATTTAGCTTGGGTATTTAACAATGTTAAGAATGATAACACTTTTAGGTAGGTGATTAAAATTCATTTGAAAGTAAATTAATTTTTCATTTTTTTTAATAAAGATAAATATGCTAACCAAACCTGCTTAGTGAAAATTACTGATTTTAAGATGGTATTTCAAAGGAGAATATAAGTTATTTTTGTGTATCATATATTTGCGGTTAGGAAAAATACTTTTACTAATCCTCTTCAATGAAAGTCTTATTTATAATGATATTTCAAAGGAATATATCATTTATTTTCAACTTTTATTTACTACATTACATGATAACCATGTAATAGTGAATCATTTTGATTCTGTTACAACAATTTCATACAATATTCATAATTTTATATAGTTATATTCATTTATCTTTTACAGAATAACATAACAAATTCCTATGTCATTAATATTACAAAACATATAAGTTTGTCTCCTAGTTTTGTCTGCAATACAAACAACACGTTTTTTGTCATGCCATATCACTAGTAACAAAATATTAAAGGCTTAGAAGAAATAATTTAACAAAGTTTAATGCAGATTTAATATTATATTTTAAAAAATCGAGATGCCTTATCAGCATTGTAATCATTTTATTTTTACCCTCGTAATATTTTACTTTGAAGTTTTTAACATGTATTGTAAGTTTTAATTTTAACTGGGATTATCTAATAAACTTTTGAGGCATTCAAAAATGTAATCACATTCATTTTTACTGACAAAAAGATCGATGCAAGGTTTTCATGATAGAATTAGATTAATTATGTGTTTTACAATCATGTTAAAAAGGGATTTTTTAATAGAGTCAAAAATCCCCAATTAATCAAAAGTATTATTTATATCAGCTGCATATACAATACCACTGCAAGAATCACTTTGTACCTTTTTGTTTCAAATCGCTTATAAGAACTTGTGAATGAGGTTTCTTGAGGTTTCATGCTTAATACATGTTAACATGTGAAATACAAGGGCACCTATCAAAACTAAAGATCAATAAGATCTGTTGCCATTAAATTAAAAAAAATATTTTTTAAATAGCTCTAAACTTAGATTACAATGATGATATAGGGTCTTAGCCAGGTTTTGGGAATGTTTCTTTAATCAACATCATTCATGATCTCACGTAAACTGATAATTCATGATAACATATTTCCACAGAATTAGAGAAATTATAAGAAATAATGGACAATTACATACACAAAAAGCTGAAAGGTACAGAGGCATTGTCAACTATTATTTGCAAAGGAAGACACATTTTCACAGGCTTATTTATTGGACAGTAGCCTGTTTGAGTATTGAAATAAGGTTTAGTTTCAATACACATAAATATCAACAGTTAAAATAACTTTTATAACAAAGAGAAACATGAGCCATAGGCAACATTGAACAAGAGTTTATTACAGAAAATATTGAACAAAATAAGTGTACCTATTTACTAAAAAATATTATATGCTTTTCAATGATCTGCTAATACAACTAAAGAAATAATACCAAGTTAAGTACTGTATTTGGTAATGAAACAGCAATTGGCTTTTTTGTTTACCCTGTTTATCATTGTATACCTCCCAAATGGAGGATAACTGTCTTTAACTATTCATTAATTAAGTTTTGCTTTAAATTATTATATTTTATTGATGGAGTGTGTTTAACTGTATACATTGATCTGTTTTTGAAAATAATTGATCTTAAAGAATGGGAGGGATAACTTCAGGAGAGAGATGCATTTGCTGATGGTTGTGTTTTTTGTGTTTGTGTGTGTTTGCATAGCGACAATGTGAGGCAAGATCCCTATAATAAATTGCATCTGAATTAACATTTACACATCACAAATACCTAGCCTCACATTAGTACATTCTTATCTAAAAAACTTGGATGTGAGAGGGCAGGGACATTCTACTTTTCAGAAAGATTTCTCTCCATGAAGGACTGCCTTGCCAAAGATCTAAACATCAGAATTCATTTAACATTAAAGCATTTCAACCAATGTGCTTATGATTTGAGAAATTTAATCATGGATTTTATCAATTTAATTACTAAGTGCTTTGAATGGCACCATCTTTTTTTAGAAAAGCATGCAAATAACTTTGCAGCAGTAGAAACGCATTATACAAAGTGAAAGGATGACTTTTAAATCTCTCAGAAAACTATTTTAGATATCACATTACAAGTTTTTCATTTGAAAAGAGAGTAAAAAATCTTAAGTGTTACAAAAAATACTTGGTGATAAAGTTAGACTGTAATGCAAAAACTAATCAACTAATTAAGATTACTATCAGTAACTTTGCTTATAAGTTAAAAGTAGGTAGTAAAATAGTTTTAAGTGCCAAAAATAGTATGCATAACTTTAAACTTTACTTAAATTGGTGATGGTGCTTTTTAACTGCAATGATGAGAAATGCAAACATAACAGGAGAATTTGAAAAATAGTGAATTGAGGTTTTGGAAAATTATCCATTCCTTTTTTATGAATGTTTGCAAAATATTGGAAAGAGGTTGAAATCAAGAGAAAATTTCTAACACCTTGAAGAATATATTCAGCACAGATAGTTCTAAACTAATATCCACTTCTGAACATGCTCAAAAACATTTTCTACATGAGGGTACCGAGCACTTTAAGTCACTTGAGTCAAACATTGGTGAGTTGGGCCACAGCAACATGTTTATCAATGACAGATGCAACAGATAGATTATTTTCATATGTGTTTTTAATTATATCTTTTGGATTTCTAAGAAACAGATTCTTGCATAAGCTGTTGTATCATTATGTACACACACATTAAATTCTTCAACTACAATATATATTATATTTTGGAGGTAACACCTTTCATGCTTTCAGTGAACTACTTGTCACACAAAAGAATGCATATAGCTTGCACTTAAAGATTGATAAAATAACACTGGATCTTTTTGCCAAATGTAGAGGCAGAAAATAAAATATTTGGTTGCTGTAAGGGCATCATTCTGACTCAGCCCATATATACCTCTCATGCAACATTTTGCAAGGAAGTGGTATTGAAAGAATTAAATCAAATTAAAAATGATAAGCCAGATTATTTGGTTATTGTCTAATAACATAAGTACATCTTAGTGGCCAGGTTCATGTTTGGCCTATTACTTTTCCTTTTTATCTGTGTTAACTGTTAACAGTTTTCTTTATAGATTTTTTGTCACCCATATGCTATAGAAAACAGTCTTCCTTGTTTATTACTTCAAATCTGATCAAGAGTCTCTCTAGATGTATCTAATTTTGTGATTGCAGCACAAAATATGTCCTCCTGAGCAAATTTAAAGGAGGTTTATTGAAGTCTGTCTGCATTAATATGAACATTATCACTCTAGAATCTCCCAAAGGAGAATTGATCAAAACAATGACTTGAAGTGATGACTCTGTTTCCCACTTTCCACCTGCAAATCTGTTACTCTAAAAATTCCATCAATACTTTCAAACGGTTGTCTTCCCTTGATCTCCTGTCTTTGTATGCTTTACTGCCCAGATTGTCTTCTCACACAATGATGACTTCCTCAGCTGCATAGTGGGTGCTTCAGGGTATTTAGGCTTGCAACTAGCCAATTCTTGTTTTCCTGAAGACTTTTCCCACGTGATTGACTAATTCTTTGAAGTCAGAATCATCACAAACTCTGAAAAAAGACAAGTAAGAATTGCAATCGATACACTACTTATGAAACAAAATTAACCCGCAAAACAGTTCTGCACATATTTGCCTGAGAATGAGAAATTTTTGGGTGTGCTGATATGGTCATACATTTACAAGACTGATAGGCTGTATGCAGTAGTAAAAGCTACTTTGAAATAAATGTACAAGTAATGCAGTAAAGGTTTGTTATTTTGTTCTGTAAAATTAAAATATTATTTGAATTGAAGCTAAGAGCATTTCTCAGCCAAAAGCAGAGGATTTTGCAAAGGATTAATTAACATACTGCACCTGAAATGCGATTTGAAACCAATGAACTAATTCTGTGACTTACAAATATACTGTTTATTTGAAAATCTATTTCCAAGGTATGGTAAATCATAAAGATCATAAAGGATTTGCATTCTAAATTGTTTCATGCATGTATTATGAAGGGGTTGCACTTTTGCTCTTCATTTATAAAAAACTTCAATACCCCCAAAACATAGAACTTTCAAGTTATAAGATGCACATGTTTTCTTGGAAAATTACTCAAATTGGTCTATTACTCAAGTGCTTCATTTAGTGTTTATTATAAGAACCTTTTGTAAAGACACATATATACATGGTGACTTTTTTATGCAAGCATTGCTGGTCTACACTATATTTGTCCCCTTCATCGTTTTAGCCAAGTGATGAGAAATAGAAAGTTAATATAATCATTTTCAACATTAATTGTACAACACATATGCATACTATGCTATAGAATATCCATTTTACTGGCATAGAATTTTCTAAAATATTTATTGAACCAAGAAATTCAATGTTTCTATTTAAGATACAATTAATGGGAACCATAATCATTTAATAAGAGAAAACATTTCTTTCCTATGCACAACAATTTCAACCTTATCAAATTCCAAACTCAAGAGGCAATATAGTTTTAAATTTGAATAACGAAACACCTTTGAAGTATCGTACAGAATTAGGAATCTACTAAAAGTCAATGTCAGTTCTCAATTAAGGAATATACTCTTCTATGAGGAAAGATGCCATCAATTAAATGACTATTTAATTACAATACCTGTCCTAAATTACTTCACTGACAAATAAAATTCTCCCTGAATATTCCTTAAACAACATGCAAGCAGATTGACTGCTTTCAGAAGTCAATCATTAGGTTTTCCTGTACAATTTCTGAGAATAAATCAATGAATATCTCACTCAAATATTAACGAATTTATACATTGAAAATGTTTCATAATAAAATTATGCCTTAATATTCCCATTGATGAAGTGTTAGGTCTCCTAAAAACATAATTTATATTAAAAAAATGAAACATATAATCCCAAAATACAATTTTAGGCATGTATCTCCTCTCAATTCATGTTCTTGAACTATTTCACAAAAAAGTAGAAAATATGTTGAACGGATCCATAGAAAAATAGAATATCCATTTACATTATTCTTTGCTAAACTATATAATATACAATTTTGAACTCAACAGCAAATCTCCTTATACTATTTATCCACCATTTATTTCAATTATGCATGCAATTTTTTCAACATCGCCTCAATTAAGCCGAGAAAATTTTCAGCATCTTTAACAATATCTAAGAACATAACAGCTTCAGCCTTAACTTTGTTGTATTTCTTAATGAAGAAGGCAGAAAAAGAAACTTTCCACTTCCACATAAGCAGGTTATGATAATGAATGGCAGCATCGAAACCATGGTTGTGTGAAGTATTACATCTTTATGTGGAAGTGCAAAGTTTCTTTTTCTGTCCTCATCAATATCTAAAAAAACTTTCATGGCCTCTTAACTGACATTTCTCCTCCCATCGCTTTTATTTTTGAAGTAAAATTCAATAATTGCTTAACCCTCTTAAAAACCTTGGCCTAAAAGATCACCCCAAAAAGAAAAAGATTTTTTAATGCACAGGAAAACCTCAAATTTTGATCTTTTTGATTTTTCTGATTCCTCATACCACTGCAAAAAACAAAATTCCTCTTTCCATCTCCTTCAAATCCACAGCATGTGATACCCCTTTGAAAATCATTACTCCCTCAGTTTACACCACTAAATTCATCTACTCGATTCTTAAGAAAAATTATAAAAACTTATCAAAACCATCTACAATATCTGACAAAAATGCATTTATCTCCCATTCCCTACCTCTTAAACCAAAGAGCTCCTCAGTATTTTCAAGCATTATTATAGCTTCATATCCTTCCTTATTTGTCAATCCTCAGAAATTTACTTGAAGATTGGTTTTGATCAGCACAGATAGAACTCAGCCTAAACTAGGCCTTAGGGAATATGAAAGTCACATAATAAATGGGTAATAAGGGAGAATGAGTCCTTCCTCTATACGATCATCTAATTTCCCATGATGTTATAGTAGCAGCAAAATCATAGCACTTTGATTTTAATATGGTTTTATGCAAGGTATTTGACCTGGCCATTTGGGATTTGAAGCCAGAGCTCTAATGTTCACCTCTAGATGCCTGCTTAGAAGCAGAATACTCTACCCACTAAGCCATAATGCCCCCAACTCTTAGGCTACCACATCTCCACCTCCAGCAAATTTAAATGAATAACCCACCTCTCCCATATACTTGTAAAAGATGTTAACCACTCCATTTAAAAATCAAAAATGGACAAAATCGGTTGTCCTGCATACATAGCCAGTTAATGTGGACAAAAAATGGTGTGCTTCTCATAATGACTCAAGAAGAGCAGAGAGTTTTGTCAAAACTCTGTTGTGTTTGATACATGTAAATCAATCAATGCCTCATACTATTATACACAGGTAATCCACCTATTTAAGGTAGATTTTGGATGCCCCTTAAGAGCTATTTCCTATTATGCATTGTATGGACTGACTTCTCTCTGCCTTGTATTATTTCCTTCTTCAGTTCTTCATACTTATTATTGACCTCCATACCATCCAAAAAGCCTATCATCTTTAATCATTTTTTCTACCTTGACTATTCTGCTACACTGACATTTTCTAAATTGAGCATTCTCCCTTAAATCATGACCTTCAAAACCCTGCTACTACCACAAATTTCCTCCATCCAACCACCCTTTTGAATTTCCCCCAATAACTTTACCTCATCTCCTACCAACAATTAAAATTTCATCGTTATTACCTTTTTACATGATACTTATTTCATAGCTGAAATCCATACAAAATTTATGACACTTAAAATAGTAAAAAAAAAGGTTCATCTGAGACAGAGCATCAAATTTTTCTTCAACATCATGAACATTTAGATTTCAGGGCTAATTTTGGCAATTGAATTAAACATTGTGTCAAGCAGCCTTTCTTCTACCTCTTGGTTCAAATTACTTCTTTGATTCTCTACTATATTCAAGTCTCAAAAGTTCATAATTCACACCCATTCTCTTAGTAAAAGATAAATGCACTTAGCTTTCCACAATTGTTTTATTTTGACACCAACCTCAAGTAAAAATTTGTGGAATACCTTTTATGATGAATTCTTTCCACCAAGTGATGGATGATAAAATGGATTCATTCTCTTGCTTCAAAGATGTCTCATTATTTTGGTATTCTTATAGTTTATATTCATGCCATATTTCATGCTCTGATACTATTAAGTACTCAATAATAACCACACTCTCTTGGCTCTCTGGCTACTTCTTGATCATCAGCAAACCAAAAAACTTAATCTCCATCCAAATATTCACTCATGCCATTCCCAAACCTCCCATTTCATCAGTATATAAATTAAAAAGCACTGAAAATAGTGGAAAAATTCACATAGTTCCCATTTCCTACCACTATCCATTGATAGAATTAATCCAATTGTATGGATTTCCAATCAATCTAATTAATAATGGTCTGTATAATTCTCATATTATTTCAAATATTATTTTCTTAGGTTCATCCCCACAGGCTATATCCATTTTTAAATTTAAAAAAAAGTTGTATGATTGATAGCTAATGATAGATATAATGCCCCTAATCTTCCATTATTTAGGCCGTTTAGCCTATTACCTCTTCCATGTATTTGAATTTTTATTACTGTAGTACACACTAGAATGAACCTAAAGACTTTTCCTACTGATGCTGACATTCACAATCACAGTATTCACAATATAAACAACCTATACATCAATTTCGGGCGCACAAGATGCAACTACCAAGGGCCCAAGAACATGGGACTTATTTTGTACAATAAACTTCCTTCTTTTCTGAAATCTAATAAGTGTTTAGTAATTTTTAAGAGTAAATTAATATATTTTTTATTCGAAAGAATGTTTTATAGTGTGGATGAATACCTGTCTTATAATCAATGAATGTGTCTGCATTTAGCTTGAATTGTATCCTCATGTTTCTATTGTTTTACATACATATATGTATATTCTGCTTTGACAAAACCTATACCACATGGTCTCCTGGTGAATATGTGATGATATGATATCATATTATGGATAAAACAAAATATTTCATCATGAGCTGTAAAAAAAATTGTGATATTCATTCCACTGAACTAATATTTACCTTCATAATTGACCATGCCATCTCCATCAAGGTCTGCCTCCTTAATCATGTCATCCACCTCTTCCTCGGAAAGCTTTTCCCCTAAATTGGTCATAACATGGCGGAGTTCTGTTGAGGAGATGAGTCCATCGTTATTCTTGTCAAATACCCTAGAAAAGAAAGAGGTAGGATTTTAGGTCTCTGTTGTTCTTAAACAGTGGCTATTACTTAGTTACTTAACTACATTACCCAGCTGGGCTCCATTCAGCTCAATAGAATTTTAGAAATACCATAGTACTGAAACACAAATTGTTAAACCTTATGTATGAACAAAAATACACCTTTTACAGCATAGAGAATGTCACAAAAATACAGATTTTGTTAGAAATAGAAATATGTACCATACCCAGCCATTAAAATATAAAAAAGTAGAAATAATAGTCCAATTATTTAAAACTTGATTAGGATCCAAACTGAAAATACTCTCTCTTGTGTTAGGCATGAAAAAGTTAATGTGGATAGCACAATGAGAAATCATACCATTCATCTTATCTTGCAAGATTAAATGAAAGCAAATCATAAAGTGATATCATGTCATATTATAATATAATATGATTGTTGTAATTTATGTAGTTACCACTCAATTTTATGGACTAAATTCTGGCATACAAATATGAAGAATAAGGCATTTCAGCCAATGATCCTGGATCTGACTTTTACTAAGGATTAAAAAGAATTGAAGCTTTCATAATTTGTGACAAGTACCTATTTACATATACACCTGTAAGTATTAAATTTTTGAAGTGAATGAAACAACTAGTTCAGTAGTAGAATATAGGGATTGGTGAATTATGCAAAAAAATAAATTGTTTATTTTTGGTTTTTGCCAATATCAATAACATAAAATACCAATAGTTTATTTATTTTTAAAAATTTATTTATATACCATGCAAACCACCGCTAGGGTGTGTGGCAGGGGGTGAATACACAATAGAATAATTTTACCTGAATGTGACCTAAATTTATTTGCATGATCTCTCCTACCATAGTATGATGGGGGTAATAATTCATTTTCAACATCACTGCTAAAGAGATCTTCCAATTTATGCAAGAGCTTCAATCCGTAATTTAAACTTTGCTCTGTGAGTGATTCCCAGCCTAGCTGCTCTAATCTTTCAGATATACCACTGAGTTTATCATAACAACATTTTCAAAATTTAGCTCCTCTATACTGCTCACGATCCAATTCGGCAATTAATCTAACTTTATGAGAATACCATATACTTGCAGCATATTCTGAATGAGGCCTAACCAGTGGCAAATAACATTTCTTTTTGCCCTTTTCATCACATTTACCAAGTACTCTTCTAATTAGGCTACTGACCACAGGACCCAGGTTCTATTGCTTGGCACACCACCTCTTTTTTCTGGGTATCTTTAGCTTTACCCAAGCTATGCCATTTTTTGGGTACCAGATCTTCCTGGGAAACTGATGACACTGGGAAAGGCTTTGAACCCCCATTACTTGATCTCTGAATGTCACATATTGCTTGGCTTATTGCTAAATGGGCTCTATAATCACCAATCAAACCAACCTTTGGTTTGGTTATGGTGGTTATACATCGTACTAGGGATAATGTCACATTTAAAACGCTATTGAGAAAAGCAATGGGAAACCACCCTTACTATTTACCCCAGAAAAGTTACGGGCAAGAGTATAAAAATGAGTAAGAGTAAGTATGACTAAGGATCATAGCCTGTAGAACTATGAATAATGTCTGGCGGTAGGATAGTTAAATCTTCTACAATTGTCATTACATAAAATTCTTGCAGTGTAGAACAGACAGCAGCAAACAAGAGGATACAGAAGAGAATCAAACCAGTTAGAATAGGGACTTGAAATTTGAGGATCATTTTGAAGACAGAAATTATGAAAGGAGATAAGAATGTATGTAGAATTGAGGAAAATTTTATGGAAGTGTGAGCCTTAAATATTGTCTCAGTAATGAGGCAAAGCTTAGAATACACAGTTTGTGTCCATCTAAAAACCCACCTTAAAATGACAGCCTGCCAAATATACTTTCAGCCATACTTTATCCATATTTTAAATCAGAATTTTGTCTGTACAGGAGGAGGAAACTCTACTTCAATATTTGATGAGATATAGTATTTCCCATTTATCCTTTCTCACAATCTTGTCTGAACATCTATCAACCTTTAAAAGCTTTAAATGTTGACCCTTAACTCTGTAGAGCCTCAGAATATTTTGCTAAAGAATGATCATGATAAAAGTTATGTTCCATCCTCTCTTAGGTGTAACCAAAGCCAAAATCATATAAGGGTATCATCTGAATTGTCAAAAAAACATGTGATCAAGCACACATTTAGTTACATTGTAAACTATCACATGACAATGCATAGCTCCTCTGATGGTTTTTGTAGACTTTATACTGAATTGCAAGGATTTTTTCGATCCCACAAATTAGTACCTGGATACATGAATTGAACAGGATAATATAAATACCGTTATATAGGCAATGACAGATCCTACAATAATTTATGTTGAATGTTAAGCTTAATTTACCTATGAACAATTAAATTACTATTCCCCTGTATTTTCCTTAAATGCAAGAAACCTGTAAATGGGAAACACATAAAACTAATCAAAGTTTGCTTCCACTAATTAATAAAAACTTTTTCAAATGTTCCCATCTTGAATATCAGTGAATTGCTAGGTGAAAAGTATCACTCATGAAAATTGACCAGTTAATCACCAATCACATTTTGTCCTCATTTCATTTTAAGTAAAGTGCCCAATTAATTACTTTATTTGAAAATGTGACATGCATTTGCTAATACCTGAATGCCTCCCTGAGTTCATCCTCGCTATCAGCCCCTTTCATCTTCCGTGACATCATCTGCAGGAACTCATTGAACTCTATAGTGCCATTTCCATCCTGGTCCACTTCATTCACCATATCACGTAATTCAGTTTCTGAAAATTTCCAATGAAAATATCAATTGAGCCAATAGCTAATTATAATTATCAGAGAACTTGTGCAATTGATTGAATATTGCTCCTAGTAAAGCATTTGAATATATGAGTGTACTTTTTTATACTTAATACACACAATTAAAAATGGTAAATTATGAAATTTTAAATGATAGTCATAAGTGAAAGTCCATTACACAGCAATTAGTCTGATGCCTTCGAGTTCAAAACTACCAAAGGTCTTTATTTAAGTAGCTTGAAAAAGTATTGGCTATTCTCTTGTACTAAGAAGATATTAATGATAAACTGACAACTTAAAATTTGATCATGTGATGCTCATTAAAATGAAAAC
The DNA here is from genome assembly GCA_037158775.1 of Hetaerina titia. Classification (NCBI taxonomy): domain Eukaryota; kingdom Metazoa; phylum Arthropoda; class Insecta; order Odonata; family Calopterygidae; genus Hetaerina; species Hetaerina titia. The sequence continues at coordinate 50,675,731 of CM073771.1, forward strand.
TTAACAATTTGCATCATAGGTTCAGAAAAGAGAATCGATTCAACAGCACATATTGCTAAATCTTTATAGGTGAAAATATATGCCCTCTGTGAAGAGCTAAATACAAACATGAATATGGAAAAATTAATTGAATGTAAGTATTCAACTTATAGTATAATTTTTGGATAATTGCTAAAAACTAATGTATTAGTTTAGCATGTTTTTAATGGTTCAAGCCAAGTTGGAAGACACATTTTCTCATAAATTGCAGATGTAAAAAACGAAATTACCATAAAAGCACATTCTCAATCAATCATAGGTATCTACAGATGTAAATTTTTACAATAAAAAATTGAAAGTTTGGAATTTGAAGTTAAAATACCATGCAGGATGAAATTTAGAACATAAAATCAGTTGACAACTCCATTACTGGCTTAGATCTTTTGGGCTGCCTGTCTTACCTGTAGGTCTTTGTCCCAAAGATCGCATCACAACTCCGAGCTCAGCCATTGTTATGGTTCCATCCTCATCCTTGTCAAACAGCATGAAAGCTTCTTTAAATTCTATAATACAATGCAGATTTTCGTGCAAGCTCAAAAAAGCTATTCCAAATCTATTTAAATACTTAATTGTTCCAATGATATTACACCACAGTATCAATTAAACATGAAATTGTTATGAAATATTTGTTAACAAACATCTAAAATGTTTTAATGTTATAACATTTTGCCATATAATGACAACTACATAAAAGAAGTACTAATTAAAAATCTACTGAAGTGACTATACAAATATCACTATCATTTTAAACACTTATTAAACAATTTTTCAACCATATGCTAAAGAGAAGGATAACATACATGCATGTCTTTACCAACTTATCTGCTACACATAACATCCTGCCCACTATTTTAGTGAGTCATTTATTACAATGAAGGGTTAGGCATTTCAATGCCTAAACAGAGAAGTAACTTATTGAAATATCTAGATGTGTATTTAGTTTTACTGGAAGAATATCTAATCTTTACTGGAATCAACTATTTTCCATTTGGTCCATTAATGACTTAGTTTGGCACTTCAATAGGGCAAATCACCAAGTTTCATAAGAATATTTATTGTTTGTGAACTTATATCATTTTTCTGGCCCAAGACATGTTTTATCCATGCATTAACTTTTCCTGCATTGTTATTATCAATTTCTTTTGTAGCATGGTAGTGAACCATACGATTTCATGTCAGTTCTGCCCCAGTTGTTCCAGCAGTCCTCACAACTTCACCCAGTTTTTCCTTCCCTATGACATTACAGTCCAACATTTTTTCACTTCTTTAACTTTTCAACCCCTTACTTTCAGTCTCTAGAGATTAGAACCTTGTACATCTCCTAAATATTAACTCAAAATACTTGTTCATGAAATGGGATTTTGTTATTCTATTTGCATACATAATATGGTACATAACTTCTTTTTCCTTGCATACTTATCCAGGGTAGAAAAGTCATGGGTTGAAAAGAAGTGGAGATTTGATGTTAGAGAGTAATGTTATAGGGAACAAGAGACCAGGTGGAACTTTTGGTATGGAAAGATTAGGGCACTGCTGACATAATACTACCCCATAAATAAGATAAAACTCATAAAAGAAAGACACCAAAATTTTGTAGAACAATTATATACCCACTTTTCCTTAAAAGCTTGAGTAAAAACTGAGAGTGTTGTTGAAAAACTGAGAGTGAAGGTTGAACATTTTAACTTATATGATTTTAAAAATTAACTATTTTAAGTTTTAACAAAATTAACAAAATACTCTTTGGAAATATGTTATCAAATGATGATGTAATATGTAATTTGTGATTTTGTTTTGCTTAGTCTTCAAATATGTATGCTCATGTCAAAATTTGTACATTAAGTGCATTTTAAAGAGAGGCTTTAATTATACGTTATATGGATGGCAGTGATTATTTACAGCAGTAGATGCTGCCTTAAAAACATTTCCAACTAGTTTAAATACCATGTTCAATTTTTCTTTTGGAACCTGCAATGCAAGGGACAGAACTGACAGAAAAAGTATTATAGATATAGGAACTTGTATAGCTGGTAATTATGAAGTGCATGTTACTTGAAACAAAGAGGAAAATGGCATTAATGCTTACCAGTGCATTAGTTACTCCTCAAGAGTGTAATGGTTTTCTTTAACTTGATAAGTGCCATTTAAACTAGGTATGGGTGAATTATGGCATGAATACTTATTTCTTTATAAATTATCTAAGAGTTAAGTTTTCATAGGGTAACTTGTTCAAACATATAATTATGAATTTTGCTTGGAATGCAATCATATAGGTGTGTCATTGTCTTTGTTTATGGAGTTGCTGTCTTTTATGTCATTTTATTTATTCCATGAGTTTAGAAATAGGACCAAGCAAGCAGCGCAAATAATCAATCAAGCTATGTTTGGCCATGATATTATGTATTATTATTTATTATTCATTTTTTTCAAAGATAAAAAACCTCTTTCTTGATGAATTAGAAAAAAAGGTTGGTGAGGCAATTCAGATGCCATTTAAGGTCTTCATTCACAGTAGCTGCATATCTGATTTTTCTATTAACTACTACTGCTTTCTGTAGCCATCATTGTTATGTGGTTTAAAATGGCAGAAGTGTTAGTGATTGATTCAATTTAGCTGACAATGAAGTCTGTTTAATGTTTTCTAAATTATTCAAGTGAAATTTATATTAATTTGAACCAACAGTCACCACACAGCTATTCTACATATTCTTTTTTTAAAGAATGAGAATATATTTATCACAAAATCTAATAATGAGCCAAGAACCTACTAATACTTTCAAATTTGAGATAATTTGCCATATATAAGTCCTTATTTTCTCAAACTCACAGCTAGTAAGCAAGCTTTCCTACTGGTTAATTGCAATTAAACTATAAATCACATCCACGATTTGAATAGATTCATATTTATGTGCAAAGATATATGAATCTGTCTGGACTATGAACTTTGCATCATATTTAAAAAAATAAGCCTTCTTACCTGCAACTTGGTCTTCAGTCAGTCCATATTCCGACTGGAAATAAAAAGAAGAGATTTAATTGAACATATTTTAGTTTTCAAGCTAACTTAGATAAATTTTTATCACTTTGAGAAAAAAGTTGGCTTCAGGAATGCTCTCAATCAAGAAATACCTTTACCTCAGGCTCAAATGTGCAATAAATAGGTTCATTCCAAAACTGTTTGCTACCTTCATATGATTACCTAGCTTGACCATTTCCAATCATTTTTATGCATTGGATAGATAAACACCTCATCCAGAGGGAAACAATTAATACTCATGTTGGATAAATTTAATAGATGACTTTAGTTTTCTCACTCAAATAAGTTTCAAAATCACTTTTCGCAATATATTAAACTCAAATTTAAATAAAACTGTGTGTATGCAATCAACAGTAATGTGCCAGATTATTTTAATTGTGGAATGAACAAAATATTGACAATAATTATGATGATAATAAGAATTGTATAATTTTTTAGATGAACATGAAAGGAGAGGACATTCTCATAATTTAGAAATACACTAGAAAGCATTTTCATTTCTCATATTTAGAAATAATGAGAATATCAGAAAAAATTCTCAACCAAAAAAGATCCGAAAACTTTTTATGACAGAGCAGCACACCCCTTATTTGTTCAAGATGAAATTCAAACTGTAACAGATTCTAAGAAAGCTGGATGATTTATATATAGATGGTAAGAAAGGATGGTTAAGGCAGCAGTTAATTAACATGCAACTTTTCAATTTCTTCTCCTTACTGCCATCCAGGTGCCAATAGCATTCCACAGTCACTATAAAAACACAGCAAATTCTTATGGCCCTCTAAGATAGATGCAGTAAAGTTAATAGGTGAATCAAAATAAACTGAATTTTAGTGATATCCTTTCCATTAAGCCTTATTGGGAAGTAATAATTTATGTGACTTTCTAGTGCATTTCTCAGCTGTTTAGATAATAAAGTATAATTGGTTTAAATGGAAGCATGTCTTAGCAACTGTCGAACTGAGGTATCTAAAGACAGACTACCTTTGGTATGTCACCAAGCTTCAATCAACTTGGTAGCAATTTGTTACTTTACAGGGATCTACCATTGTATTAGTTAATGTGGTTATGGATATCAAAAAGACATGCAATATTTTTCACACCGTTAAGGTTGGAATCCATGCATGGGAAGAGAACTCTTTGTGACAGTCACTGACTTCAGAACTATTCCTCAGAAATATAAAAAAATACGAATATACACAAAAATGAAATCGGTTATATACCTCAAAAGTAGCATTTTTCTTAAGCCAGAAGAATATAAATTTGCATGGGTAGAAACAGACTAAACCAATGGAGAGGCATATTCAAGATGAAATGTGAACTATATTTGTTTACACATACACAAACACACTCAAGGGATGAATACTTTTGTGATGAAATAATTTAGATTTTTCTACATTTTAAAATCAAAAGGTTTGAATTATTAAAATAAATGAAGAGGAAATTATTTTGTGCCCAGATTCCCGAGTTGACTTCATACCTTCAATCTCATTGATCTACCAGTAAATTGTTGAATTTTGTAGATTTTGGCATTGATTTATTAATGAAGTTAACAATTAAAGGTAATTAGGAATGATGAAAGAAGAAATACATTTTATAATAATTCATTTAAAAGACCTATTTTTATGTGAGATCCCAAATATTTTTGCACTAAAGGAACAGAATCATTATTTTGTAAGTTTTCTCCATGAAATAAACAAGTTAAACAAGAGTAAATCGAGTTTTTATGTGATATCTTGAAAGAATTAATTGGAAATTAATCGAACCTAGGCACTCCGACCGACTACGAGAGAGTTTTGAAACCCTTATTGCATTTCATGTGTAGTTAAAGGTACTAAAATCTTGCTTCCATTCTCAATGCGCATCTCCCTCAGTTCTCCATTTGGTTATCCAGACGCATCCATTTGGTAGTAGTAATGGAATTGGATTTATCATATTGCTTCGAACTACTTTTGCACAAGGTGCAATCAATCAAGTTGCATATATTATAAGCGACTGACGGCTAAGGTCATTAGTACCATTAGGAGGTAGGTAATTTGGTAGAGGTAGGATTTTCAATAAATGAGTATATTGTGGAGAGAAAACCAAGTTCCTAACTAATCTTCTGGGAAAGACGGAGCTCAATTCCTTCGAAACTGTCAAGAAATAACGTGTGAGTGCTCCTTTTTTTTCTCATATTGTGTGTTGCTGTCAAAGATTTTTTATTTAACACTTCCGTGTTACTCGAAGAAATCATGTACATACATTTCTATCTGTTTTTATATATAGTATGATTGTACATTAGGTTTATCGGCTTTACTTCTTCCGAATGAGATCGGCGTGAAGGGAATAAAATTTTTAAAAATGTACTAATGCAAATGCACTACTAAACTATGCACAGGCTTAAATTTTGGAATTAGGTTTTTTTTGGCTTTGCTTCGCCCGAATGATAGCTTCAATCCTTTAAAGAAAAATATTTAACACATTGAACACAGATTTAAAAGTTTTCCGGTTTAGATAACCGCCTAATGAACTTACAAGGTTCTTGTAAGGGTTAAAGCGGCCGAATGTATTAGACCTGTTCTAAGAGTTTCCGTCGCGGAAATCATACGGAGCATAACCAATAAACGATTTTCTCCACGGGATACAAACTCAGTCCCTGGCTGCTGGAATTCGGGACACGATGGTGTCGGGCGAAATCCGAAGCTCCTCTCGCGGCGTTGGTCGGCGTCGTATACCACCTGAATTAATTAATTTCCTGTTTTAATGTGCGCTATGTCGGTCGAAGCTATTCAATGCATATACTTTATTGGTAAAAACCTCGGAAGGATTAAATGCATATACTTCCTTGATAATTTTCTGTTAGATTTTTGGATATATTTGTAAATTACGTGTGGATATATCTTACGTTCACATTCGTGAACATTCATTTTATAATATATTTAAATTTTCCTTCCGCAACGGCAATGACACGATGAAGCCTTTCGATTAACCTGACGATTTTACTTTATCGAGTCACTAGAATCACTCAGAGGAATCTAAGTATTCGTCAACCCATTCAAATCCAGAAGTTGATTGGTTTAACTTTTCACCACTGTCTCCTTTCAAGGTTTATCTCTTTTCTTTCGAATTTCTATCATGTGTCCTTATGCTACGTTATGAACATGGCGCCTAATGTGCGCAATAGTGTTTTTGACCCCTAAATCTTACGCGAAGTAATACGTAGACGAACAGGTTTACCAAGGCCACCGTAAAGTTCTTCAAGGAACATCGAACGTGTTTATTCCTCGCCTCCTCTCTGGGCATTCATTAAGTTTTTCTCAGAATAAGATAGTGGAATAACATCTGTATCACCCTAAAAACTTTCCTCCATGTGATTTTTAATCTTTAAAAATAAACTTTTAAATAGTGCAATCAATATTATTTTCAATTCCATCCTCACAGAAAACACATATTTTATTCAATGCATCGCAAAAAAATGGGCACAAATATGGACGTGAGAGCTTCTCATCTCCATTTCCTGGTTGTTCCTTATATTCCTTTCTGATACCCAATAAATGTACTTCTCGAATAGTCACAAAGTACAGGTTTCCATAATTCCATAAACCAAAGGGAGTCTACGAAATAAAACACTATCCTCGTTTGCATTTAGAAATTTCGCGAGGTATTGATTCAAATGGTTCCGTACAATTCTTAATGCCTTGTGCCTGTGAATCACAGTGCAAATGTTTTCATGTTCGGGGGTTAAGTTGAGTTAAGGTAGGGCTTACGAGTTAATTAGCAGTGGGCACATAAAACTTAGCAATGCAAATTTTTAAGGATCCCTTTCATAGAGTCGAATATTTTTCGTTATGCTGAGACGAGGGAAACGCGTTAGTCATCCCTTTCTCCGATACTAAGGGTTATTAATAGCCGTAAGCTTTCTCTTTCTGAGCGTATACCTAACATATACCTAAATATTGAGAAAGTAGAAACAGCGAAACGCCACATATTCAATTATAAACAAAAATATTTGATACATTCCGGAAAAAAATCCAAAGAATTTAAGAAATACGAATTGCAATTTTATCTCAGTCAACATAATTCAGATAGCTATATGGTGGCTACAGGGAACTACGTTTGCAATAAATGACTGGCTTAAGTACGCTTTTAAGCTGAGTTAAATTCATATTAACACTCCATCCTTGAGCATACTATATCTTTAAAAGTTAATTTTGAGTGATTCAATTTGAAATAATAGTAAAAGACACATTTAAATTATACAGCATACAGATGGCATAGTAATAAAGCCAAGATTCTGAATCATAGAGTAAAGAGTGCAAATATGCCCTCATTACACCAGACCACTAAAATGTAAGTTGGTTTTTATCGCGGGCACAAAACTGAATAAATATTTGAATGTTTTCATGAATTTTTAACTCACTGCAGAGAGTTAAAAAATCATAAAATTTGAATTCTTTCAACCAGCTTTTCATTTGATTCCGGAAAAGTGACAGATACGTCATGGTGCACTGAAAATTTTCATTGATCACTAATTTTTGCTTTAAAAATAAAAATGGCTTATTATGGAAAGTGTAGTCGAATATCGACAAAAACGTATTTAAAAGGTTGTTCATCTCAGCCGCCAATGCTATATATATGCTATTATTTATTAATTTCAACTTACTTTGTGGGGTAACGTAATCATCAAGGGGAATCAAATATAGCTCTAAGCAAAATAAAATACCAAAGGGATTAATTTTCTAGCGATATTTTTGGGGTAAATGCAAATTTTGGTTTTACCAAGCTATCTGTTGATATTTCATTTAAATAATTGATAAATAAGCGGGAAAACTATTTAATTACTCAAAGTAAGGTGAAATGTACAAAGAAATGGCTTTATCACATTTATAAAAAGTTTTTACAGAATATTTTGGGAACTCGGATATTTGATATTTTGTAGCTCTTAAAACGTAGAGGTGAGAGGTCGCCTAACACGGAAAAGGAAAGGGTGACTTTGCCACTGTATGCTCATATTTATTTCAAAATATTAATTTATAGTTATCTATCCTCTAATTAATATGGTATCCATATTCCACACCCAACTTGGAGGCTACAATTTTTAATGCATACCTATTCCTTAGTTTACCTATTAATCCTTACCTTTTCAATGTAGGTGGTAAAATATTGTTTATCAGTGAAATGCGATAGCAAACCTCTTTGGTATTTTTCACTCAGTACAATTGTAAATATTAAAAATATCGGTGCATTGATTGTTTCACCCATTTGAATCAGTTAACTTTAATACAACACAGAAATTTTGTTTTTCTTAATCTTTCAAACTAAGCAAAAACGTTAAAGAGCAGGGACCTTTTAAATCGGAATTCATTATTTTCCGAGGAGTTGAAAATTTGATCATCATATCCATGCCGGAATAAAGTAAATATGTGAGAGCGATTTATTATTTATGCGGTATTATTTTATGTCGTCCTCATAGAATTTGTTTTTAATACACTTCTCGAAACTTTGCTAGCCCTTGTATCCAAGAAATAACATATTCTTTCAATATGCATATTTACATAAAAATTCCCAAGGAGAAGATTCATACCAGAAGCCCATATTTATGCCCAAGGATGAGGATGTTGTTATAATTCGGTATATTCCACCAAATTCGCATTGTACTCTTTATCGATAGGTTTATATATGGATGCATATATAAAAAAGTATAAATATGTATATATATCCGTATATATACATCCGTAAATAAAAAAACATACATCCGAAATAGTTTCCATTAAGAATGCAAGAAAGTGTCTCTTTTTCCTAGATAGAAACTTGATACTGAGGAACAGAGGTACATACTTGTTGACGGTTATTTATGAATTTTTATAGCACGTGTGGAAATACTATATTACACAACTTTATGAAAACTTTATGCTACCCTCTAAAATGACATAAATGTAAATTCTATTTACACCTTTATCATCATCATTTTGAACATGAATATTAATACGTAGATACGCGGAATGTAAACGGTGAATTTGTAAAAACATGTTTAATCCCCATAATTGGCAACGTTCTGCATAAATTCAGCTCTTATCCTGAATCTACATGGTAGACTAAGTGATTTCCCCGGATTTTGGACGCCACTCTTGAGAATACATATCCCCAAGTGTGTTTAAGTGTTTGTGCACACCATGCGCATATCTGTTTCGACACCGCAACTAGGTCCTCCATCGCCTTAGTTACCACTTTCATATCTTTATACATTCCCAATCCTATTCTCTCTCTCTCTCTCTCTCGTTCCATTTTCATCACTGACAACACCTTAATTTCAATTTATAAGCGTCAAGAAATTTTGTCATCATCCACTCCAATAAATTTTCCAATCAACGTCTAAAAAGACCAAATATTTTCTTCCCCTCCAACTCCATAATAAAGCCACTGGCTTGTCTACAAATCCGCGACGTATTCTGCTTTAAATTCAGCATAAAGGGGAACAAATAATACATGCATGGAGCTAAGTGTGGAATACTTTCACTTTTGCAGACTTCAACCTTCATATTTCACAATGGGTCGGCGATAATTACTGCTCACCACTCATTTCAAACGGAAAACAGGGCATGCGTGAAATATCTGTTTATTTTGTTGCCACACACACATACACCGGCATTCACTCGAAAGGCAGTGGGCGGGAGGACTGAGATTAGCATAGTGACATGGAGGATGAGAAATGGGGACGGGTTAGCAGCCTTCCTAATCGGCAGCACCAGTTTATTTTCATTCCGTTTTGAAAGCCGGGAAGTGCCGTTTACTCACGGACTGCTGTCGGACTTCATCGCGGGAAGTTAGCCTCCGGTAGCGATTGTATTCGGAGCCGTAGATATCGTCCATGGTCGCCGGCACGTCAGCCTCCGCCATTTCACGACGTGATGAGTGAGAGGAGGGAATGGGATCACGTGGGCGCGAGGAAAGGGAGACAAATAATCGTGCACGAACTGCAGAGGAGTCCGGCGCGAGAGAGGCAAGCCTTCACGGTGGTCCGGGGGTCCGGAAGTGCATCAGTGCTCCCGCCGCCGCGCGATCGTTTCCCGATCACTGACGCATGATCACTCGCCGCTGGACTCGGGCCGCGCTGAAGACTCGCGGTCAACTTCGCCGCCGCTGGACGTCCGGCTGTCACCTTGGAAGCCGTCCTCGGCCCTTTGACTCGGAGCGCGGGGCGCACGGAGGGAAACGTGGGTCCGCTTCGTCCACGGGCACTGTGGAGCGGCACACTGTCGCAGCAAGCATGACGTCTTCCCGCTGGAACTCGGGGCTCGACCGTCCTTTGTTTCTAGACGACCTGGCTCTCTCTGAGATCCCTCTCGCTAGTCTTTTTTTTCCATCCAGCTCCCTCCGTTCAAAACGTCCCAAGCCTGTGCCCGGGTGAGCCACTGGAATGGGTCCAGGAATTTTTCGCGGGCTGCTAAGGAGGAGAAAGTCCCTCCCTCCCACTCCCCTGCCAGCACCACATCTCCCACGCAATCCCTCAACTCCTTCCACCTCACTCCCCTCTTACTCCTATCTCTCCCTCCTACTACCACATCGGCGGGGTGATGTTTGCCGTTACATCTGTCTACTGGTTTTGCACGGGCGCTTCCGACACAGACAGTCATGCTTAATAGTTTGGTGAAATAGCTTCCACTAAAGCCAGGGGCTCTTATCCTCTTTGTCGTCATATTTAATAGATACCAGATATTTTAGTTTCAAGCCATGATTAATTAACAAAATAATAAAGAGATAGGGCATCCATAAGTAAGTAGACGGAAAAATGGGTAAACAAAAATATAAAGATGAATAAATGCATAAATAAACAAAATAATTGAATAAAATACGTAAATTAATGAAATAAATAAATTAAATAAGTAAATAAAATAAATAATACAAATAAAAAAATCAAATCAAATTATGTAATAAATAAAATAACTAAAAAAATAAGAAGCATCCCTTCCGCCAATGAGAAAAAATTCATCAATCAAAAATTAAATAATACGGACATAATTTTGACATGTTACGCCCTCCTCTGAACTCCATCCTGAAGGGAGATGAATTCTATGGGTTATGAACTCCGGACAAAAGAGAATTCTAATGGATTTGATTCTTGAGGAAAAAATCAGCATATAAAATATAGATCCTGGAGTGTATGTGAATTACAAAACAAAACAGTACGTAGGGTTGCATAACGTGAGGGGCAATGGAAATTGCCCAATTATTTTCATTGTGGAAATACGAGTCTGAAAATTTCATCGGAGTTAACCACTTATGGGCAAGCTAAGTCATTGACGGTCTCCAAAAAATACTCTTGCAGCCATAAAATCACCCAAATTGGGTTCAAATGGGTTTTATCTATTAGTGTCGATTTTTAAAACCACAACACATGGGTCAAATTCTAAAGAGGCTTAATACTACTATAATCCATCGTCCATCATAGGTATAAATATCGTAAGTTCTACGGAAGCCTACGACATTCATTTGAACCCACATATTTTGCGGATACTCTAAGGCACTTCGCAGCCATTTGTGTCATTTAAGGCGGGTGAGTAATGACAGGAGGCACGAGGTAAGATGCAGGAGGGTGAAGAGAGTGACAATAGTCAACGTTATTCGTTTATTCTCAATATGAAGCGCCAGGGTGCCAAAAATATAATTTCTCATCCTAAAAATGTTTCACTGAACTTTTAGTTCTCTCGAACTAACACTAACGCAATGAAAAGGATGCTATGGTAAAATATACGACCTTGGGTCCTGATATGTCATACACCGACCAGAGTGGTAATCTGATCTAATCCTCGGAGTTGACTCTCCTTCTAAACATTTCAGCATTTCGGATTCAATATGATTCATCACATTTACTAGTTGAATGCTTTGCGGTAAAGAAAAAACAGTTCACCAGTGCGAAATTATAATTGCCGGCCATTTAAGAATATTGAAAACATCATAATCTTTCTTTTATTAAAATGACAATTTTTCTTCGTATGTTTCCGTATGAAACTATATTACAAAACAACCTCGGCCGTCGTAGACACACAAACCTAAACATCAATAATTTTTTCTTAAATAGTTGCAAGCTACATTCATTACTGACAGTCACAATTTCCCTTTTTCCAAGTGTTCTCGTCCCAAAGGTCAAAGGTTATTTTCTTCTCAAATTAGATGAAATCCACTATTCAGTCAAAGACGGAACGTAATGATCGTCAAGCTAACTTTCACGTGACCTTTTTATGAAGCAGGGGTGAATGGGAAAGCTTATGAAGAAAAAAAACTATATGTACCCTTGAAGAATCTGTTGAGCGTTTAACGAAGTTTTAAACATTAATGAAGGGACGAAGGCTGGTTTAACGTCGACAACTTACAGTCGCCGCTACCTAAGCTGTAGTGGAGTTTAGAGTAGTAGGGGACAAGAGACAACTCCTTAGATGTTGACTCAAGTCCTTGATTCAACGTCAGCACAAACTAATGATCCACTGCAAAGAGTGGCGCTAGGGCTAGGCTGTTTTCCAAAGAAAGCACGAGCAAGGACACTAGACACTGGTGCTGCACACTGCACGTGGAGGTGTTTAGACTTTAGGCCTAACATCCTCTGCTCTCATTTTCACGGCCGTGTTTGCATGAACAGAAATTTTGTAAACAAGAGTCATTCAATGTTATATATTTTCATGATGACAGTATTAAAAAAGTAAATCCACCTTATGCAACTTATTTTCTACCGGGAGCAAATGGAAACTAACTAAATACCCATATATTTAAAGTATTCGTTATTCCCCATTGCTGCTTTGTTGCTAGAATAGATTACATAAGACCTCGTGGTAAATAAGAATAGATTTTACGCTATTTTAATTTTAAGTTGGATACGCGCAATATTTTTTTGACGACACACAAGTATGGTAAAATTATAATGGCATACGTTAATTAAGACATGAAACACTGACTGACTTAATTGGAATTGAAATCGGTATTTATTCTATGTCCATGGAAATTGTATCTTTTTATTTTCACGACAAGGTTATGATAAAACCATATAAATGGGTTAAAAAAGAAAGTATCAATCGTATTTTTCCAATTACTTTTCTAATTATCAGTTCATCAATAATCAGTTCATCAAAATGAGAAAAGTTTATAGTTCAACATTATTCGATTGAAATGACACCATTTTAAAATATATCCTTTAGCTTATTAAAATTAGTAAAGTTTGTTACTTAAGTCAATTAGAATTAGAAAAAAAGCAGCTCAGCAATAGCGAGAAAATCCAAATAACACGAGGACAAAACAACGTTTCCAACTCAACTTTAAAGAAGACTTCAAAGAGCTGGTTTTTAAAAGATAATTTCACACTCCACATTATAAATAATCAAAAAGCGACGTTCACGAGCGTAAAAGAGAAAAATGGCGACGAGTGAAATTTAATCCCTGAGGGTGCCCTTTGTTATCGTTTCCCTAGGAGTTGTAAACGTTTAAATGTGTTCCGTCCCTCAGAAACTTTCTAAAAGCATAAGGAATGTCTGTTCTCAACAAAAACCCTAGGGAAAATGTAACCGTCACCAAAAAAAAAGCCATTAAGATAAATTAGCAAAGAAACGAGTCCGTTGTGTTTGGACGTAATAAAAAGAGAATTCGGCTCCGCAGGATTCTTTCTATCTTCAAACAATTATGTGTCATGGCGGATAAACAAGAAACGTTTAGGAGAAATTTCTTTGCACCGTTAAAATAGTAATAGTTTTTAGAGCAGACGACCGATAACTGAAGCTATTTGCGTCATTAGGGATAACGTGTAATCTGGCAGAGGTTGGATTTTCAGGGAATGAGTAATGCTTTGGAAGGATACTCTTCTTTCACACTCGAGCTGGTTTTACTTAAATGGAAGGGATATAACACATGCGATATAACACATGCGCAAAGTGATATACAGATCCCGTCTTTCATCTAAAACATTTTCCTTATTCTCACCCCATTTTGTGATCGCATCATAAATATCGGGTCCTTTAAATTCATTATAATTACGAATCGAAAATTGTATGGAAAAGGTGTATTATGTTGCCTTCATAGTAGGGAAGTGTTCGGGATGCACAGCGTAAAGGGACATGTAGGTTATCATACGATTTTCAACGACAAAATCCTTCAACCTAATTTGATAGGAGAAGGTAGAGATTAGAGGTGGAGAGAAACCCGACGTCGTATTCTACTTTGAAAACAAAATATTTCAAGTGGATCACAATTTAACGTCCAACCTAATGTACGGCGTATTCCACTAGAAATACTCCTCAGATAGCACACTGAGTAGGGATACCTCTGACAAATCCTGCCACCACCAGATATTCGACCCAGTGCCCTCGGGGTGGAAAGCCAGTGAACTTTTCACCACGCCAATTGTTTAAAAGAACATTTTTTTGCTTGGTATTTAAAACTATTTTTTATTCAGTCTTCCCATGTTTCCATGTATTGACGCCTACAACTGTTTTAGCGTTGGATCCAAAAATGGGATCCTTTCCCAAATTTTCCACGCCCTTTTTGAAGAAACCCGTCAGTGACCGACTCTAGCCCATCTCTTACTTACTCATCAATTCTCACCTTAACCCGACATTGCGATTTCGAGTCACCCTTGGAAAAAGATATGGAGCCCTCACTTTAGACGTGGTGGTTATCTCAGTCGTTCCTATTGAAGGAACACGTCCACCCGTCTACTCACTCACTTGTGCACGCGTGCGGATCCAGTTCCATAACGGGTTAGTCGGAGAAAGAGGGGTACGTGATCTATGTTTCACCCACTATCCTGAGCCTCTAAGGTTGGTTGCACGCCCTTGACGCCCACTCACCCCGATTCCCTTAACCAAACATCAGTTGAGAAGGAACGAAAAAAATAAGAAAGGAAGTGACTCTCGTCTCACGAACCCCCATCCGTCAAAGCTTTTGTTAGTCTCGCCCTCTCCCTTCCTCTTTATGCCCAGGCGCGAAACAAAGTGTGCACAACGCTCAGAAACGGCGTTTTAAAGACATCAATCGGTTCCAGTAGCCTCATCTTTCACCAGTTCCGCACAAGGGACGGCGCGGATTTTAACCGAGCATTTTCTCTCTCTCTATATATATTAACCTTCTCCTTGCCCCCGCCCCAGCAACCACCTCCATTTTACCCTCATTCCTCTCTCCTCTCTCTTTGGAAAAAAATCCTTCGCGCCGCGCCAACCTTCCCGGCAAGACAGACATTTCCTCACGGCGCGTCAGTTGTCTTGATAGAGCTCGGGCTTCGATCTTCAGCAGTTCCCTCCGCTCTCCCCCCGGCGTCAGGCCTCGCCTTTGACCTTCTTTGTTTTCTCCACCGCCGAGGCTATGCCGAGTTCGTTTGTCTTATTTATCTCCCCCTCCCTTCCTTTGCCAAATCCACGGTTTTCTTTCCCATGAAACTCTTTTATCTCCCGTTGTTTTCATCCCTCTGGGCGTCTTCCGCAAGGATCCCACCCTTTTCGAATCCGCCTTTCTCATTCTGAAGCGCTCTCGTCACGCCAACGACGATACGCTTCGTCGCCATATTTTTTCTCCTCTCCGCCCTGCCGGTGAGACTTAGTAGATCCTTTTCTCCGCACCCCGCTGGTGTGCGATGGAGTGAACGGCCGGTCCCGTCACTTCTTCCCCGTAGACGTGCGCGTGAGCGAGACTGAAGTTTGACGATATTTATGGAATAGGAAAGCTCACTAGAATGCTTTCTTTTTCGAAAAAAAAACAATGTTTACTCACGAGGCCAAGTTTTCCACTCGTTAAAAATATTCTATTTTCTTCCGTTCGATGGGGAGAGTCAACTATTTAAATGGAAGCTACGTATCTCCCCTGTTACTTTGTGGAATCCAGCCTTGCTACACGGAATCGGATTATTACGGGAGCTAACATGCTAATTTCTCGCTCCAAGCTTCGGCTTCGTATCCAGGCGGTGGTCAAAATTTATAACTAATAACGACATTGAGCTTCTATCAACCCTTTTTCTGTTTTCTGAAAATCCAATATCTTAAAAAATGTCCTCTTATTTTTTTATTTATCACGAGTTTGCGAGAAATTTAACGGAATTTACTTTATTGTTTCACTTAGGAACTGAATTTTTATATTATTATAAGTAATTTATGCTAATTATTGTATGAAGTGAATGGGCATTTAATATAAGGACCACAGCAGTGAATTATAAAGTCAATTACCTAGAGGGAAGAAAATATGCTAGCGCTTTATTTTTTTATTAATGTATGAAGCATGGGAGAAGAAACTTGGTGGATCCACTAAACTCTTATTTAGCAAGGTATTACAATAAATTTATATCAATTTGTGAAGACTCACCAGCCACATGGTAGAATTGCATGATAATACACTATCAAAAAGTGCATTTTTCTACTGGATATAAAATATTTATCCCAACATATATATAAGAGTAATGTAAGCTGCTTTCAGACTCGTGATTTAGGCACCTAAATCGCTCAACTTAGGGTGGACGCTCTCTTGAAGGTTGTGCAAGGTGTTAGGCGCGCCTAACGTCTCAGGCAGCGTTATTCGCCTATTTCGGCCCCCGGATTTAGGAGGCAAGAAGTGGATCCTAAATATGCCATATTGCAACGCCATCATTTCAAGTACTAGAAGCAAGACAACCAGCAGAAGAATAATCGCCATACCGGAAGTGCTTTATATATGCTGGTCACAATAGTATTGGTTATTTCTTTGAGAGAGTACAATTTTACTCATTGAAACAGGCTTTATTAATGTGAGGTTTGAAAAGGCTTTCAATAGGCAGTAGAAATTTGGTGCCCTCTGCATAAATGTAGTTTAATTCTTGTAATAATTTTATTTTACATTTAATTTCATTGATTAAAAATATTTGAAAAATATAAGTAAGAACATATTTATTTGTTTGGTGCTTCATTTTATGACTAAGAACATCGTATTTGCCATCATGTTTGTATCCATGCCTCGTTTGTGTGCTTGTGAAATCTCATTTTGGTATAAAAAAATTACGGAAAATAATCCTTAAACGTAATGTTGTGTTTTGATAATGTAAGTATTTAGTAATGCCCTTAGTATAAATAGAGCTGGATGCATGAATCCAACTGGGTAATCATAGGTCGATCGCCAAAGCCATCGTTCAGCCAAGTCGTCGTTTCACTACGTAAATCCACAAGTAATAAAACCAACAAAAATGAAAAAGGGCCAAGAAAGACCAATTTTCGGATGCATATTTGATTGATACTAAGCTTAATGTATAAATATTAAATATTCAAAAAGAAAAATACGTGTGAATATAAATGAACTACACACGTCACAAAGCATATCTTGAAACAATTACTGCCAAGGATTAATGACCAAAAAATTAACCTGAAGAAAACAATTTTTGAAATGTAATATTAATTGACCTAATAATTAAAGCAAAATATTTAAACACGGTAAATGTTTTCGTTAAATATAGTTCGATAAGAGAAAATTAATAAGAAACTAGTACCAAAACTCGCCTAAGTTACTAGATTAAAAAATGTGGAAAACTTTAATAAAATACTGCCAAATGACATGCTGTTTGGATTGAATACTATGATATGATATGGAATATTTTCGTAGGAGAAGGTATAGTCTACTACAAATTAAGTCCTAGGTAATTTTATCGATTAATTTCTTTCGATGTACCACAATCGAGTTCCTATGAAATTCTAGTACCCTGGAATATTAGCGATCAGAATTTTTACATTGGGCTGTCGAAAGGCGTTACTTGGGATCAGACATCTGGACGTTTCTGTTTAGTACCCGAACTATCTATCTACTAGGCTGTACCAAGATCAGTTTTATACGAATTAATTAGAAGCGCAACATGCATTGGTACTCTTCCAATATGTGACCTACCCCACTAATTTCATTCCATTAGGCAATCTACCCCAATAAACCCTCTAGCAGAGAGCGAGAGAGAGTTGTGTTGTGTTTTTGTTTACTCTGTTTACTAAAAAAAGTTGCGAAGAATTTCCTGTAGTTTAGCTAAGTGAGAAAATTTTAAAAAAATTTTTTATATTTTTATTATTCTACCTTGCAAGGGTGTGTGGCAGAGGGTGAATACACACCAGAATAATTTTACCCGAACATAACCCTACAGTATTCGAATAATGTTATTGTAATCCCCTATCGTTCGTGGAAAAAATGACATCTTAAATCTATCCGTTCTACACTTAATATCTCTAATTTTATTAACATGCTCTATCCTACCGTAGTACTCCTACGTAGAAGATTCTTTTTGTGAATACTGTTCATCCTTAACTTTGAATACACATAACATGTAGCACTTCAAACTACTTTATTAAAATAAGAAACTCATAATATGATAAAAGCTTACCGTTGGCTAGTGATAAATAAAATCATGGTGGAGGATCAGTTACTGGGTAGTGCATCACATGCTTATTGGAAGAGTACCCAATTCTTCATATCACTATTGTTTATTACTCGAATTTATACTATTTTCAACATTATTGATTGTTACAAGTTCAAAAGTTGGGAATGCCACGCATGTGGAGGAAGGTGATGAGCTGGCCACTCTAAGGCTTTTGGATTACTGGCTTGGATTACTGGTTCAAGGGGTGGGGGAGAGATGGATCGAGCACTTAAATGAAACCTCTCGCGTCTGCCTTGCTGGATGATGCATTGCTCGTTAATCCTCGGGTGTGACTCCCGCGCAACGCATATAACCACCCTCTCCTCCCTCATTCGGACCTGTAGACTTCAAATATAGCAACTCATTGAGGCGCGGGGTGGACACACAGATAGCCCTCACACTGCCACCGTCGCCGCCGGAAACTCAAGACGTCACAGGGCATCCGGCGCCCCATCCAAGAACATCCTACTTAATCATTCGTCGGATGGAGAACTGTCTGCGACTTCGCGCGGACCGAGGAGGAGTCGATTCGGTGAGTGCGGAGGCGGGGGAAGAGGGCGAGAAGTGGAGGGTCAAGCGGCGAATATGACGACGTAGTATTCGTGCCCGCTCGAACTCATCGCCCGGCTATATTGATGGTAATTCGAGTGGAAACTGTGGTCAAAATTGTTGCTATTTTTCAAGTTGGGAATACGAGGGTAGTCTGAAAAGTTTCCAACCTGACAAATAAATGAAACTTTTTTACTTCAAATTTCTTTTCATTTTTCAACATAGTCTCCTTTCAAGTTGATAAGGAACTCGTACACTCTCTCCAGCTATGCTCTCAAGTTTATTATTACCCTTCCAAATAGTAGTTGACGTCTTTCTCCGCACAATGGATTTCTCCTTTAAATACTTGGGTGTAACAACTACTCACGATATGTCCTGGGGAAAGCACATACGATAAATATGCGGTTGTGCTAATAAAAAATTGGGATTTGTGAAAATAGTGCTAGGTAAATGCGACGAAAAAGTGAAGGAACGATCTTCCCTTGCCTTAGTCAGGTCCCACCTAGAGTATGCTGCCGGTATATGGGATCCTCAATATATAAATTTGATTTCGGAATTAGATCGAGTTCAGCGGATGGGGGTTTGACTTTTCAAACATTGTTCTGACCAACACAGCAGCGTAACTACTTTGCTAGAAAATTTAGGCTGGAATTCTCTTACACAGTGGCGTTTACGATATAGATTAAACTTATTAAAAACATTTGAAGATGGGTCCTTTTCAGATGAAATCAAGAGTATAATAAGAACTCCAACGTATTACGGTCGGAAGGATCACGAATTTAAGTTTAGAGAGATAGACTGCAAGACAAGTTTAAAATGTCATTTTTTCCAAGAACGATAAGAGACCAGAATGCTTGTAGTCTAAATCCTCCAGGAGTCAGTACGGGACAATAATTATTAACCTACAAGAAAGGGACTGCGCGTGGTTATATTTGTATATATTTTTTTGTTATAGGTTCCCTCCACCTTCCCCCACCTATTTAAAAAACCCCAAACCCCTCATCCCTTACCCTTTCCTCCTGGTGCTACACCCCCTGCCACACACCTTTTTGGTGGCTCGCAGGGTATTATTGCAGATGTAGATAAATGGATGTTTACGCATGCGCTGACCTTCTCATCCGACGAAACTCTTCCTCCTCCAAGCAAAGAAGTAAGGTAAAGAAACAGGAAAAAGTCGCTGGAGGTCAGATCTGGTAAATACGATTCAAAGTACAATTCGTGAACTTTAACCATGGCGTACTCGTACTGCAAACCTGAAGTTTGCGATGTATTTTCCCGCACAGAATGAAACAATTTAATGTAAAGTATCAATCAACTGAAATATTATCCTGAAAGACTCCAAGAAAGCGTGTGGCAGGGGGTGCCTTGGTTACCATCCATTAGAGCAACAGTCGAGCGATGGCATTTGGGACGTTCAAATTGTCGGTAATTATTCTTCCTCGTGCTCTGATTATGAATTGTTTGAAATTTACTCTTTTAGCTCTTTAGCTTTTCATTTTTTCCATTAAATGTTGTCTCACTAGTTCGTACTCAGCCTTTTCAATCATCGTTTTTCTCTTGAAACATTATCTCTGTATTATTATTACACCTCAACATTATCTTTACTTTGCTGCCGTTGTTCATCCGGTCTATGTGTATGTTGCGGTCACCTTCTCCATTGAACATCCACTCTCGGACGGCTTAGATTTTAGATTTACCTATTATTTTTTCCTTCTTTTATCTATTATAAGTGCTTGACCTTGAGTTTTTTAAATATATTCCCCTCTGGTCTCCATCTATTATTTTTCTTCCTTTCTTCATTTTCCATTTCCACTGCATACGTAGTTATTGGGGTCATAATTGCTTTTAATAAGAGTTTTTGATGAAATAATTAATTGATTTATAGATTTACTTTCGTTCCGCAATCCCGCATCACAAAGACGTGGTTGGATCACGATTTGCATGCTTGAACACGATTTGTGCGTGGGAAACATGATTCTTTACATCGGTTTGGCGATTGATTTTCCTTGAATTCCTCGTTGTGTTTATGCTTGTTAATGTTAAGCGGCGCTCAAATTATTCTTGCTGAACTAAATTTCGACTGGTATAATTTGCAAAAATTAGTTGAAGGCTTGCTTGAGGAGGATTTTTACGGCGGAAGTGGAGACATCGCAAAGGTGTTTGAGAGTATTAAACATATGGAGAGTCCTCTGATTGCCATTATACTCTTTTCAACAGTTGCAATTATAACATCATTTCAAACTACCCAAAACTAACAGAAAGCGTTGTGTTATTATTGGGTGAACTGCATAAGGAGACTCTAGAAGAAAAAAGATATGCATGTATATACTAATTAAACTTTTAAATGAATACAACTCATTCCTTTTGATGCTAGTACAAAGGAACTTTATTTTAATGACGAATTTCATCGAAAGGTAAGGCCACAATGGGAAGTTAAGGGAAAATGACTTCCAACAAAATTAATACTTTTCCCCTCGCAAAGTTCACTAAATCAACAGTATGAAACGAATTCAATTCAAGGTGTCATACCTAAGAAGGTGGGATTTGGACGGTTCCTAGAGAAAATTATATATGAATTACGCAAATTTCCTTTTGTTTCTCCTCCATTATTTCTTTTTAATTTCTTTGTAACTTCTTCCTCCTTTCATGCTGACTAAAAAGTCTATTCTCTTCCTTCCTCACTTACTTAAAATATTCTCCTTCCTATTACGGCCTTCAAGAACCTTCCCACATTTCTTCCATCAACTTTCTCTGCTTTTTTGGATTTTCCCCTATCTGCCTCCTCACTTCATGCACCCTATTTTATGCCTCATTGTTTGTCTTACTTTCTGTCCAGCTTACTTTCTCCATTTTTCGCCAAAAACGCATCTCAAAAGCCTCAAATATGCGCTCAATATCTTGATTTGAAGACCAGAACTCAATAAAACGATACCACAGAACTATTTTTCATAGCTTTATTTAGTGTGTTCGTTATCAATTTTCTCCAGCATCTGCGATCATTGGCTGCTAGTGGCAATATCCACTAGCTACTCTAATTTTAAACTTATAGCCTAAACCCCTGCCCTCGTGGCAGCTTCCAGGATGGAATGTACGCATATAAAGGTTGGCGTAAAAAAATTGTTTCTCAAGTTATGACAGCTAGTGGGGGCATGTTTCTCATTCCACCGTTTTTGTACAGTGGTGTAAAAACCATGCATCATCGGATTGAAAGAAACACGAGGAAAAATGAGTAAATGTTTTATGAAGTGGATAAGATGGGTTTGTGTTTGGGAGGCGAGAAAAGCGTCGCCCACCAACCTTAAGTTATGAGCCATTCGAACGTCCTATTAAGATGAAACCTAGGCTCGGCTCAAGAGCGTCTCTATTGAATAATCGCTCGAAGGTCGACGTGAAAAAATACGATCGGTAGTAAAGAGAAGAAAATGAGAGGATGTAATCGTTGACCCATTGAAAAATTTCTCCTTAAGAGAAAGAGTTAAAGGAAAGACAAGGCATTAAAAATAATCAGAGAATTGAAAATGCATCAGTGATATCTCCACGTTGCAAACGATTGTGACACCGTAAAGGCGATGAAAAATGAA
This sequence comes from Hetaerina titia, assembly GCA_037158775.1. Classification (NCBI taxonomy): domain Eukaryota; kingdom Metazoa; phylum Arthropoda; class Insecta; order Odonata; family Calopterygidae; genus Hetaerina; species Hetaerina titia. The sequence continues at coordinate 50,698,307 of CM073771.1, forward strand.
ACGTATTTTGTGCTGCCTTTAAAATTTATCGTCACGCCTTGAATAAATAGAGACGAGGCCATACACATTCAACGGCTACGGTATCCGCACTAACATATATTTCCCTAAGGAGACTTCATGCTCCTTCTCCACTTGTACATGAAGGTCCATGGTTAAATGAAACTTTTTCATTTAGTGGTATTTTGTAATTTTGTGCTTGTCAAAGATTGTTTCTATTACGTTCATAGGATCGGGAATTATGAGATGAATCATGAAGAGTGATTCCTAGACTGGCGTAATCTACCTAGACTTTAAAATAGCTTTCGACAAAGTTAATTATAACATTTTAGATGAGTAACTACGATGCATTGGTATAACTGGCTGTTGGTAAAATGGCTATCTTCATAATTAGATGATCTAAAGTAATATGTATCATACAATAAATACAATATAAATCGTATATGCACCTTGCAGCATCAGCAGCAACGCATCGGTCCAACTCAAGACCATTTTTTATTTCCAGTCTATAGTAACGATTTTCCTGATTTTGTACATCAGTCATATTGTTTAATGCACGCTGACGATATTCAGGAGTTCAAAAGACTGAACAAAGTAAATAATTGTTTCAAAATTCAATAATTTTTTAAAAATTTGGTTACATGGCCAAAAGAAAAAAAACTATATTTTTAAGTGATAAGTGTTGCCGCATGATATGTTCTAGTTAGAAGAGCGATATAAATTTTTAATACAGCATAAGAGGTTTCACGTTTAATCTGGCGCATTCAATTTACGCTCTTTGAGCCACCACCTTCGAATATTCAATGTTTTTGCTCCATAAAATTTTGAAATATCTTTTTCGTTACAAAATAATTGGGTTCTGTCAAGAGAGTGCTAAGGTATTTTGAAACAAAAAGAATTACTTAAACTTTTATGCTTTTTATTTGTGACATGTGAACTGGAATATTCCTCCGTTTTCTGGAATTATTATTCTAAGAAATATATTAAAATTTTACAATGGGTGCATAAAAGAGTTTTATATCATTTATATTACATAGAGAAAAATATTTATCCGTGTATAAATTGTTTGTAAACTATATTGGGTTAAACGTAATAAAATGAATTTAAAAAGTTTCAAAAATATGTTTTTGGTTGACATAATAACGCCGAAATGGTTGTGGAAGTTAAAAATACCACAACAACTATCAAGAATGGCAACAGAATTGGAATTAGAAGTTGACAACGGAGCAGATGTGAAATTCGGAGGGCGGGGGGAAGCAATTGGAGGTGCTCCCACTCCGCTGTGATGCCAGCCGAGGGCAATATTCTCGAACGTAAAACTACGCTAGAGGCAGCTCTTCTATTTATTTTAGTGCCCGAGGTCACTCATCAACGATATTCCCTGTACCTCGCCTTCTCGGCTCTTTCTGTATACTGCTCTATCCGACGCTCCCGTACAACCCACTACGTAAGAACCTCCTGTAACGTCGGCACGTGCTATACTGCACTCCAACGAAGAACATTTGCTCAGCAATCTTCTTTGACAAAGTAACTTCGTTAGTAGAAAAGGAAAAAGAGCTGAAATAGATACTAGCCACCAGGGGAAAGGGGATAAAAGAGTACAATCTCAACCTTAACAAGATTAAAACTAAGGTAGTCGAGTAGGGAAGACGTAGATGAGAAGAGTAGAGAAGGGTAAAATGTGTAGTCAAAGTTGGGAAGATATTTTTCAAGTAAGACTAGGGAAAGATCTACTGGAACGAAACGAATGAGATAATTTTGCTATATAGGGAGCAGAGTCTCTAGTGATGGAAGAACCATGAAGGATATTTTAAGTAGAATAGGAATTATAATGCAACCATTTCAGAGAGTAAAAATCATTCGCCTTTTACAGTTTCTTGAAATTAGAATAGGAATGAAAAATAATACTTTCTATTAAAATAAACAGCTACTAATGGAAAATTTTACTACCTCGGACATAAGAAAGCCAGTAATGAAAATGTATTCATGGATTCTCCTTTTCTGAAGACATAAGATGTGGTTTATAGGAGCAACAGAAAGAAGAAGATTGAAGGCGAAGAAAATGTGGTTCTACCGATGACTGATGAAAATAAGATGGATAGACAGAACAGCAAATGACAAAGTATTTCAAAGAATTGGTGAAGAGAGAAGTTAATGGGGAGCACTAATAAGAAGGAGAGGAAAAATGATTGTGGACACCTTGAGGCAAGTCGTAAAACCATAATTGAAGGATATAATAGGAGAAGAATTACAGAAGAAGGCCTAAGATGGAATAGGCGAACCAGGTGATGGATAATGTCGATGTCAAAAATTATGAGGCAAATAAGAGTTTGATAGTGGAGAGAATAGTTTGGAGCCGAGGTTTGGAGTGGTGTTGCAAATCAACCCCTGAAGTGATGATCAGAGATGCTGTATGATGGTGCAGGTAAGTTATTACTTTTGATTTTGATGGAAATTTTAACCTATACGTATACAAAGATATGCTCAAGAAAGAGGGTCACATGCCACTAAAGCACGTGATAAGTGAAATTCATTAAAGATCTTACGGATATATACAATTATTTAGAAGAAATTTATGGCAAATAAGTCTAACGATCAGTTACTTACTCCCAATACTTGATAATTTTCTAACTTAGGCGCTTTAAAAGTAGACGGTTCTATCCTTCTATTCGTTTACAAAAGGTAAGTAATCGCCATTGCAGTATCAAAAAATCTGTGATTTGGAAAAATGTCAGCTTGCTAAGTATTTCCATTTTCGTTGATGACATTCAGTCACAATCGTTCTCTTTATTCTATGACCAATATTTAAGCTAGATTAATGCTTTTATCTATTGTTTTTATTGAAAATCGACAGAAAACTTATGGATTTATATGACAACGCCCACTTTCCACTTGGGAATAGTTTTATTGATATTACATATGATTCCGAAGACCCATTCCATAGAAAGCACAGCAGTTTTCCATGTCGGCTTAAAGAAGCATTTTTCTTTTGAAATTTGATATAAAACTAAATACCTTAACATTTGGAAATATGCTATGAAACCTCTTTTGGGTGAACGCCTGTAATCTGCCCTTGAAGAAAACATGCAACCATGCCAATGATACCGGAGACAGAGCAAGCTAACTTTCGGCATTGTAATAATAATAATAAGTCTCCAACATTAATTTAAAATCTTATCTCGTAACTTAAGCGAGAAAAACATTCATATAAAACTAAAACTCAATTAAAATACGAATAAACGTTTCCTTGCGCTGCTAATAGTGCCCCAAATTTTCTTCGAAATAAATGCCTTCGCTAATCTTTGGCACCTTGAGCATCTTGAAGCACGTGCATCACTTTCAGCGAGCACAAACACTCTACCAACGGATAGAAGGTGGTGAGAGTTTCTCGAGGACAATACGTGAATGAAAGTGCGTATGAAGATTTGGCAAGGAAGTTTGCAAACATTGGAGATGACGAAGGGAGTGAAGCCCTTTTCTCGCACTCGGGACCATCTTCGACTTAGAACTCTAAGAAAACGTGCATGCTATTCCCTGAACGCACAACCGAAACTGTGTAATCTGCCACTTGGGTGCAAGGCCCGTCATGTTAGCAGCGGAGAGAAGCCATCCAAAAACGACGTGCTCACACTCGAGAGTAAGTTCCTACGCCTTTCTTCGTTTCCCTGGCCAGGGTTCAAGACTGGTGGGAGGTGACTGGAGGAGACTAGTTTGTGGTGGAGGAAAAGGGGAATGAGCACCACTTGGCTGAATTCTCGTCTTTGCTTTGGAAAAGAGAACTGGCTTTATTCGAAAACTAAGGACCAGGCGTCGGAACGGTCCTTTGGCTCGCATTCGTACGTAAATGACGTCGCAGGCTTGGATAGCAGGGGTGTTTAGACCACCTTGACGAGAATCGGAGTTCCGCTAGTTATGACATCATCGTTCGTCCGACTAAACTGAATATACCACAGGTGATTCACTATCCTCTTTTGGCCCTGGCATTGAAGGTGACATTGACATTATCATGCATAGGCGCCGTTATAATCATCTCGGTATATAAGCGGAAGTTTTGACCACAAACAAAGATAAGCCATAAAAAGGCAAGAAAGTATCAGTTTGAATTTTTCGGGTTGCCGTACCTTTTCTTCTGTGATGACCACCTCAGTAAAAAATCAAACTAATTTCAACAATCAAGTAAAGGCGACTATTTCCTGTAATTATCGAGGAACCTTCATATTATGCATGCTCGCTTACCTAGCCTGATTTTGGCATACATCATTGAATAGGATTTCAGTTATCCTATGCTGTAAAAATACTGAAGCGGTCACCGAAGTTTTAAATTGGACATTTAAGTTAGAAATATGCCAGTTTTCACTACAATTTACGTTACCGTTATGAGAGAACGATTACCTTCGTTTGCTTGTGTATTCTCTTCTCAAGTTTGGCTCAATAAATAATGTTAAAAACTAATGTTAATGACATTAGATTATGTAGAGATGCAAATATTTTTATCACTTATGAATTGGACATTATTACTCAGATGATCGAATTTAAAGAGCGCATTTCGCATCTCATCAAGTCGCGCTGCCGCCATTACGCAATGAATATAGTAAAGTTGTCAAATGATAAATTCTTAGAGACAAACTATGAAGTATTCACTCGAATAGAATGCCTTCATTTTTATATTTTCAGATATTTATCTCTGAGTTTTTGAAGGGAACACTTCAATGTTATGCATGGTATGCACATTATTCAATACAGCCGCAGTATAAGACGGTGGCGAAATAATTTTTTAGCATTTGCCGATTGTTATTATCAATGTTACGTATGGTTGGAAATGTTTCTTTGGACTTCTCTTTATGCTTTGGGATGGAGGATTTAAATTATTCTAAAAATATCAAAAACCATTTACCGATTCATCGAAAAGGCACTCGATATCCAGGTGGTACTGCTATGTTTACCAAATATTGTTCATAACATGGAGGAAATCGCGCGAGTTAGAGCGAATAGCATCACACAAAATAAGCCACAAAGTTAATGCTCGACAAGCTTATAAAGGAGATCACATAGGGGGAACAGAGAACTTAACGAAAGTCGTTAGCCTGTTGGATAATCTTTCAGTGACCCTTTCAGAGTGAGAGTTTACCTTAGGATTGATTGCCAAGCAGAAGGCGGCAGGTGGACGAGCTTTCCTTCTCCGTTCGACTGTTATGCTCCATGTCTCCTCTTTGCCTCACTTCTCACTCACTTTTCTTCCCGCAAATTTTGTCAGCTGGTTTATTTCCAACTCTGTTTACCACCCGGCGCTTCCATTAGTTCTGTCGTTCCTCATCACTTCTTTCCTCCCTTCAGCATAAACTCCAAGTTTTCTGTGTAAATTAGTAATTTAGGAGGCCCTTTTAGTTTGCGCTGGTTAGATCTCATCTTGAATACACTTCCAGCTTTAGGAAAACTACAGAAGAGGATTTAATAATTAACTTAATCCAGACATAGATAAAACCTGTCTGTTTCGTGAAATATCATTATGAGCGGGCAGAAAGCATGGCACTATTCTGGGAAATGTTGAGTCGAGAACCACTGGAAGAGTGAAGGCTTATCCTACTAGATAATTACACATCATGTAAATTTGACACTGATATAAAGAGAATAGTACTTGAATCGTATTACATTGGTAGGCATGGTAGATCAGATCGCCGGGCTTCTGACTGGAGGGTCCGGGTACAATTCTCAATAACATCCTGGGGAACTCTCAGCTTCATTAAATCTCTGTGGTTTTTCGGGTGCCAGATCTTCCTGTGAAACTAAAGGTGTCACAGGGAAAGGAACTGAGGAGTGGATTTCTCACGTCGTTGAGATTGATATTGAGTGTCCGCCTATCAAACCAACCTTCGGGTTGATTACTGTGGTTTTGATATCACTTTGATAGGCTGGACACCAAAGAGAATTTTACGGAAATTAACTCTCGATCAGAGCGACTGCAGAAATCATTTTCCCCACGCACGATTCGTGGCCAAAATAGTAAATAACTCTTCGCGAGACAAAGGGATTTATCCGAAAATAAAACATCAAACGATGTCGATCACTAGTCATCTAGCAGATGGTTCCCCGAACACTCCCTGACTTGAAACCTCGTGGTGGCTTGCCGATAACGTTTCAGATATAGATTCATACGAGGTTTGGCTCGAGTGAAATGATGTTCACGTCTAGAATATTGACTACTCTCTCTCACGCACAAGTTTTGATGAAATTCGAACCCCATACCTTTTGTTTATCAGGTAAAAGGTTGGTGAACCACACCAGTCGATCCGACCGGCTCGGAGACATGGGTAAAGTCCTACCCTCTATTTTGCTCACCTTTCTCCTACCCAATTAACCCACGCCGTCTTCAAGCGTCGTCTGCAAACGCGGCGGCATTATAATTAGTGTGTCCTGGCAGGGCGCTCCCAGCACCCGAATCCCCCAGACACCTCTCCGCCTCCTCCCCCTCTCTACCTCCCCCCACGAATCACTCCTTTAATAATAACCGTGAAAACTTGTTCGGGTCCATTTATTACACCACTATATTTAAAGCACTTTGGGGGTTTCAAAGGTGTCTGCGCAATCCAGGGAGCGCGAAATCATTCGGGGGTGGGGCAAAGAGCTAAAAGAGATCCGTGAGTGGCGAAAGGGTGAGCAGGAATGCATCGCCTGCCTTCCGATGACTCACTGCCGTGCGACATTATGCTCAATTCAATGATAATATTGCAGGCTTACGAAAATTTAAGAGTGTAAATCGCTTTTATCAAAAATTTGAGAGGTCGGGAAAAGGTTTTTCGTCAATCAGCTGTTCGAAGTGTAGTTATTTTGACTTTTCTCGCCTGAAACTCAAAACTATGGATGATGTATTCAAATTCGTTTTTTCCCGTTGAATGGGGTGAATTTTGGTTACTTATCTGTTGAGCAATGAGGATTCCAGAGTTAGCGGCGGTAAAATATTTGAATATTTTCATTTTTTACATAAGAACCACGACAGTTTAATTTTTGTTACAGAAATATATACGCATTTGCTTTCATTGAAATAATCCGTGATGAAAATCGAGTTCTCTTGTCCGGGTCGGATTGAATGGACGCTTTGTTCCTTTTTAGCTGCAGATAACGTTGTTACAACAACACCTCACTCTCCGGTACATTGGCCAGTGGAATGGCACAACAGAAGTCTCCACTCATCCCCTCAATCGCTTATCTTCTCATACCTGCAAATTTCTTTCCTTTGTCATTTTCCATTATTTGTTTCTTGAGTCTGACTTCTTGGGTCTTCCATTTTTATCGTATCAAAAAGCCTCCTTGAATCAGCTGTACCATTTATTATACCCTTCTTCAATGATTATACTTCAAAGTTAACTAAAGTCTTCCATTTTTAACCTATAATTCTTCAGTTTAATTTTTGTATTGCCTATTTTACTTTGGCCAATGACTAAAATACATATTCGCCTTTTGTTTCAAATTCAATCTTTATTGGTGCACTACAATGTACATTCCAAAACATAAGCTATTTATTATTAATATTATACCAGTTAAAATAGATTTTGGAGGGAGAAAATCTATACATAATTGTACATCAATATATTATACTTACTTGCCTCTCCTAATAAAAATTACTATCTGACACTACAGTACGTCCCTCAATTTTTTCATACTCAGGAGTTATTAATATTTAAATAATCGTTTGGCATGAAAACTTATTTCATAAAGTAATCCTGGTGAATTCGTCTTCCTACCATGCTGTTGAATACAGAAATAGAAAATTAAGTGCTCAAAAACTTCTTGAAGAGTTTAGATTTTCAGCAAATTGAATAACTGCAATCTTTCAACTAGATTTGATAGGTAAAGGAAATATTTGGTATTCAAGCTATCGACATATTGCAATGCTGGCAAATCAATGATTAGGATATAAACCTTAAACACAGTTATAAATCCGAAGGTCTGTTTTTAAGGTGAGGGTAGAGTGCTCAATACACACCCAATACTAATTGGGTATACATTGATCAACTATCAATAAATTTCTATGGGAATATTATTTTTTCAAGTTTGAACTTCACTGCACTGTAATAATCGTTTTCCTATAGTTATATGTATGTTTATTACATAGTATATTAACATTATATTTTCGAATAAAATCGTTCTTTCCCAACAATTTTCAACTCAAATTTCATCCTCATACTTGAAACACCTTTTTGTATGACTCTTGGAAAGTGAAAAACCTAGGTGTGATTCCGGCCGCCATGTAAATGATCCAATATACTGTATATCTTGTTACTCGACCTTAGGGCCACCGGTTCATCACAAGGGTCGAAATGTTATAAATTTATTTGCTATTATACAAAGATAGCATGAATTGAATAATTTTGAAGATAAAGGAAAAATAGATCTTTAAATATAATATAGGACTTGAAATACTTCGCCTTTGAAAGTGAATTTGGAATTGACCTGGTGCTATATCGCTTACTGTGGAAAAACTGATTTTCATTTTTTTTAAATAACACCTTTTTCTGTCTGGATTAATAATACTTAATAATTTACCTTAATGAAATATCCATGAGAAAATTGTGGTTTCTGAAAGCTAAAATCTGGCACCTAATCACTTCAATTTTCACCAAAAAGGGGAAACGGGAATATTCCTTGTGATCTGGTAATTTTTACTTTGTACAAGGTCTGTCCTAAAATAGCTAGAATAAAAGAGGGAAAGATGGTATTGCAGATAAAAGTACAAACTACTAACATCCTTCAAAATATCAACCATCCTTATGCATCAACACACCGATGCCAGCGCCTCTACCTGTCAAGTAACGCTTTCTGGAAGGCTTCTACAGGACCCTCGTTCATGCACCTCGTCACGACCTTTTTGACTTTATTCAACGTTCCAATATGGTTGCCTTTCAAGCTACTTTTATTCTTGGGAAGAACAAGCAGCGTTGTCATAGGCGGTCCGTAGCGATCCGTAGTGGTGTTGTAGCGGGACGACTTATTTCAAGGGCCAGTTGTCGGGTCACGGGAGCGGGAGATTTAGGCGAAATTAAAAAAAAACATTAGCCGAGAAAATAAACGTGGTCCGACATAGCTACTCCATCGCCAACGCGAGCTGAAGTCATTAGTCATCGGAGTTAAAACTGAGCCGAAGCTCTCCGGAATTTCCTCTGCTAATATTTATTTCCATATTTTTTTACTGAAGCCACGGATGAGTGGTCTTAACCTGGAGCACTGTGGTCAGGTCCAGGGACTTGGCAAAGTACCCACGACTCCAGACCTCTCTTTTCCCTTCCTTTTGATGACCCGACTCCTCTCAAGTCCGATGTTTTCCTCAACTCGTCCCTGTCATGAAAAAAAGATGAATATTTTCCTAATAAGTTGGGACGAGACGGTTGGCTGTTGTTTTGGAGTTTCTCCGCGTCAAAATGGGAGTGCTCTGAATTTATCTGTGATGAGACGCTGTTATCTCCCTGGAAACAGGGTTTGTTAAGGATAGAATTTAACAATTTTAATTTTTTTTCTATCCTCGCGTAGTTTTCGTCGGCGATCGGAGTCCATGACTTCGACAACGCAGCTGTCTCACTTGGGAGCGCTTTTGTTTTTACCTGAAATCTTGATCTGTACGTGTAAAATACGGTGTAAGAGTTGATCCTCCGTCATTAATTATGAGTTAAGCCTCCGTCATAAATAAAAGTGAGGAAATATTTGGAATTGATGAAATAGAAATGCAGCAGGAGTGAACGCTCAGATAATTCACGAGTTCAATGCATATCAGGACGCATAGCCGTATAGATATAATATCTATAATGTACGGAGATGTATGGAATATTTTCAGAGGTGATCGAAAGACGATTTTGTAACTTAAATAATTGTAAGAATTAATTTCCGTATTAGCTCACTAGCATGTCGATTTTGACTACCTTCCCATAATAGAAAAATTTTGTCAGATGAAGCAGCCCTAAGGTAGACACTAAGTCAACAGTAACGTTTCATTTATCAACACAAGTCCTACGGAGAATCCAAGGCTTGAATTTCAAGAAATTAATTATTTCCCATTATACAGAATGTTCATATACTTTTCAAAATAAAACCCTTGCAGTTTTCCTCAGCTCACTGTAAGGCTTACGTTTTAAAATTTAATAAATAGGAAGTAATTGATGCCTTCGCGTGAAAAGGAAACATGCCAAATGAGAGGAGGTATTTTCTTGTATCAGAAGCCTATAAGTAGGCATATCAATGGAAATATTACGGTTATTGCCCAAACTACTTGTGACAGATGTCTTTGCCAATCGGAAAAGGCATATGTCACAAACGAATTATGGCAAAAATACAGTGTAATCATGAGAAAAGATCTCAAGGCACACTCGTATCAGTTTGTCGCACAGTAGGTACACTTTCACCTTACAGGTACACCTTTCACCTGTATACTTGGAAATATTCTTGGTGAAGCATGATTATACTCGTACTTAAACACTAAGGACAAATGTGCGTTTATAATCATCCTTTAATAAAATGAGTCAGTCGGCAGATAAATAAAATATTTTTGTTAAAGGAATTAGCTATTTTAACTAAACCAGTTGAGAGAAAAGAAAATTGCTCCACCAACAGCAACTTGCCCTAATTAGGCAGAAATTTATTACTTGAGACGGTCCCATCAAAGAGAATCTTTTTTCCGGAAATACAAAATATTGCGACAAAAAACTGTAGTAGGCTAAGCTTGAAAATTAAAAAAAAATTAACTTCAAGAGGAAATTAAAGTTAGCAATAAATCAGTTTTGTGCACACGTAAAATGACCAAAAACAACATATCAGTAACCAATTTGGATAAGAAACAAGTATTATAATACAATTCCTGAGAGAATAATGCAATTCAATTCCTGTTGCTTTGAATAAAAACCACGAGGTAAATCACTTTAATTACCATACACTGAGCGATATCAGTGCGTGAGTAAAGTAATTAGTGAAATTTACTCTCCAGGAAAATACAAAGATGAATTATCAGGAGAAATGAAAGGCGATCAACGTACGTTTGTCGGGAGAGTATCGCAAAACCACGCGTGAAACAAGAAATTATTCTAATGACCCAACTTAATTGGCGGTTTACAAATTCCTATCGCTGCTGGAAGCTTACGAAAATTTGAACAGGGGAAAAATTTTAATCGGCGTAAATTTCCTTCCGGGGTAACTTAGATATTATTGAAACCTTTTTTTTCCAGTCAAACCATCTCTAACATCTGTCCCGACCACATTTCACACTTGCTTTATTTAACGCTCCCAATTTCCTAGGCACCGAAAAATCTCATTCAGCTAGCCGTAACCCAAGGTCAGAGATTGATTGACTTTTAAGCAAGATTTTTGGACAGATGATACTTTTCGATCTTGCAATGAATTGACCTATCTTACTCGTACGATAATTTTTGAAGCTTTATAATGAAGAATAACGTATCCATGGAAAAAATACGCTAAATTATATTCCGAATGCTTTTTTATTCACTCAGCTTGTTGTATTTAAAGTCCAACACAATATATGAGGAATATTAATAACATTTTTAGAACATACAATGGATTTAAAGGTTAACGAATTAAAAATACTTCATTGATTGATAAATACGAACAAAATTCAACGATTAAGAGAACCTTTTGAAGCGTCCATCAGCTACTCTCTTTTCGACCATTTGTGTGTGGATTAATGTCAAGAGAGTTTCAATTTAAAGATAGTGGAGGAAAGAGGTGAAGTGAAAGTTTGTAAATTCGACATAATTTTTAAAGAAAAGTGCCCTGAGGTTTCACAGATGAGCGTCCCATTCCGGTGGATTGAATGATTTAGTTCATCCAGTCACCTTGATAGCGCTCAAGTAGGACTCGAAACAAAATTGAAAAATCATCTAAAATCACGATCAGTACCCGGAATTTAGGTGTACATCGACAGTAAACAAGAAATGTCTAAGATTTTGGATGAATTTGCTTCCAAGGGTTTTAGATCTATCTCTATTATTCTAGATTATCTCGTAACAGTTGTCCACTCACTAGAACTTCGTTAGTATTTGGGGGGAGTCAATTGGACTCAAAAAAATATTATGGGTTATTAAAAAATGTAGAATTTGAAGCACCTGGTCCATTATCATCCTAAATGTTTGCCTGGCTAATGAAATAGAATTTTGAATACAACGAAAACGACTAGGAAATCTATGGACAAAGATAGATTTATTATTATTAGCTTTTGCCTACCGGTACATTTAGGTACATTTTTGGTGAACCAATGGAATCACCACACTCTATTCCTAAGCCCTAGCAAAACATTAAATATCCCTAAACCCTACACTGCGTATTAGAATTACTCAATTCTTTAGTTCTGCGTGCTTTCTACCTCCCTAAATTCCATTCTAAATGCCATTCTATTCCTCTCTCTTCCTCTTTACTTCACTATAGTCTCGCATCTCAGTATCCCCTGCATCCACCTGCCCTATCTTTTTTGAATTTCACCCAACAGTTATCTCTCTCCTACCATGTCTAAAACTTCATTGTTTGTTACCATTTCCTTCTATTTTGTATTTTTTTTGCATTCTGTCTCAACGCTCAAGAATATGTAGCCAAACTTATTAATGACAAACAAAAGAAATAGTCGTTTTAAATTAATATACTTGGTAACTTCCACAAAATTTTTATTCGTACTACCGGTTTCAACGCTTCGGCGTCATCATCAGGTACGCTTACCTGATCAGGTACGTTACCTGATGATGACGCCGAAGCGTTGAAACCGGTAGTACGAATAAAAATTGTGTGGAAGTTACAAAGTATATTCATTTAAAACGAAAATGAACCTCCACAAAGTTGAGCCTGAGACCATAGAATTGAAAAGAAATAGTGTTTTATTTTTCACCGATTCAATGGGACCCAACAGACGTCGACGTAAACGTTTATCAAACACTTGTGTTATTTGTATGCATATGAAAACCTTAAGCTAATGTGGATCATGCGTAAAAGGCGGAAAAAATAAATGATTTATTAACCGTTGCAGCGAATGAATTCGAAGTAAAGTTTAGATTTGCTTTTTTAGGATTCCGTTCGATCAGAGAAAAGCTCCAAGTAGTACAACCTTTCGGATCGAGCGAGGGACTAGCAGGATTCTCATGATGATTCAATACAATGGCTCCCATCCAAGTCCTAGAAGTTAACGTCGATTGCGCCAGCCGTCCCAACTATCCCTTTTTTGGCACCGCGTCCTTAATGAAATTCCTTTAACTACCTCCGCTCGGTCGTCAGCTGTGGCTGATGAATGCACATAAGGTACGTGAAAACAAGTACCACCGGGTAAACAAGGGGCCGTTTTAAGCCCAGAGAGATTGCTTGCAATCGGAATAAAGATTCTAACACGACGATTTATTCCGCGTCACATATAATTCCCTACATAAAATCTCTCTGGTTCGTGGCCTAAAAAGAGTTTTTATTTCATCCTCTCGAGCGAGAGGAAGGAAATGTAAAGAATCCTAAACAAACGCCCTAAATATAACGAGACAGTTGAATTTAATTTTCGCCAAGTTCGGAGGCTATCCAGAGAAAAATGTTTGCAGAACGGATGGTCGAGGTACGCGGGGTTCGAAGCTCCCAATGAAAAACCGGCGTTTGGACATTTCCAGGAAGAACAAAACTTAACAACGGTGCAAATTTAACTCGAGAGGTGGAGAGAGAGAGAGCGTCATTTAACAAAAAAACCGATTTGAAGGAAGGTAGGCAATTGGGGAGGGGGGGGGGAAGAACTGAAAGAAAAACGAAAACCATCGCGAAGAGGGAGGTCTTTGTTTGACTTGGCGTCCCGCCATCATTTCTCTCGTCCGTCGACGCCAAGTGATGGGAACGGTTTATAAGCTGTGACGTCATGGAAAAACGAAAACTCAAGCGTCGTCTCCCTAGATTCATCCACCTTCTTAAGGCCAGGGAGGGTGAGAGGACGAAAAGAACAGCGAAAGAGATGAGGGTTCGAGGAGGAATAGAGATCAAATCCGATTGTGATATGCACGCGGGTGCATCCATGAGTCGGGACTCGTCTGATGCGTGACGTCTGTAGTGTCTCAAGGTCTAGGGTGAGTTGTACAGTTGGATTTGGGGCTTCATTTGATGAACATTTCATATTATTCTTGTGCAATTGGACCCCATTATGCAGAGATAACGGGGTTACTGCGACCCGACAACATTGGAAGATCATATAAAATACGTTACAGAGAGGAAGAGATAAAAGGCACATTATTAATTCAGAGGAGACTAATGTTTTGGAGTATTATTTTTTATTGAAGTAGATTTAATTGTTACTTTAATAGATGTCATCTTTGTCTCAGTGGTTGTAACTTAGTGATTTAAATATAATCTTTTTCATCTCACCAAACGTTATATATCACATTTAGAACCAATAGCTTAATATATTAACAATGCTGCGCTACATAAACTTGGACAATTGACTATTTGGAAGGCGAAACGATTTCAGTCTCCATTTCTCCCCAATAAAGACCAACAATCGAACTCTTTAAAATATTGCCTCTAAAAAGAACTTAAACGGCGTGGTATTTTCATTTAAAAAACTTTTTTCTTCAGAAAAATCCTACTCTTCTGAATATAATCAAGCAAATAAAACAGTTTCTGGCGTAACTTGGTGGAAAATCTTCATAGTGACTTTTAATAATCAAACCACTTTACTTTTCCACATAAAAAACCACTTACTTTCCACACCTGATGATGTTATGTTATAACGAAACCTGGGTAGTAAAAATTAAAAAGTTTATGTGGAAAAGTAAAGTGGTTTGATTATTAAAAGACAATCAAGCAATTTTAGAAGCTAATATTAGGTTTACCTAAGCCATTACAAATTTATAACGTTAATCTACTTTTAAAATCGCTCCGATGCCCGTGGTAGCTTAAGATCCATAAATAAAAATACGAAGTTTCTGCACATTTCGATTGTACAAGGGGGCTATTGATCAACATCGAATAATATGATAATCATTTAAATTGTAATCTGTCATTGTCATAATTTGAATTTACATTTATCTTAATGCTATATATTTTTTCTTCCTTAGCTGGTATTCATAACACAATCTACACACTAATGTGGGATTGAGGGAGTGAAATGTGAGAAAAATACTATTAAAAGATAATTGAAAAACTCTGCCTGAAAAATTCTTTCCTGAGAATATTATATCTTATTATATCTCCTCTGCTCGGTCAACATTAAGTCAGACGGGTTTGATTTGATAGCGTAGAGTTCAAGAACCCCGATATATTACAAAAATGTGATTTAGATTTAGCTCTGGAGCCGTGAACAATACCACTGTATGGTTAGACAGTGAATAATGTCTGAAATTTTCCGATG
The DNA here is from genome assembly GCA_037158775.1 of Hetaerina titia. Taxonomy (NCBI): domain Eukaryota; kingdom Metazoa; phylum Arthropoda; class Insecta; order Odonata; family Calopterygidae; genus Hetaerina; species Hetaerina titia. Next base: position 50,713,653 of record CM073771.1, read on the forward strand.
TTATTTGATGGAGCTTACATTTTTATTAGCTTCGCAAATGTTACTGTGCACAGGCAATTAAGATTTTTAAAAAATTTACATTAGGGAATCCGGACTGTATATTCGTAATATTTTAGTTCCCTTAAAGGTTAAAGACCAAAATATTGTCTAAATTTAAGTGCATTCGGGAAGTTCGAAATAATATTTTAAGTCGAGTCGCCCGATGTCTTTTGCACATTTTGTGGTTTTCCATCCAACATACGTATATACTCCACAACTCTCAATTCACCGAACGGGGAGGCAGAAACGAAGCGGACGACCATTATGGATATGATTACCGCCATTCGTCAGCCAACAGACTTTTATTTCCAGTAAGACAATGTCGTGGGAACTCGTCCGTTTCCCAATATACATTCCCTCCTTCATCCACCCCACATTCCGCACTTGAAATACCACAGCCCGAAACTCCATTGTTTCGTTCCAGCGAGTGAAATACATGTACGTTAAAAAAACAAAATTGAGGAAACAAGGAATGTTTAACCCCTGGATGAAAGGGAGGTGGAGTCAAAACTACGTCCTTATATTAAATGTATTAGCTAGTCCATCAAAACTGAGACAGTTTTTCATCGGTATTATTCCCTTTGTGATGTTTTCCTGAGGAGGAATAATCTAAAGAAGTTTTAACACCTAGAAAATAATTAATTCAAAAATACGGTTATAAAACGCCATCATTTTAGAATCCGCTGAGTAAAAAAAATGCGAAGATAGGAAGGAGAAGTTTACGTTGCGAAAAAGTCTCTAATAAATCGAAATCTTGAAATTACAGTTGAAATACAGTACTCGTGGCTGATAGTAGGAATTATTGTTGATGTCAATACGGTCGAGAATGTTTCTGAAATTTTCGCAGCTGATACGGAGGGCATCAACGAAACGAATGTTTATCACGCCATTGATAACGAAAGTTTTCAGAACTGGTTGGTAAGAAGTTTGTAAAATACGCTGCAAAGTTTCGGAAGTTTGTTTCAATAAGAAAAATGATTATGTCACTTACCTCTGCAACAAAAGATTCAAGATTCGGAATCCAGGTCATACAGACAGATTTTACAATGAAGATACTAGTAAGCCCTTCTTTTAAACACCCTATAAATTTTCTCGTTGTTTTGACGAAGATTCTTTCCCTTGATGTGTAGCCTTGCTCCAAATTTTTATTGGAAAGTTGTGACAATTAATGATTTTACTTTGTTTCGGACTTTATATATTTAGGTTAAAATACATCTCAACTAGAAAATCAATAAACACACATCGAGCATGATGTGGAAAAGCCTGATATTACCATATGAAACTATTAACACGTATATTTAAGCCCTCTTTGGATAAATTTTTCTTTGATAGTTACTTGATTTCAATGCTCAATCTAACAATAACATACTTAAATAAACAACCGTCACCGTGGCGAAAATTATACGGTATTGATGCACACATAGATCATATATGCATAGCAATGTAGCATCTCAGCACATCACCACAGTCTTCAACCCTCAATCACATATATGATATGCTCTTTTTAGATTTAATTCTTCTTTTCCATTCACTACACCGGATTCGCCATTCTCCGGGTACCCTTAACCCATTCTCACTTCAACTCGTACTGTCGTGACGATTTACCTTCAGTACGCTGAAGAGGGCTCCTTTGTGGCCGAAATACGCGCATTCGTATTCACCTTTCTTTTTTCCCTTTCCTTATTTACCCTTCACCCTATCCTTTGACTTGTAGGGTTTACCAACTAATCCCAATTGCACCCTGTTTTTAAAGGTAAACTGTTTACGGCTATTGGAGTTTTTTCCAATTATTCAATACTATTAACGGTAAGAGCTCAATTCATTCTTCATTTAGGATCTATTTTTACTTATCCATTTTTCGAGAATAATAGTTTATACTGGGCGCACATTTGCGAGTGCTCAACGTGAGACGAGCCTTTATGCTTAAAATAAATGATGAACCTTAATGTTTCCGTCAAAGAATAATGAAAATAGGTAATAAAATAGGAATAATGATAAAAGGTAAAAAGATAAAAATATATGTTCCTTATTTAGCTACTTAACTGGGTGGAAGAAATTCTGTGCAGTTCTTGTGAAAGAAATATTTTCCGTAAAAAATTCGATCAACTACTTCCCAGCCCATGGATTTTTATATATCAAAGGGAGTCCGCTTCCTAAGAGGGCTTTCATGAGATAATTGAATAACTTCTTGAGTTATGGCCATCATATTTCGGAAATTCCAAGCGTTATTAAAACCGTTTACTTGAAAACATAATCCATTAGACGTACTATGAAAAAATCTTCCCTTAGGTGATTCGTCTTGAATATCTCTTAACGGGCAAAGCTGTGGGCAGGCACCCGAGATGAGAGTAAAAGCTTCTAATCATAGATTAACGAGCTAATTCATATTTAAATTATATTTCCAAGAATAATTAGGAAAATAGTTGCCATTGTTTTCAGCTTAAACTTATTTGATGAGAACAAATACTTCTCTTTTGGTAGTCATCATTGATAATAATATTGATTTAAAAGTTTTATAATCCGGTTGCGTCTGTGGCTTTGTCTGTGAACAGAAAAAATAACATTTTTCCATTGCTGATTTATTTCACGATTTGCTTGTAGAGAAAATCTATAAACTCGTCTACAAATTTATTTTAAATATTTTGGGATGTTTACGTAATACAGGTATTTCATATATGTATATAAGCCTTTATTAACTTCTTTACTACGTAACCATTTAAAAACTTCCTGTTCAAAGCTCATATGAAGCAAAACTTCTCAGATTCACTGCGGAATTGATAGATTTATATTATTGGTTTCACGATCAGAATTGATTCAAGGAGCTAAGCCCACAAAAAAATGAGAGTAAAAATTATAAAGATCGATATTTTATGACATTTAAAACTCATTTGAAGTCAGCTGCATTTATTTTTTCAAAATACAAATGACACTTTAATATATTACCTTATAAAAGTATTATATGCCCCTGTTAGAATTTTTAAGTATTAGCGATACTGGATTTTTTCGTTTTCCTTTGAAGATATACATTATGTTCCACAAGGAGAGGAGTAAATTGCTCAAAGGAATCACTTTACGGGTCATTTCACTATTTCGAGTGAGCCAATCATCTTTCGAGGGTAATTACTAATCTAAGGTTAGGCTACTCTTGACCTAATTCCGACCGAATTCATAAATCTTGGAAGTTTTAAGCGGGTGCTTGGGCAAATTTTTTATGGGTGCAAGTAGAATTTAGAAATAAATAAAAAAAATCTTGGAGGGGACGGAATGAGACTCTCTCTCTCCTTCGCAACCCCACATTTCTGAAACAGATTTTAATTTCAAATCAAGGGTTTTGAAATTTTCATTTCGCTCCTGAGTGGGTTTAAGTTTAACGTCTTTTCGGTAGAAGTAGTTCCAAGACCACAGAAATCTGCTACATTTCCCCAGTCAAAGAAAGTTAAGAGCGAGTATGCATATAGCTGTCCGCCGGGAAAATATTATGCATTGAATAAAGAATGTTCCGCACCTGGCAGGACACTAAATTGCAAACCGTTAAATGGAAAATTTAGAATAAAAGCCAAATTTTAGCCAACAAATTGAAGAAATATGATGAAAGGAAGAACTTTTAATTGAATTCAACGGTATTATGGTCAATTTACGAAACTTAATGATGAACAGTGACGAAAAAAAACTTTTAAGCATACACGCATTTTTTACTTAATAGACCGATTTCGTTGAAAAGTTGACATCTTTAGTTCAAGACCTGTGCGGAGCCAAACCCAAGCATTAATACTAACTATTATTTGACTACTATAATAACTACTATATTAATACTAACTAATTAATAATACTACCTGGTATGATAATGTGAAAATTGATACTGAAATGATTCTGAACTCGGACTCATTCATTAGAGAAAAGAATTGACATGCACACTCCACACGTCTGTGATTAACCCATTTAGAGGTAAGAACTGTCAGGAAAAGCCTGACTTTAGATAGCGAGAAGAAGCTTAGTGTGTCTTGCTGATTTCTTACTAATGTCATTCACGTCGCTATGCTTGCCTATTTCGTTCACTCATATCTTCTTTCTACGTTTTACCCTACATGTATCACATTCCATTCCTGAGATATTTCGTCTCCGGGTACTTATCCCTCTAAAAACCGTTTACCTATTGTTCCTTTAAAACGCAAATAGATTTCATAATTTTCTTACAATATACATTTTTTATGAAGATAATGAAATTAACCTTAAAAATGAAGAGCGGAAACATTTATCTCTAGCAGAAAAAAAGATTCAACTTTGGGGTGGAAAGGGGTTTGTTCGAAACCACTTTGCCCGATAATAATCCAGGTGACCGTCGTTAGAGTCATATGACTTCTCAATCAGTGCCTAACTTTTTAGTAAAACGTAAGTGATTAAGATCGTTCATGTTTGGTGTGGAACACAACTCTATCAGAGTTCGAATGATAACCCTCAGGGTATCATGCATGTGTTCCGTACTATCTCCATTCCTGCGTGAGAGATTTCTCCCGTCCTTTCGTCCTCCACCGCCCTATTTCCCGCCCTTCTCCTTGCAGTCAATCCCCTCCGACCTCCCTCCAGAGGCTAACTTGCTAAGCAATTTCCCACATAACCCCATTCTACCTCCTGATCGGACATCAACTGGGTGACTCGCGATCACCATGCCCACATGTCACTCGTCAAGTTTTTGACCCCACGCAACGACCCAATTAAGTCAACAAATGGTTGAGACAAAGCTTGTAGAACCAAGGTGAAGCAAACTGTCTTTAATGTATAGTAACTTGTCGGCAGAAAAGTCCATGAAAATGGGAACGTTATTCTCTTACCAACTACCATACCTGAATTAACTATTTGTGGAAATGATGGCATGAGAAAATGTTTGTACGTTTTTTGAAGCAAATTTGAACATTGATAAGATGTTTTTAAATGGATGTTGTGCGATTGATTGGCTTTTATAATAAAAATAATATCTCCATGTTAGTTAATAATATAAAATAGTTAATATAGATAGTTAATAAAGTTAGTTAATAAATATAACATATACATGTATTCTTTATTTCTAACTAAATTAATGGGATTTTAAAAGACACCTCTTTTTTGGAATTATTTCACCAATACGATTGGTGATAATACCTACAAATCAGATTGGGAACCATTTATTCTTTATCTAAGTGGTATGAGCACTAGAATAAATTAATTCATTTTCCTTTCTTTTTTGGCCAAGTTGGAATCTATTAAAATAGGCTGATAACCATTACAAGCATACTATTTCCGTTATTACATTAACTTTTCTGTTAAATTTATTTCCTGATAAAGGCTAAATAAAGGGCAAATGAAGGGCCTAAGGGTTATCATAGTAACAATTTCTCGAGTCCGCATGAATAACGTTGTCAGTAAAGATAAAATAGCTAAATATGGGAAAGAAATTTCTACCCTCTGCCAGAGTAATGTATGGATCTAGAAAATTTAAAGAATTATCATGATATCACTCACAAATAACTAGTATTTTAGGAATAATGTCATATATAAGTGTCATAAAATTATCTAACTATCGATCAGGAAAGTTTTATGAAACTACAATATCGTCTTTATTAAATATCTCTTTTACAAGCCGTCAAAAAGTTTTAATATCCCTTGTTCTCTACTCCACTTGTCTGAATTTCTCCTTTAAATCGTAAACTTCATCATCTCGCTCCCTTCTCAATATCTTATATCTTCATACTATTTATCTATCATAGTATTTTCTTTGTCGAATGCAATTTTAGGACGTCCGTTCTTCCAGAATCATACTCAACATAAAACATAAAAAAATTTTGTAAGTTATTCTGTTTGCACAGCATTGTTATTCTTAGCCTCAAAAAGCCTCTAATCTTTACTCCCACTGCGCACACATTTTTTCAAGATCATACAAAACTTCACTACGTACAAGTATTTCATCATAAATCTTTTTTAAAAGTTTTTCTGAAAATTCCTTCCACCAAAGCATTTCTTAACCTTTTATCGCCATCATCTTAGAGTAATAGTTTAACGCCCATGTTTCTCCCAAATGCTGTCCAGAAATGTGATTGTTCCAAGGGATACAAATATATTCAATCCAACCTAATTTTTGAATTAGTGTTCTACTCCATTAATTTATCAATATGACTACGTTTTTTCACGGAGTTGTTTTATAATACTGAATTAACAGACCTGATGGTACCGCTTATGTGACGATCTCGGTATTACCGTCAATAAATTATATGAAATAAATGAATTTTGCGTTATTACCAGGACTTTGAACTTGAAATAAGTTAATTAAAGGTCAACTGAAATGAAAAAAGTTTTGGGAAATTTAGGGGTAAGATAAAAGATCTATTGAAAATATTTTAAGTTTTTTTTTGCAACTACGAAGCTTGTATAAAAAGTATCGGGAACGATTTCGGAACCAAATATTTATTTTAAATATTGCTAGAGTTCCCCAAAATTCTTCAAAGTACATTCCTTGGGCGTCGACTTACTTTTGTCAACGACTTTCTCTGGTAGGCGAATATTTGAAGGTCCTTAAGGGTACGCTTGCAAGCTTCTTTGAGGGCACTTGTGCACTTCTTTGACGGGTCTCATGGTGGTAGGTGTCCCAAACAAAAATTGTTCCCGATACTTTTTATTCAAATCTTGCATATCTCCCGTACACTGGAAGATACAATTTAAACTTCTGATTGAATATATAGGGGAAAAGTATCTAACATTTTCACATATATATAACTGAAGATGGTATGGAATGATTGTGTGATGTGAGGGATAGGAGTGTTTAATGAGAGCTGGATTAGATAGCGTTGTCCGCAAAACAACAAATAAAACATATTTTTTGTTCCATTTGCGGGATATCTTCTTCTTTCTTGAATGGTGTTTATTTTTGCATTTTTTACCTCCTTCGTTCTAATGTCATCGCTCTTCTCCTTCACATCGAACCCATCCTTCAAGGAAGTTTATCGCAAAGGGTTACTGAGTTTAGAAGTTGATGGGTGTCGGCAATCTCCGCCACTCGAGTCGCTGCCCGCCTTTGAAGCTCAGGGAATACATTTTCGCACCGTCATTCTCCCACCACGAGGTCGCGTTCTCGTCGAATGGGAGAAAGAGTGACGGGAACGGGGGCCGCGAATCCACGCGGTCAGATCCATCAACACGTCGACGGGCTCCGGGTTAATTTTTTTTACGCAACGGAAACGCGTGTATCATCACATTGAACGCATGTGTACAAACAAACGCACACTCTAACAGGACACTTTGTTGTCGCATGTGAAGCAGCTCATTCATAAACTTTAAAATCGAGCAAATAAATAGAGTACGACAGCCCATCCGAGGCAATTCAGTGAGAATGCTCAACCAGCCCTTAAGGTGAAATGGAGATTTTACACGGTCATGCAGGAAAAACTACTACATATGTTCAGAAGGTAATATTGAATTTGTTATACTTAAAAAGTATTAATGTTATTACCATTAGGCATACTACCGTTTAATGTAGGTATTAGATGAGACAGACTGATCAATTGTCCATATCTTTGCTTCTCCTTATAAAACATCCTGACGTCCGACACCACAATTAAACACACTTCAATTTCACATAAATGTATTTCCTTCTGGTTAAAATTTGGTCCAACATACCTATCCTATTCCTTCCTCTTCCTAGCCTGTCCTCCTTTCGATTACAGTATCCAACATCCCACCATCAATCGGAATGCTCTGCGTCCATCTTTCCTGTCTACTTTGGATTTATCCCAACAATCCTCTCTCCTCTCCCACCATGGCTAGTACTTCTTCGTTTGTTTTTCTTTCTGTCCCCTTCACCTTTTCTATACTTGTCAACAAACTTCAAAATACTCCGATCGACGCCTATCGTCCTCCTTCAACGACCATTTTACCGCGCCACACAAAAACCACACACCATATCAAAGCTTGCACTATTTTCTTAACATACTTGTTCACTAACCGTGCCATCAATAGCCTCCTAATGAATTATTAAGTTAGTAGTAGGACGTCAGGATGTAGTAATTTTTAGTAGTTTTTATCTAAAATTAAAGACATCTACATTAATTTTATTTTTCCACTTGCATTAGGTATGATCCACCTATCTTCATTCATCGCGGCATCATGTTATTTGATAATGGCACTGAATAAACCTTTCGGCTCTGGCATTAAAATAGATTTGCCTGGTGTTAGCTCTTCATTAATTTTAAAACGATGGAATGATATCTACTACCTCAAGCAAAGGAACAAGTGGTAGCCTACCGGTGGAAAATCGGACCCGTGGGACGCGTGGTCAATGATTTCCAAGCCAAACATTCAAATTTGTTGAGCGGTTTGATTTTCGATATGTTGGTCACACTGAACGTAAAACTCTGTTTTAACATTTACTAAAATTAATCTTTTTAAACAAATGACTTTAACGGTAGTAAAAACATTTGTTGCATAATAAGGCTTACAAATGATAATTATGCCGTTTTGTTCTCTGCGGTAAAAACCCTTTCGGAGAACTTTCAAATGCCTAATTAATACTCAAAGTAAGTATTCAAATTTTGCACTTGCGTAACTGTCCTTCCGTGTGTGCGATACGAAAGTCTTTACGAGGTCATTCCTAAGCGGAACATTACTATCTTGCCTACGATCGCGGTCTCCTTGGTTAAATGTTACCCTTCTACTCATATATCTCTGAGCTCACACCCTTCACTTTCACCTTAACGATCACTGCGCAAGGGTCCAACAGAAGGCCCCATTCCCTCGTCATAGTCACCCCTCTTTGAACCCATTGCCCGCGAATGACGCCATATATTCAGCATTAGAGTTAAAGCCACTTTTAAGGGTCTATGACCGGAGGGGTTGTGGTTACTGTTGAAAAATTGGAGATTGTGATGACAGTATCCTTGGTAATACGTGTATCGGACGTTATTGAAATAATATTCATTACGGAGCAATTAAACTTTAGAGTTCCTAATTACGTATGATTTGCGTACATTGGCGTATTTATCTCTGAGAGATATACTTGTAAATTTTAGATGTACAGTAAGTCCTGAATTTATGTATCAGGCGATACTACATTCTCGATAAATATTTATTATGTTTTTAACATGAATTCTTTTGGTAAATAGAGTTAAATTTACGAAAATACATTATCGACTATGAATTTTGAACAATTATAGTGACTAATTTTCTTAGAATTTGTAGATTAATTCCTATAGATGAGTGCATACATTTAAGGAAATTCAAGTAAAAAACTAATTCTAGGGGACCAATAAACTTGTTACTTCATGATATTTGAAAGCATTAAACTTGGTTTCGAAGTTATCACGTGTGGTGTCTTTTATGAGCTACTAACCTACACACCCAGATAACCCAGAAAGCTCCCGCGGTATCAGCAATCCGCCGAGAGAGCCTTATTATAGCTCAGCCTCAAACGCGTGCATTTGGTATTATAGTAATACTATATTTGCTAGAGTCCATTCAAAAATTCGATTTCCGATATGGGTGTAGGCTATTAAGTCATTCTGAAATTGGGGAGTAAGTGGTTTACATGGCGAATATATGTGAAATGAGTGACGGGGGAATAGGAAGGGGGATTTCATAGCGGTAAGAGAGAGAGGAATGATGGGAAAAGTGTGGGGGAAAATGAATGTCGGAGAGGCAAAAAGAACCTGAAGTTGGAAAGCGGATGGGTCACATGATCGCGCTAAGGGTAACACTTACTTCATTCTGCCGAAGGTAATGAAAAGTCTAATTAAATTTACAGGCCTGAAGATTGTATCCAGACCGAAATGTGATAACTCTAATTGCCCTTCGTGGTCCAACAACAAATACTCACGTGCTGGATCGTATGGAGTGCTTGTAATTGGGTCGAATACCTGTTAACCTCCATACTTTTCCTCAAGGTGCTTCTTTATAGGGATATGTTGAAGCAATTCCTCATGCGAAAGTACTATCTGCGAAGGTTAACAACGCAAAAATGAATTAACTTGAACATTTGAAAATTTTATCAGTATAAAATAAAGACAAAAATCCAAAACTTGTAATAGAGATTGTATATCTTTTCCACTCCTTGTTTTTCCTCAGCCCCCTCCATCATTCCCTATTCCCGATGAATTCTCAATTTGATCACCTAATAGATGTCTTCTTTACTTTGGAAACCTCTCGACTTTTCAATTTTAGTTTGGCCGAAGTGGGTCGTATCTCTTATCCTCTGTCGCCAAACGTTCGCCCCTTTTCTCCTAATTTCTCGTTTATTTTTCTCTCTCTCTTTCTGCCGCACTAGTCCTGTACAATGTATTTCCCCCATTTTCATTCCTTGTGTCTGGCGTTGCGGGGTCTTCATCGAGCATCGGTTTGCTAAAACCGTTTTTCGAGCAACGCAATGTTATTCCATTATTCGGTTTTCCAACTGGGCGATGATTCAATTTTCCAAGTTTTTGACGCCATGTCCAACCAAGATGGAGTTACTTTCGTTGATTACGGAGCTTTGAAGAAGGGGAATGGAAATATGCTCCATCCTTTTTTGCGTGTAGGGAATGGACGTACATTAAAAATATAAAGCTGAATCAGATTATTCTTAATGAATATTATGGCTCAAGAGGAAAGTAATCTCATATTTCAGTCCTCATACGTTCAAATTAATATCGTAGAGGCTTGTCTGACTTGCATTTATTGCATTTTTGAAGCACCGGACTGAAAATTATAAAACTCATTAGTGAAATGAGCAACCAATTCCTTTTCAATACGGATTAATAAAAGTAGTAAATCAATGCCTGTTCAGGCTGAAATCCGGACTACTGTAGTTTTGGAAAGTTACACATAATGAGGGTAGAGAAAAAGACTTTGCACTACCGCATAAAATTTTCTTACTTCACACGATCATGGTTTCGATCCTGTGATGACCTTATGGTGCATCATCATAAGGTGACATACGTGAAAATTTTTTCAACTTATACGTATAGCCTGGCTCCAAGAGGGGAGGAAGGAAGGGGGAGTAAGGGAGAGGGGGTGAGTTGAGTATTAGTGCAGCAACCTATTAGTGGGCTAGAGCAGAGGGGTGTTTGTCCGCAATGGTTTGACCCCCATTAAAGGACGGTCGATGATCATCACTTCCTTAGTGGGGTTGAGTTTGTGGGGAAAGATTTTGGAATCTTTTAGGAAATTTAGGAGGGGGTAAAGGGAGAGGTATCTTCTAACTCCTCCAAAGCATTCAACCTTCGTTCTTTCTTTTCTGTGTGAAGAATGTCCAGTGTGAAGTTACTGGTATGATTCTTTTCCAAGAGGTAATTGCCGAATGGAGATCTGTTGTTTTTCTTTTTGAACCTTGATCAATGGTCTTTAATCCTAGTATCAAATGTCCTTCCCTTCTGTCAAATGTAGATGCATTGCAGTTCGTGCAATTGAGTTTATAAACCCCGCCTTGTTGCATTATGTACCATAAATCATTATGTGGAAGCACAAAGTTTCTTTCTCTACCCTCATCATGAAGAAATTCCACAAAGTTAAGCCTGAAACTGTTATGTTTAAATTACTCATAGCTTTAAAGTTAAAATTAGAAATTATTTTTAATTAATTAATTAATAATGGATTTATTGTCAGCCATTAAATCTAGCCAACAGACCATAGATAGTTAATATCTTATATTCTCAATATTTATGGGGTCCTTAAGGTAGAGGATATAAAAATCGCCGCAAATTCCTAGCTACTATTTCAGAACATCTTTTAGAAAGTTATGTACGAAAATAATATGTTTATTTCTTAGATGGGTGGCCTAAAACCTGACTTTGTGACTATGTCTGACTCTTACTTGTGACCCTATAAAACCTGACTCTGTGACTTGTGAAATGATATAACTTTTCTAGATGCTCCCATCTCAGCTTTCAGCAGGTTCTAGGGTGGCTTGACCATGCTCCATAGTAGAGTTCCCTAAAATTTAACAAGGTTTGTTATGTCTGACCGTTATTATTTGTGGCTATCGTCCTAAAATACAAAAAAGCAATATTAAACGATTACTAAAAATCTCAACGTTGACGGGGAAATTAATTTGAGATGTCTCCAGCATAGATTATGATGTTTATTATGCCTGGACTATTTATCACTCGACCAAAAGGGGGGCAAGATTGACCTTAACTTTTGGCAGCATTTGTTTTCTTAAATCTACACGAAATGATATAACAACCTGACACCACTTCATAGCCGAACAATCTTAATAACTAGTTTTCTATTGGTACAATAATATTTTTCATTTTATTAATGATATACGGCCAATATTTTGTAAAACATAGTCAAAAATATTTAAAAGCGAGTATGAAATTCCTTAGAAGCAAAGTAATCTTCGTTTCCTTCTGTCTTTTTTTAAAGAATGCACAATCAACTTCATCTTGATAGTGTTTTAGCTGATCTATTTGCGTTAAAGATTGAAATTATTTAAGTATTTCACTTAATTCGATGTAAAATACCACCGAAAAGTAAACCGAATTACTTTGAAAGCTCATATTCCATAACTCTCTTATTTCTTTTTATAACTAGAAGAGGTTCAAGCGCCAGGGAGCAAAGAATAATTGTGACCTTTTTCGGGGGCTCTATAGAGATAAATATGTATTTCTTCCAATTAATATTTCTTTAGCTGAATTTAATGGGACACAGAGCGAGGCTGGAAGAATAAATTTGTCTGGATTAAGAAAATTAGGTCTCTTGAGAACCTGAGAAGACGGTGATGCCTCTGTTCGCATCACCTAGTACGCGTTTTATATATGAAATCGGTAGAAACAAGAAAATGATGCTATCATGCTTTTCTTCGATAGCAAAAATACGGTGAATACATGTGCATCATTAGTTCGAGAGGAAAAGCGAGTGTAGGCTACAGTAATAACCGTGAGTAGCTCTCCATTCCATTTGTTTCCTACAGGAAGTTTGGTAGAGTGGATGGGACTTTGGAGAAAACAGGGAGGGAGACAAAAGAACGGAATGGAGTAAATAAAAGTTTTTTTTTGATTTCGTGAAATATTCTGATTCAGGGTCTGTCGAAGGGTAAGAATCAGGAAGCAATTCTAGTTTAAGCGGGCTGAAGGAACATTTTCGCCCAGACGATTTGAGAAAGTGGACTTTCACTACTCCAAGGCCGACCTCCATTATCGTCTCAAGACGAAATCCCTCAATAACTGTAGAAATTTATCCGGTCGATAAAACTGAAGGACTGGGACAAAACATTGATGTATACAGCGAAAGATAGAAATACAATTATTGACTCTTCTTCCAAGGAATGCCTTAAGGAATGATATCCCATTTGATTTTTAGTTGATAATATCTGAATAAACGTAAAATCAAACAGAAATGCTTATAAATAAGTTGCATGACTATTATTTCGACTTTTGCATAAAATAAAAAGAGGTAAAGATAAAGAGTACTTTTTAAAAACGCAAACGCGACCATGCACCGACAATGTATCTGTACGAGAGGGGCATAGTACGTAATTAATTAGTGAAATACCCAAGAAAAAGTCACAAAAAACTGAGGGCACTGAACAAATAATGGAGAGTCTTTGTAGATCTGCAATGGGTAGGCACTCGAGAAGGCCGCTGAGCGAGAGAGCTTAGTTCTGAAACGATGAAAAGCTTAGTGAGCGCTGTAGTGAGAGAGACTGGAAAAAGGATGCCGCCATTACGTCGGATAGGAATTGTGTTGGAGAAACGCCATCCATTCTGTTTTGTTTTGGTTTGCTCTATCTCTCGCAGACGCACATAAAACGGAAGTGCAGGGGCACATCCTTCTTCGACCCGGAGAACGTCAAAGTGCTCCCCCAATGGGAGCGGAAGTGGATTCTAAGAAATATACTCTTTACTGTCGAGTCTAATGAGTGACGCCATATCGGTTACCCCATTTCACTTCAGGGACGACGAATAATTCGCCTCAAGCAAGATACATAAAACAAAGTCGCATTCGTCCCCTCGAAGAGAGCCAGTCACACTCTCAGTCACATTAACTCGTAAAAGTTATGCACTGCAGTTCTACATTAATGTTTTTGGGGAGAGAAAAGGCGGTCAGAGAGGTAGTCAGGCGCGCTGTGACTATCGGGCCAAAACATGCCGTTCCATTGTAAATAATTTAATTAAAGTTCATCAAGTGGATTTTTGACCATCCTAAAAAGAGGACGCTACGCGCAGGCCATATAAACAATTATTTACCTTAAACAAACCTCAGATATAACGTTTTTTAGATAAATTTAACTATATACTTATAGACAAATTTCAAAGAAACTGCGGGAGATTCCGCAACAGTAACTTTAACGGAGTCATCCGCTACGGGTGCATTACAATGCAACAATTTCAGAGAGTAAAAATCATAAAAAAATATGAATTGTCAGTCGTTTGGATTTTTAATCCAAGTCTAGGAAAGGGAAAATTATAGGTTTTACCCTTTCAGTGTGTTTTAAAGATAATGTTATCCAATAAATATTTATAAGAAGAAAAAGAACTCTACTCCGATGACGGATGACAAAAAATTATTACGAGAATTAACTTTTTCATGTATTAAAAATGTTTTAATTATTATATGCTATTTTATTATCCACCATTGTTCTCCGTTTTTATACCACAATCCAAAACCTCATAAGTTTCCCGAAAGTATTTTTGAATGACGGAAATGCGATCTACTGAAGTCCCTTTTTTCGCTATCTTAACGATAGCGAAAAAAGGGACTTCATGGGATGAATGGGAGACGACTAATGAACCCCCGCTAGAGAGAGTAATCAGGCCCCACTACTTGACTTTCTTGTTCCCAGTTTCAAAGTGCTTCACGTAGGAAAGCAGACAAGTTAATGACCAAGAGGAATAGGATTTTCACCCTTTAGCTAAAATTTTCGCCGAGTCACTTGAACTTATATCCCGGAAGGTTTCGGATCGTAACGCGCTTAACAGCCTTCTTCCCAATGACCCGAGCGAAAGATAAATAGGCAGGTTCTAATTAGGTGAGCCGTGCAAAAGTTCATAAAACATGGCTCTCCATTTACTAGGCATTTAACGAATATTAATTAGCCAAAAGTCCTTGGCATGCAAAATTCCATCACACCAAATCCAACACACCACATTCGTGACGTCGCGGATGCTCATAAAGTCACATCAGTTTCGTCAAAAATCACTGAGTCACCATCTTTCTAACTGGCATTAAATAATGAATTTGTTTCATTGCAGTATATACGACAAAGATTTATTTTTTTCAGGGGCAACAAAGGATTAAATATACATCCTTTTCCACAAGTTTTTCTCTTATAAAATTTCCTCCGGGGAATGGAAAACCTTACTAAGATACTAGTTAGGTATAGCAGTATGGATTGTATGAATCACAAGAAGTATTATAATAGGAATTGAAAACATACATTTCCAAATTAGCATACGGTTTCAAAAAAATCTTTGGAGTATTTTGTCACATGGCCAAAGAGAGGGAGAACGACAGTTTTCAAATTATCGTGGCAAAGGAGAACTTTGAAGACATCTGGAACACTACCAATGAAGAGGTGTAGGGTAGCGAAATTGAGGTTTCTCTGTGAAAATACGTAAATAAAATAAGTATGGAAACGAATCGACAAATGTGTATAACTTGAGCCACGAAAATTTAAATAATGCATCATAGAAGGGTGGGCAGAACTTGATTTGATAGAGAGTTTTGGGAAAGGTTTCACAACGTTCGTAGATCATTGAAGATATTGAGCGAAGGATTTACTGGGAAGCGATGAAGAAAAAACGATGAGGCGGAGAACGTCGGAGAGCTATCAGTCCCAAACAATCAAACGACAGACGTTTACAGAAGAAGGGCCCTCTTTTGAAAGTTTTATGGCAAGATTTTTTCTTTCGATCAGCCAACTCGTGTGAGTGTCTTTCAGTCACAATGGAGACCAAAGGTGTCGCGAATATGAGCCGTCACGCTAAACTGATAACTCAAACTGGATCATTAGGTGGGATTGGGGATCATTTTTAGTTCTTTATAGCGTGCCGAAGATCGGGGATGGTTTAATTGCTTAAAAAAAGTTTGACACAAGTGATCCACGTCACCTTATGAGTTCACGCGCTTGGAAATTTTCGAATCGCTTTTTCATTGTGTTAGTAAAATCATAGTGTAGACTATAGACTTATATAGGCTTGGATATGGTACTCGACCACTGTAGGCCTTTTTTAGGATAGAGAACAGATCATTTAGTGGGTCGGTAATATCTGGGGCAGGTGCAGATAACATCATTAATAAACATATAAATGTAACGGACAACACTGGCATAGATGTAGAAAGACATTAAATACACACTTCTCCACAAACGCGTGTTAAATTACAGTCAGAAATAAATATGGGCGTAATACAAGATAAAAATAACCTATCTCTCCTTGTATTAAATTGCAGAAGCCTCACAAATAAAACAGCGGATCTGGAGCATATAATTCAAAGTTATTCTGCTGATATAGTATTAGGTACAGAAAGTTAGATGTGTGATGATATAAATGACCGAGAAATTTTCCCAATGGATTTCACAGTTTACCGACACGATAAAGGTAGAAGGCCCTGGGAGGAGTTTTCTTGGCAGTGAAAAGTAATTTGAAAGAAGGAAATTTGTATTTGAAAATAATAACATAGAAAGTGTTTGATGCACCTTAATGCGATCTAATCAACCCACTATTAATTTGTTCTCTTTCTATAGAACTCCAGACTCAGATTTTAAAACACGTCATACCCTTAATGAACAAATATACAAATTTACGTGTAAAAATAATAACAGCATCAAAATAACTGGTGGTGACTTTAACCTCCGTGGTATCGATTGGTACAGCAATAACGTTAAATCTCAGACGTGCGATCGAAAATCTTGTAATTCCTTATTAAAATCGGTTCCAAGAAACTGTCTCCATCAAGCAGTACGCATGCTCACCCGTTGAAAGAATTTATTGAACCTATTTCTTACGAACACACCGGAACGTATTATGAGTGAAAACACTGACAAGGGCTTGAGTGACCATAAATCCGTTAATGCCAACTTCGACGTAGAGATAAAAAAAATATTAAATCAAAAAGAAAAAAATATAATTATCATAAAGCAGACTTTGAAACGTTTGCCAGTCAATTAAAATTTTCACTAAGCGCGTAGTATATGCGCCACTGTGGGTGTGGGTTTGCATGGATGTGTTGATTTTGAACAGGTGGCGACCTAACACCCCCACCACACGCCCTTGCGGAGGTTTGGGGTGTATTATGTAGATGTAGACTAAAGACAGTCACTCGTCCTCGTAATATATGCTGATAACGTAAAACAGTCGCCCTGACTAATAATGACACATTTTATTTAGTTCCTTGAAGTTGTGTGCAAGCACATCCATATTATTTGCATTAATATTTATGGTAGTCTACTGGTTAAGATAATTATTGGGTGGGCATCCTGACGAACACCACTGTACATCTAAGCCTCAAACAAACCATCTAACTTGACCACCTAAATTACAATAAAACCTTCCCTTTGATTCCGCATACGTAATACCGCCAAAAATCCTTATTATTTTCTCTCCGTATCTCGCCTGTCTGACATTTTCATCTCTATCAGTCTTTAACATTTAAACGCCAACAGAAATGCCTTGAATCCACTTTTCTTGCTCCATTTGAATTTTCTGAACAACCCTCTCTCCTCAACTGCCATGCTTAGTACTTACTGACTTGTTTTATTTACCGTTTTTAATTAATTTTAGTACTCTGCAAGGCACCGCTAGGGTATGTGGCAGGGGGTTGATTCACGTCAGACTAATTTGATCTGAATGTAACCCTACCGCGGTCGGAGAATGTTATGCTGATCCCTTTCCGTTCGTAAGAAAACGATACCTAAATGTTCATCACATTTGAACAATCTCAGAGTGTAAAAATTACTTGACCTAAGTGGGACTCGAACCCCGATGGGTTGAATACACACCAGACTAATTTTCACCCGAAAATGAACCTACCGCGGTTGGAAAATATTATTCTGATCCCTTATCGTTCGTGGTAAAAATGAGATCTTAAATATATCTGTTTTACGCTTAATCTCTCTAATTTTATTGACAAAATCTCTCCTACCATAGCACGATGTGGGTAAAAATAAGTTTTTAACATCACTGCTATGGAGACGTCCTTAGAATCTATGAAAGAGGTGTAATATGTAATTTAATCTTCGCTCCGTGAGCGATTCCCAGCCTGGCTCTTCTAATATTTCGGATACGCTGCTAAGTTTATCATAATATGCTATATCTTAGTACCAAGATTATACGAATTCTCTGGGTGAAACTAAGCTAATGGCTAAATTTACTGTCCATAAAAATGTACAAATCTAGCTCCTCTACGCTGCACGCGATCCGATTCGGCAATTAGTCAATCTCTGGGAAGATCCCTTATACTTGCAGCATATTCTAAATAAGGTCTAACCAGCGAAATTTAACATTTCTCTTTGACCTTTTCATCACATTTATCCAATGCTCTTCTAATAAGTCCTAATTTTTTGTTAGCTTGTTCACATATATCCCGTATGTGTTTCACCCAGGAGAGGTCGGGAGTGAGGGTAACGTCTAGATATATAATTGAGTCTACACATTCCATTTCGGTGTTCCCGATGCAGTAGACGTTCGGGAGAATTTACCGTACATATATAATGAAACAAAGCAAGGACTCTCGACCTAGATACATCCTCAGAGTACTGCACAATAATCATAAGTCCTCTCAGGTAGGGTTTCCCAATCAATGGCTGGCATGAAGATTGTGGTGGAGAAATTTCAAACAAGTGGCGACGAAAATCACACTACTAATTGTGTCGCAATCAAACAAGATTTAACATTTTTTTAATTCAAAAAGAATAATCAATATTTCATGTTGATACAATGGAATTTTTACAGTCATCATTTTATAAACGTTTTATACATGTTATAAATAAACCAAGTTGAAAGAATTTTTGTCAGTCGTTCACGGGACTCAAAATTGTGAGTAAGACGGTCCGTGAATCGCTTTCCCAGGCGATATTCTCCCCCTCCTCCCCCTTCGATCAAATAACTCCCCTTAGGCGTGACATGTAAATCTCCTCCGTCCCAGTCCTCCGGAAATCAAGTTAAAAATACACTCGGTGAAAGACGTATCCTTAGGAGGAGGATGGATATCTTGCCTCTATGCCCTGCGCACGCGAAGTATTTACGCGGGGACGAAGGCAGTGAAGCCGCTTTTGTAAAACATTTCCTCATCCCTACCCTGCAACCTCACGACCCACATCCACTCCCTCCTCCCGTAACAAAACGTTTCCCCCACGACGTCACTATCGCCGGTTGCCGCCGAGTTAATTGGACGCCACCGCGCGTAGCGGGAGGAGAAGTTTCGAGGTGGGGGTGGGTTAATTGGGGTGATGGGGTGGTAGAGCACTCTCTTGCAGGAGAAAAGGGAACGAGATTGGTTAGGGTGGCCTTATTTTTCTCCGTCTCTTTCCCAACCCCCATTCAACAACCTCTCTCTCCTCTCTCAGAACACAGAGCGTGTGGGTGGATGACAAAAAGGAAATGCGTTTAGGCGGTGTCGTTTTGGGGTCTTGCCTAATACCTCGCAGATGAATTTTCAGGGACGAGTTTCCGGTTGGGCCTGTGCTTTAGATATCTGCGTCTAAGACTGTCGCGTCGTCAACGTGACTGGGACCAGTTTCCGAGATCTTTCAGGCGTCACCAAGGAGTAAACTGAAATTGGGTTGGGTGATAATACCCATCTAGTTTGATTATCTCAAGATGTTATATCGTAGTAATAAGATTATGTGGATTCTCTAGGTGAAACTAAGCTGAGTGCTGAATTTACTGTCCATAAAAATTCATTATACTCTACGTTATATCCAAATATCCAGGTGTTCTGATTTAGAAAAGTGTGATTACCAGACAAGGAATTAGTTATTGTAATACTGAGTCATATCCAAAGAGTGGAATCGATATCATCTAGATGAAATGTAAAGAGTAGATCAGTGACAAATCAGAAAAGGTGATGGTGATTTTGTTGGGATAGTCTCGGAATTGTGTAAATCGATCGTCTTTAAAGTGGTAAAACAATAACGGGAGAGTATTACGCATCATAAATTGACAAGCTGATGGCATATATTTAAAAAAAATCACCACATTTGAAGATAAAAATGATTTTCCATCAGAGCAACGCACCTGCTCACACTTCGGCCGTCACCCAGGATAAAATTCATAAATTGTACTTCAAATTGGTTGACCACTGAACGTGTTTACTAGATCTATCCCCCAGGGACTTTTCCTGTTTTCTAGCATTAAAATTTTACTAGGAAGACAAAGAGTTTCATCGGACGAGGAGGTTATCGCATACATAAACGCCTATTTTGGGACTCAAACACTATTTGAAAGGGTGTAAAAGGTTAGAGCATCGCTGTAAAAAGTGTATTAACTTAAAACGAGACTATGCTGAAAAATAAATATGAAGAAAAAAATATATCGTTTATTTGTTAGACCATAAACATTTCAGACTACTCTCGTAGACTACTGGACCGAAAACAATTGTTAGAGAACACAACAAGTTCAATCCTTGGAATCCATAGATAATGTAAGAATATTGACCTGAAAATGAAATGTGTGTGATACACACTATTGTACGTATTTATTCTCGTAGCTCTTTCCAATTGTATGCACATACAGGTACGTAGGATACATTGTGTACAAAAATATTTTCAAAACAAAATATGCCTTAAATAAACAAAATATAGAATATATAGATAACATTTAGATTATAAAATAGTATAATTAAATATTTGGAAATACAGGTATATGCATATTATGTATCTTAATAATAATAAAATCAGAAAATGAATATCTTTGCTTATTTGGGGAAACATTACACCAAGTTAGGGATTCTAATTTTTTGCCTTGACTGATGACGCCTTGATTACTGCTTCTCTGTTTCGGTGATTGACACCATTCCCAAATCTGTAACATAGAGGTGAGAACCCGCGAGTTGGCGCATGTCTGGGCTACAGTCATTTAAACCTCCCGGGTTGAATCAAGCCCACTGCATACATCCAATAGCCGCCTACACATCCCCTCCCACTTCCTTGTCCGTTTCCTATTCGTCCCTTACCTCTGCTCTCCTCATCCAACCACACATATCCTCTCCGCTCTTACCCCGAGAACGGCATTCTGATGGTGACGGCCGTGCCGTAGAAACGTTATAACTTCAGATGTGAATGTCCTTTCTTTGTAATTCTGTGTTTAAAACGTTTAAATCAATATTTTTATATAAATGTGCGTCGCCGAAGAGCTTTCTGTTTCGAAGGTATATACACGTATATTTAGCTTGATTTACTCATTCTTGCTTATCTGTGCGCAATGTTAGAGAGGCGCAGGATACGTTACAAATATTGAAAAATTGTGGACAGGAGTATGGACGAATTTTTCTTTTTCAATAGGTATTCGAAAGACGGAATCACATTTTTCCTGACGAGCTCACGAAAACAGATTAATGTCCAAAGCGTATAGGGATTACTTGCATCGCTCAATGTGACCGCGGCTGTATTATCTCCACAGGAAAATATTCTATAATAGAACTGATTTAAGACTTGTTATTCCACCCTTTGTGAAAGTGAAAATTATCATAGTGGGTGCAAATAGTTGGTAGCGATGCCAGGGTCAGATAGACTTCACATGATGGTCGTTAGCCATACAATATACTTCTTTCTCACCATCGCCCATTGTCTTAATTTGTGTCTCTAAATTGGCCTTTTCGTCCAAGCTCGACCTCTCTTCTTGTATTGCCTCTTTTCCTCCGCAGTCCTCGCGCCATCTCCCCCCTATTCCCACCTCCTCTGTCCCTCTTTGTAAACTCATATCGCCCAGGTAATGAAGGCGTGCGCGAAGCGCTTTTTTTAAAGGCAATTTTCGAAAATTTTTCGGCATGGGAGCATGCAGGTAATTGGATTTCCTCCCCGACTTCTCTCCCCATCCTCATCCTTTGTCCTTTTGACCATGACAGAGATTGTGGAATGAACGAAAACAACCAAATCATTATAAATATACGCATATATATATTCATTCAAACATAGAAATAGGTATAAGGAAAGGGGATAGGAAAACACATAAAAGGCGAACACAGGACATGTGGGGAAGGCGGTTTTTGAGCAGATCACGAAAGTAAAAATATTTCCCAAACCGGGATTTGAACACCGGACCTTCCACTTGCCGGGTACTGGTTCCCTGAGATCTGCGATGTTTTAAGACGCCCAAGTGCTCCGAATCATTTGCCAAAGGAAGGCTTTAGGGAGCTGTTCCACCCACCAAAAGAGAAATAGACAATACACACAAGAAGAGGGGACAGTTGGTTAGAAACCACATGTCCTGTGTTCGCCTTTTATGTGTTTTCCTATCCCCTTTCCTTATACCTATTTCTATGTTTGAATGGATATTTGTGCGCCGTATGGCGGGACTTCGTATTTGAATGTGTATATATATATATATATATATATATATATAATATATATATATATATATATATATATATATATATATATATATATATATATACGTATATATAATATAAAACAATTCTTTTCTTACATATTCCAAATTTATTTTTACACAATCTCAGGTCAACGTATTTTTAATAGCAAGTTTAAGGTATCTGCATTACATACGCGATAAACAAATTTTAAAAATAAGTTTTGGTTCCAAAAACACGGTATTATTAGAACTTCATATCTGAGGCTAGTTGAGGCCATCGATATTCGCGCAGAACCGCAGTATTCGACAAGACCTTTTTGTCCGTCGAGAGGCCTTGAACTCGCCTCGCACCAGGCCTCATTGAGCGGCGCGTGAGCACAAGTACTGAGAGCTGGGGAACCTCTCCTATGCACCAGATATTTTTTTCTGCAGTTCAATTCAAATTTCAAACGACAAGCATGGCTGTCATGGGTGCTGTGGCATAGAAGTATCAATTTAGGTCTTAGTTGACGTTCAACCTGACACCCTTTTATGGTCGTTAGAGGTAAAATATGGTAAAAAGAGTTCCGAGCTGTTATGCACGTGAAACTACTCGTTTGGTACGTAAAGAAAGTACAAGTATATATGATTCGACAGCATAATTTATTGATGAAATTTGATTTGAATTGAATCTCCCTTCAAATTAGAAAATTATGCTCCCACATCCTGTATTTTAAAAACTTTTCCAGCGTCTCTTACTGTCATTTTTGGATATTTTTCCAATTTTTTTAACACAAACTTGTTACTACAATCGGAATCATACAATGAAAGATGTGAAACTTTGATTTTGGACCGACCAAACTTACCGCAAAGAGGTCGGCATACGAAGAATACAAGGCGAAAGACGCTTTGAACACCACAGAATAATTATATTCGCATGTTTTTACTTAACATTTCAGCAGATGGTGCCTTAACGTTGTTATTTTTAAGTTATTTCTCACTTGCAAAACATCGGGATGTCGGGAAAGTGGGACAAAATTGCAGAGTTAGGTACCCAGTTGAACTGATGAACTCCACAACGATTCCTTCTCCCATCGAACAGTATATAATGAATATACATACGCACCTTTCCAAATTTTCCGCACTATTTCCAAAGCTGGCGTTCTACATCCCATGCCACGCAAATTTCGGACTGTTTGCGTGATGCCGCGCATATTTAGATGTGGATGAAAACCGATGCATATGTATGTGATATGACCGCGACATAAAGAAGGACTTAGACACGTACCTTTGGGGAGAGCACAACGATTGCTTACATTTTAAATATTATCTCTCGGATAATGGAAATGCCTTGACTTTGAAAAAACTATACCCGTGAGGTTTCTATACTATACACAAAGAGTTTTCACCATGCAAAATCTCGTAACAGCTAAAATACCCAGAACTACTTCTTTCGTCGAGCGGGGTTTTAATAATTAACCTTTTGGGATAAAATACTCCACAAAGGGATTCAATGGAGACTTACGTAAGAAAATGTTTTTACATAGGTAACCGTTGGGCGTTCCTTACAGAAAGCAGACAGGCGGGAGGGCAATTTTTTAGTTTGTACATTTGAATTGCTAAAGGAATCACTTAAAACAGAGAATGAATGTTCCTTATAAATTAAATAGAACTGTGCATTATAATTGACAACACAGGCAAGGTTTTTCGTATTCCGAGAAATGAGGGATAATGTGCTTTGCGCAACTTTAAGCTAAGGACTCATAGGTTTTTCCTCTACGAGTTGGGGAAAGAGTTGAAGCATTAATTAATATATTCTAGAATAATTAGCCTTTCTCTACCCTTTAAACTGCAAAAGACTTAGGAAAGTCATAATGGAACCAAAGTAAGGAGACGTCCCTGTTGTTTTTGTGAATTTACGGTACATTAGTTTATCTTCAATAATCTTGCTACCTTTATGCAGTATTACCCTCTCCTGATGTTATCAAAGTTGCCTTGTATTGCAGCGAATATTAAACTCGTATGTATCGCGAAAATAAAGCTAAATTGGAATAGAAGCAAAAAAAAAGGATTAGAAAAATTTTAGTAAATGCCTCTTTCAACGAGTTCCGATGCATACAACCCACCTCTGGCGAAGAAAAAATACCAAAAACCAGGGAAATGAAAAATCCAACAGCAATATTTGGTCGCTAAAGGAAGGGATAAAAATTAAAGCGGTGGCAACGATATATTTTGGAGTGTGTCGTTAGTTTGTATCGATGCCAAAGATACTTTTTTCAAATTAAAATAGTCACCTACGCCTGTACACCACCAACTAGCCACTCGTGGAAAATACAGAAAACAAAAGAAAAGACACTAATATAGGAAGGTATTACTGGATTAAAGCCAATAGCCCGGAAGTTTAGTCGCATCAATTGGAATACATCTACAGGGTTCGTCCGGAAAATAAGTGTCTTGACAAATAAGTCTTTTTTGACAAAAGGGGAGTCGTCCACTACGAATTTGTACCTGAACGACAAACTGTAAATGCTGCATTTTACGTCAAAGTGCTCGACAGGCTTCGAAAACGAGTCGCCCGCGTCCGGCCAGCGATCAAAAACATCTGGCGGCTGCATCACGACAATGTGCCGTCTCACACCGCGCTTGTCGTGTCGGACTTCTTGGCCAAGCACGGCGTGGCAACGCTGCCACACCCGCCCTACAGCCCGGACTTGGCACCACCGGACTTCTTTCTATTCCCGAAGATAAAGAGGAGTTTGAAAGGAACGCGATACGGGACTTTGGGCGCCGTCAAAGAGGCCGTGACGACGTGTCTTCGAGAGGTTCCCGATGATGCCTTCGCGGGAGTGTTCCAGGAATGGGAACGCCGCTGGAACAAGTGTATCGACTCACAAGGCTCCTATTTTGAGGAATATTAGCTTAAGATATGTAAAAGTGTAATAAATTTTTTTTCCTGAGCTCAGTACACTTATTTTCCGGACGAACCTTACATTACACATCAATGATATCAATGAATAGCAGCAAACAGGCCAGTTTTCATGGGTATAAACGGTATTATATACACATTACACTATGATAAAAGAAGATGTATTTCATTTGTGTCTCTATATACATGCCAATTTTTCTTTTCTTCTGGCTATGCGTGCCATTAAACGCACCGTTCCTATCCTTTATGATGTTGTATGCTTGCTAACCTACTGTCCATTCTCCTCTTGTGTTTGTCTATTTCTCCTTTGGTGGGTGTAACAGCTCCCTAACGCCATCTGCTGGGCAATGAATCAGAGCACTTTGGCGCTTTATAAGATCGCAGATTTCAGTTTAAATTACATTTTCTCGATTGCTCAAGTGGTTAGAGCATCCGCCCGGCAAGTGGAGAGATCAGGTGTTGAAGTCCCGGTCGAGGAAAATATTTTTACATTAGTGATCTGCTTGATTCCGTCTTCCCCACCTTTCCTGTGTTCATCCTTTATGTGTGTTCCTTTCCCCTTTCCTTATACCTATTTCTATGTGAATGAATATTTGTTCGCCGTATGGCGGGATTTCGTGTTTGAATGCCAATATCAATCAGATGTAAATAGCATAAATCTGGGTCGTTATCCAACATGCGCGATGTAGATTTAATTAAAAAAAGACCTACGCAAAATGTTTATGTTCTTGACATATTTATGTATAAATAAAAGGGTTGTATAAAGAGTACCGGTAACAATAGTTTCATGAAGTCTGCATGAAGGACTGAATTCAGACCAATCGGTTAAGTGTGCGCATGACCGCACTATAGTTTTCCTAATTACAATTCAGTGTTAATTTTAAGACTTTTGTTCACCTGGAATACCTTTTCGTGGAATATTATCCTCACAAAAATATTCATTCATTTATCATCACTAACAATCACTGTAACACTTACTCTTGTCGCTCAAATCGCATGCTGTTGCTGTTTTATTCTATATATATATATATATACACCACTATAATCTATTGTAATAATCAATAGTAAAAATGTACGTATATCTTAAATGCGTAGACTTAATGGGAAGGTGATAGTGCTGAATAATTATGAAGATTCAACGAGCGAAGCGAATAACCCTCGAAGTCCCACGACGAGTGGTGAAGATAGGAGCTTAACTTAAAAACAGAATTGGATTAACGTAATGGTAGGAATGAGTGAGAAGCAATTCAAACCAAGAAGCGATACCGGAATGCGATAAGAAGGTAATGAGAGACGTAAATAAATAAAATACGTTGAAGTAAAAACAATAGCTGAGATGGGGAATGGGAGGAAAGATGTAGCAATAAGCCGGTTCCACGGATTGATAAACTGCTGCCTGCGTTGCCACTAATGCGGCAAGTTAAAACTGGTCAATTGATAAATGTTAACTTTATCCGTAATCATCTCAGAGACCCACGACTCCATGATCACGGGCACTGTATAATGAATAACATCCTATCGACCTGCAATCAAAATTCAAAGCACATTTTAAGGCAAGCGAGCCGATTCCGCCGACTCGTGACACAACAAAACACCACTCCGAAATAACGCGGCCGACCGCACACGTATGCAAAGCGGGCGGAAAACAAGGCGAGCGGGATTGGAATTGCAAAGTGCACCCTTTTGGTGCGGGCGGGTCTGAGTGAGGGGGTGCTTAGGGAGAGAGGGGATGGGGGAAACGGGAGGGTGAGGGCGTTCTGTGCATGGCGGCGAGGAGACGACATCCCAATTTCCATTACGAAATCAATCCCCCGCCATTGTTGCGCCTTCCGCTCCCCTTGCCGAGGGGGGCGAAACGTGGGGTGGAGGTGAGCTCCGGTGAACATGAAGGGAGAGAGAGAGAGAGAGAAGGGTCAGCGCTTTCGACGACGGCGGCGGTGAGGAAATGGTCTCCTCGTTGCGAATTCACAGCGGCGCGGGGCCAATGATTCATGGGATTTCGCCCTGGATCAACATTCCTCCCCGATCCCCTCCCGCCACAATGAAGACGCGATGACGGCTGGTGGTGTTGGAAGAGAGACGGGAACAGCAGGAAACTTTTTTTTACTAATTATTCCCATGCATGAGGGTTGGAGAATGTTTTGCCAGAAAAAGATAATCAACGGCAGGCACACGTATGATAAAAAAAAGGTTAAACGTTAAAGGTAAGGAAGAGATTAGCAAATACATTAGAGATACCATTAGTGTAGAGTATAAGTGAATATTTACGTACATAAGAATGGTGTCCTTAGACGGCGTATACCCCGTCACACAACTTTGGTGCTGTTTGCGGGATATTGTGCAATTGTAGAACTAAATGGGCATGAAACTTGAACTATTAGGCAAGAAATTAGTAAATGATGGGGTTTTTTTCGTCATGTGGCTAGAGGAAAAAGGAAAAATTAGGAGAGAATAACTGGGGACATAGTTTTTACAAAATTGTAGGAAAAGGGAGGAAGTGACTGGATAATATCCGAAGGAGGGAGAAAAAGGGGGTGGAGAATATCATTAATTTATTTTATTTTATTAATGACTTGATTGGGGCAAGATTGAGACTTCATTTTCCCTTCTTCAACCTAATCCTTGTACATTACATTGAAAACAATTACGAATGCCAATACCATTGGCGGAGGAAAAGCCCCAGGAGGAAATTGAATGCACGAACTCTGGATCAAACAGAAGAGGACGTTACTCCGCTGCCACAGAGGCCGTCAGGTAAGAATAATAAGAAGTAGTGTGAGCTGTTGAGAGCCCTGATAGAAAGGAGAATAACTTGTGAGTGGGGTAGGAATAAGAAAGTGAATATGTTTATTTGACAATAATGAAGGCAGGGAAAGAACGAAGAATTTAAGTGGGTAATATCCGGTTGACTAGAGAAATTAAATAAACCGTTTCTGGCGTGACGTAGTGAACAGCACTGCATCATTAAAGAACAGACTTTGTATTCTCAAATATTTTAATATATATCATCCACAATACCCGTTTGTATCCCAGCTTCTTTGTTTCCCCTATAAGAAACTCCTCGGAGAGAGATTAGGGCGCAGTCGAATTTCTTCCCCAACTTCTTAAGTACGTATACGAGTATACTTCTCCAGTACGTTTACTATTGCTTATTATTCGTAGTCTACTGAATTTCGGAAAGCTTTTAATAACCCATGGGACTCAAAAACTTCGGTATTTCTAAGCGCTTACTAACACGACATAAAATGTCCTTAGACCCCACACTCGTACATATCGCAATAATTAGTTCTTTGAATCAGCATATTTTCTTTTATTGATTCCATCCAAAATGCACATTTGCCCTGGTTTCCCAGCATTAGTCTTCTACAATGAAATATCTACATGATACACTATTCCCTTCTACAATGTATCATTATCACAGCGGCGTTTCCAATATAGATTAAACTTATTAAAAACATTTAAAGATGGGCCCTTTTCCGATGACATCAAGGATATAATACGAACCCCAACGTATTACGGTCGAAGGGATCACGAATATAAGACTAGAGAAATAGACTGCAAGACTGACAGGTTTAAAATGTCATTTTTTCCAAGAACGATAAGGGAACAGAATGCTCGTAGTCGAAATTCCCCAGGACTTAGTTCATTACAATAAGTATTAACGTACAGGTTAGGGACTTCGCGAGGATGTGTATACATGTGTGTATGTATGTATGTATATGTATGTGTGTATATATACATATATATATGTATATATATATTTTTTTCCTACAGGTTCCCCCCACCTTTCCTCACCTAACTCCCAACCCCCTCAACCCTTACCCTTCCCTCATGGTGCTACACCCCCTGCCACACACCTTTTTGGTGGCTCGCAGGGTACTTATGTAGATGTAGATGTAGATGATTATCTCTCCCTCTCCCTTCCAGATGGTCATATGGTTTTACCTCTCAGTGTCTCCAACATTTACTTGTCCTGCAATCTAATTTTTTCCAAAATTGTTCCCCTTTCCCTAAAATGTCTAGAACTTCATCGCTCGCTTTCATTTCCGTCAATCTTCTTTTTTCCATTCGCCTCCAAACCCTCATCCCCAAAAGGCCTAACATCTACGCTTATTCTCATTCTTAATGACAAAGTTTCAGAAGCATCCACAACTACGCTCCATTTTTTCACTAGTCTTTTCTCTACACATTTATTTAAAGGTGCCTGTCAACTCCCGCCTCTTCGTAAACGCTTCCTCATCTAACGCTAATGTCTCCACTAATCTGCTCATCCTTCTGCAAAACACTCCATAAACAGTTGAACTGCTCTACCTGTTTTAGCTGATATCTCTCAAATTTAATTTAATTTTTCCCTTCCCATTTCTCGAGGATGTCTCAAGCAACGTTTGTTTGCTTAATTCTCATTCCACAGTAGTCCTGAAACACACTAATTAATAACAAAACTCTTTGGTTGTCTGTCTGACAAACCCTCGATCATACGCTAATCTGATTTGAAAGGCTTTTCTCCACCTTATTTTCCATCCAGCCTCCTTTACAATTTATTTCGCATGGAAACTGAAAAGAGTACGTGATAAAAAACGTCTCTCTATTCGAGTATATTCATCCACACAACTGCAACCTAGAAGTTTACCTAATTATGACCCCTGGACATAGAAACGAGCGTTGCATGTTATATCAAACTAGTCATTGATACAAAGGTTGTTCTTTATTAAAACAAGAGAACGTTTATGGGATACGTAGTAGATAAACAATAGTTTTTAGGGCTTGTACCAAACCAGACTTTAATAGGTGGTTTACCTTTGACGCACGTTTCTATTGTGATGCCTTCGACGAGCACTCAAACCAGCGTCGAAAATTATGGAACCGGAATGATGCTCTAAAATTGAAGATAGGGCTTCCCGTGTACAAGGTACCATTATCAGTGAACGTTGATGACGTCTAGGCAATTATGGAAATTGTTTTCCCCCGTCGAATTGTTTCGAAACTGTTTCGATGTCATAGGCCAGTCGGGAATGAGAGGCTCAAAATGAATGTAAAACGTGGTTATATGTTCAGTGGTCGGTAAAATTTGGGTATTCACTCGAAACCAAATGACCACTGGTATGCTTTACAATATTTTCTCTTCTTCAGAAATGGCTCGAATCGGTTTGATCTCTCCCCGGTCACGTATTATGATTCGTTATCATAATAACGGAGTGCAATAATAAACAAGCATTTAAAGCAGCAGCCAGACGCACGTCAAAGTTTACTTAATTTAGCGCAAGATTCAATGGTCAAACCTGAATGGCCATCCTGAATGACTGGTGGCTGATTCACACATCCATTCACAGTTTCTAGGGCTTGATGCAGATCGAGACAATTGAGTTCCCGAGTCGCGGAGGGAGTCTCTCCAACACAAGCCAATCTTTTCAGTGGAAAGGGGGGGTACCACCTATCCAAAGGATCACGGTGGGTGAAATTGACGATGACCTTTTTCATAAATGGCTAAATTACGACTATGAGATCTTCTCTTGTTCGGAACTGCGTACATTACGATGCAGCACACTCAATACCCCAGGCGAAACCCTAAATCCACAGCCTTGGCATTATAAGGAGAGCACATTACCTATAAGGCTAACTCGCCCAGTAAATTGGTATAGGGGGAGGGAAAACGTTACGCGATACTAATACTCGCAGGATACTCAATCTTGACGCAATAATTTTTGAACAACATTACTTTCACTTGCCCAATAAATTTTATGGCCCTTATAAACTCTTTTTAGTTGAATACAATGCACTTATCCTACCTATATTTCCAGTTTTCAAAGACATGCTAGAGGTCATCTTTTGATAGCTCCTCCAAAGCCGCCTCAGCAGCATTCATCACTGCTTCTGTTGATTAAAAGCGCTTGGCCACAAAATAGGTCACATGAGGCTGGGTATAGACTATAGGGAGGATGAAAAAGGCAAATGAAATTTATTTTCGCGCGATATTTGGTATCAAAATTTGCCATGTGTGGTCGTACATTATCGTGGTGAACCATTCATCCTGTTGCTTTAAAATGTGGCCTACTGCGATTGATATAGTCTTTCCATTAAATTCTTACAGTATGCTATATTTACAGTCATATCTGCTCGTACTACATGTTGATTAACCAGAAGAAACTCCTCGTCCTCCTTAAGCAACGACTTCGACTGCGAACAAACCATCATTCGAGCGTCCTGTTGTTCGGATATAAGAGGACTCGGTGCTCGTCTTTCACAAATGTGTAATATGAAATTTTTATAATACCAATAGAAATCGGAGGAAAAGCAAACAAGTGGAAATTTAACCGCGACTATTGACAGAAACATAGAGGAAATTAAAGAGACCAGCATAGAAGGACGTAAATAAAGAAAATCACAACAGAAGTAGCTGGGGAGCCAATCGTGAGTAAGGCGGTGAAATCCAAGCGGCCATGGACAATAGATTAAATAAGAGACCTCATAGAGGCAAGAAGAATATAAAAGAATTCAAGAAATGAAACTGAGGAAAACTTTAATAAAAAGCTGCGGAACAAAGTCAAATGAGAGTGCAAGATAGTCACTGAAGAGGGAATAGAAAAATGCCGAAAGTAAATCAAAGACACCATAAAAGAGGTAACAGCGAAGCGGCTTATACAAGTACACTGAAGAGACAATTCGGAGAAAGAAAAATTTTCCACAACGTCCGAGAAGCTAATGAAAATATTCTTATATAAAAGGAAGGCATTGAGCAGAAAATGTGAGGAATAAACTCAAACACTCTCTCAAGGTTTCATGCCTCTTTTAATTTTAACAATGTTTTAAAAATTATTTTCAAGCTTGCAACGTTTTAATTTCCACACATCCTACCAGAGAGAAAAAAATACTGAATGTTTTTTCTGAAGATTTTTTCCCCCGAAAATGGTTATTGTTGAATTTTACATGTAATATGAGTGAGCGCTATGATCTGGGAAGTGTTACTAATAGCTGTTCACTAATTTTATTAGTTCTTAAGTCATAGTACTAAAAAAATAAATGATGTAGAAGCACTCACAAGAGAAATATGACATTGGGACGGCACAATAGAACACACAAATAGAAATAGAAAACATTGAAAGGACACTCATATTTCAGAAAGTGTAAGCTTTAGGTCTTCGCTGTATTTTTATTTCTGTGTTCTATTGTGCCGTCCAAGTGTAGTTATTATTTAGTTATTAACAGGCCAATTTAGGTTTTCGATGGATAAAAACCAAATAAATATTTTGTGATTCCCAATAAAACACAATTCAACAACCTACCCTACATCAAATCCCTGTGTACTTCCTCCCTTCATCAAGCCCAACATCCCTATCCTTTTCCTTCCTTTTCCTCGTTTGCCTGGGATCAAGATGGTGTGGCGGCATTCGTACCAGCTTCCCACTTAGAGTCCCGGGTTCAAATCCCGGCGATGTCGAATATTTTTCAGTGGTATCTCGATCCCTACTTGGTGCTTTGAGGAGGGCACCTTAAGTGAGCACGACCTCCGTTGGATGAACGTCGATTGGACGTAAAGCTGTAACCCCTTGGCGCCAACGCCGGATTTCTCTCCACCCTTCATACTTTCCTGTCCATCCCTAATGGCTCAAATAACCTTAGCTGTCGGTCGCCTCCCCTAAATACTACTATTCTATCAAAGTCTTCAACATCCCACTGCCGATCAATACGCCCTTCATCCATTTTTCCTGCCTCCATAGGATTTCTCTCAACAAACCCCTCTCCTCACCCACCATCTCCAGTCCTTCCTCATTTTTCCTCCTTTCGTTCCATTTCACCTTCTCCATTCTTCTCCTTACCCACAATTTAAAAGCCTCCAATCTACGTCTATCCTCCTGCTTCAATGACCACGTTTACGCTCCGTATCAGAGGTTTTACTAGTCTTTTCTTAACATCCTTACCCAACGTGCATGTCATCAACTTATTTTTCTTTGTGAAAGACAGTTTGCTTAGCGCAATTCTTCTCCTTACTTCCCTACTACTTTGACCGCGTTGGTCCAAAACACTTCCGAGATACGTTAACTGTTTTACCTGCTCACGTTTTTGCCCTCCTATTTTAATTTTTAGCTCAATCCTTTTGTTGGTTTTCCAGGACTTATATTCACTAAAGTCTCCATTATTTTGTTTTTGAGAATGATAATTGCGGTGGTTTCCCGTTGCCTTCCTCAATAGTGTTTTTAACCTGACACCATCATTCAATGGCCGCCCCACTGGAGTCAAACGCTTTTGCAGCCGCCTCACTGAGGAACAGACGCTGCGTGGACTACCTTTCGTCTGGCTCCTAATATTCGACCTATGGGTGACCCTACCAGAAGCAATTATCAATAATCCCGCCAGCACAGATCTAGGGGTCATAGGAACGCATAAGTCTTCCACGCACAAACACACGGATAATAAATATTCCACACACAGAAACATAAATGAAAGACACTCTCAGTAGATATTGACGTTTCGACGGCACTGCCCTTGATTCTGATGACGACGGCGGTGCCGTCGAAACGTCAATATCTACCGTTTGTGTCCTTCATCTATGTTTCTGTGTTTGATATATACACAGGAAATCTCGCCATACGGTGAACTTTTTTAAAAATAATAATAGTGATAATTTAAAATTGAAAACTCTATTCTGCTGAATGCTCCTTTTTTATTTAGTTGATCAACTGCATCCGAACATCCGCAGAGGTGACTCCACCAAATCCCTGATACCATTTTCACTACGCGCATTAACGCATCATCACAGCAGGCGAAGAGAAACAAAGTTGACACACTCCCAAATGAAAGCGAAGTTTATTTTTGGCATCATCGCGGACCAAATATTCCAAGGGTACCTTGGTCGGCTAAACAAAACAATCGGTAATGGGAAGATTGTATTTCGCAGTTCAGCCGAAACGAATGCTTTTTGTCTCAATAAGTAGGCGTACCTACGGATTTACCTGCACGTTATCGTGAGGCTCCGTTTTAGGTACAATTAAGTGGTTATGTCCCGCATTTAAAATTATTCCGCCAGCACGCTTTACGACGACACATTATGTTTCCGGATTTGGAAATTGCCTTTTTATAATCAAAATCAACATTGCATGGAAAAAACTTGATGGATTTCGGTTGAGATAACGTTCAAAATGTATTGAGATGGGAAGAAAGAGAGGGAAAAGGAGAAGATATAGATAGAGAGTGAGCAGGTGGGAGAATGGTAGAATGGAAAGCCGTCTAAATGTGTAGCAAAGAGCGTGATACAAAAGCTGGCGGCGATAGACTTGTCTCTTTCACCGTACTCCGACCCCACGGCCGCTGTCCCCTGGTGGTCTTAAATCCCTGGCTACATTCCATGGAACCGAACTAAATAACAGATCTTATTTTTGTTCGAAAAAGTTGGAATACGGGTGACACTGTGGAGGAAATAGGGGGACTAATTTTTTGAGCGTGCACGAAGCACGCCTTTTTACGGTTCTCTCAAAATAAATTGAGGGATTAAGACTGAATTCCATAAGAATCAACAATGGTATTCATTGAGACAATGAATTCCATCGCCTATTTAGTATACATCGTGATGCATTGGTGTGTTACACTCTTTGCTGATCTTCACCAATACAGACGGAATTAATATAAATTTCGTAACGATTAAATAAATGAAGGATTACCGCAATAAGTTTAATTCTATTTTTTTTTACTTTTTACGCGGAAATAAAAAAAAATCCATGCCTGTCTCTCAAATTCTACACTTATTTTGCTAAACGAGACATGAGTGTTGTTGAGAGAAATTCAGAGAAGGCAGGAAAAGTGGGTGTAGTACATTTTGATTGACGATGGAATATTGAAAACTGCGATAGAGTGGAGAATGTTGGGGAAACCAGAGAGGGTTAGGAATAGGCTAGGGGTGTTGAACGGAGTGGCTAAGAAATGTACCCATAATATAGTATAAGTCCATCAAAAACTAACCTAAAATTGTGGATTTTCAATAATAAATGCTTCTGGGTTACCGAGCGTAAATAAATGATAATACATTTAAATAAGGGTTTGACCTTGAAAGTATAGTTTCTAAGGATTTGAAAAAGTCACCAGGTATTTTGCCTATGCCTTTAAACTTGTTGGTCTATGAAAATATTTCCACGGACATTGAAAAAAAGTTTTATTTTTATCAGACATAGAAATGACTCTATATCGCACAATAATTTTTTCTAGCACAGACAAAAGGTTATAAAAAAAGAGTTTACTTCAAACGCCCAAGATAATATTGAAGAAGGTTGGAGACCTTGAAGCAACTCTTTTCACTTGGTACAAGTACGCCAATGCTGGCGTGTGTTTGTTAAAAGAGTATAACCAATTATTCACAAAGCAGGCACTATCCAAACTTAGGCATTTCATCTAAATTTTACCCAGAAAACCTCCATGGTGACGTATGGCGGAGGGTGCGCGGCCATCAGCCATTTGTATAGTTTAATTTGCTATGCATGATGATTAGTACTGCTCTGGTCAGCATAAAGAATTTCTCTAAATATTCGTGTGTTTTTCAGCCAGTTTCTTTTAAATTCTCGTAATTCTCCAAGCGTCCTCGTCTACCATGTGAAGCGGGATAAATATGTTCCCTCGGATTTAGCGTAAAACTCAAAGGCTTTATATTTATCGAAAAACTTAAGCCATGCAAGTAATCTGTATATTTTCAGTGTCTCGCAAAACCAGCAACAACAATGTCACGCTTTTCTTTCGTTCATAAACTTCACGAGGTTTGTTTTCCGTATCCTGTAAGTCAGAAATTACGTAATGTGTAGAATCCCAAACTCCAGACGCGTCTTCAAAAGGGGTTTGGAGGAACTCACCAACGCAGTGTACATTACGTTTGAATTTAAACCAGAAAACAGGCAGTCAAGCAAGGAATTAGTCACCTAGCTTCCACTTTATTGACCAATCAGACCATAATTACAGTAAGCTTCTTGTGAGTTTAGTGAGAGTTAGCTAGAGTCTACTAGCAAGAGTTAGCTAAACACTAACCTAGTTACGCGAAAATATTTTCATACTCTGCACGAATAAATTATTGGGATCGAGATTGACATTGATAGCATCAGAACATAATGGCTCAGTAAACGTATTTTCCTAGTTTTACATTTATAAAAAGTCAAAATTGAATTTCACTTCCTATGCGCAGGTATACGGCTGGTATTTTAGTTTATATCGGGTAAACATCGTTTAGAAACTAATATTAAAAAAAACACAGTAATCAACCCAAAGGTCGGTTTAGTAGGTGATGGTAGAGCTCACCCATGTACCAAGCCCGGCGTGTGAATATTCACTATTCACACATCAGGGTAGGGGGGCCAGTTCCTTTCCCTGTGCCGGTTATGGTTTCCCAGGAAGATCTGGTACCCGAAAAATCAACTAGCTTGGGTGGAGCTGCAGGTGCCTAAAGTGCCTTGCCCGGGAATCGAACCCGGGACCCTCCGGTCAGTAGTCCAACGCTCTACCCACTAGACCACCGCGACCCGCAAACTAATACTATACAAGAAGAAATGCCGGATATTCCGAACCGGTGAAATGGTCAATAGAAAAATATTCTTAACCAAATTTCCATTTCACGAGCGAATGAGTGAAAAGAGAATTTCTGGACGCTTGCACTTCATTTAGTTTGTTCTATTGTGAACAAGAAAAACTGCGGCATCTCCCAATTCTAAAAAACGATATTTCATTAAAAGCCAAATACTGCCGTGCCATCAAGGCTCTGATGATATCAGCAAAATTTTTATCTCTTTCCGTTGCATGAAATAGGAACTAGTTGGCTCCACATATAAATATTGTTCCAACCTTAATTGTAGATTTACGAGAACTCGAAGAGGTGAAAAAAAAGATGTCGCGTCGCGGCTCCACGAGAGTGAGAGATCCTACGGAGTGACTGTTTCTTGAACACCCCGTGTCTTGGGCGAGAACTCCACCTCTTCCGTCCCATTTCTCAAAGACAACAGCCGCGCCAACAAATATCTTCTCATTTGGAACAAAGAGACTTCGCCGTTCTTACCCGAGTTAAAAATAAAATATTTTCCGTGCTCACGAACATAAGCTGACATTAAAAAAATGAGTCTAGAAGTTAAGTTTGCAGTTGGCAGCAGTGAAGATGGTGTTTCAACGGGTTTAGGCGTAAGAATTTTTACCAAAAACAACCATTTGCCTGTATTTTAGTTTTCCATCGATAATTTTTTATCGCGATGTTTCTTTGCCTTGAAAATATTTCATGGGTAATTTGAAAATGCTGTAATTCTTAAAGAGTCACCGTGATAAAATATGCCTATTGCAA
The DNA here is from genome assembly GCA_037158775.1 of Hetaerina titia. Classification (NCBI taxonomy): domain Eukaryota; kingdom Metazoa; phylum Arthropoda; class Insecta; order Odonata; family Calopterygidae; genus Hetaerina; species Hetaerina titia. The sequence goes on from CM073771.1 coordinate 50,751,355, forward strand.
AACTGTCACATAAAAGAGTTAAAACAAATAAGATCCTAAAGTATTGTATATATTTGCGGAATTAGTTTTTTATACGATCATACATATGCTATGAAATATTTTAAGACCCTCCGATGAAATGTATTAAATATTTTGTGGAAAAGTTATTCTGGTGGATACATTTAATAAAAACCATTACCACAAACTAATCATTATGACTGAAAACTAGAACACTAAAACGTACACTATTATGAGCCTATTTCACAATATTTGGCTTCAATATAGAAACAATGTTTATGAAATATCTGTATGCGTTTGGATTAAACGAAATATTTAATTCTTTCTGCTTTTGTTGTCCTTTGAACGTTGTAAAGTCGACGAGATCCGGACTAAATGAATTAATTTTCATTTAGAAAATAGTTAGCCAGTTCCACTGCCATATTAAATATTTATAAAATTTCTGAAATTCATTTCAAAGTGACCCATTAGATGTTTAAGTACACGTTACGAATAAATTCGTCAAGGCAAGACCACTTTTAGCATGAATCAAACTGGGTACACTACCTTACCATCAGCTTAACACGACCGTTTAGTTTTTATTACTTTCACGAAACAAATGCCCTTCTGCTATAGCAAAAAAAACACCTGCTAAGATAATAAAGAGAGCAGTTGCATAGGGAGGATATAGTATCGGCAGTTTTAGGAAGACAGCATTAACATACATGGAAACCTATTTTTCTTCTTAAATACCGAATATTTTTAGTTCGATATAGTCCTTTCGTCTTCAACATACGATTTAGAGTTTAAAGAAATCAGTGCGTAATAAATAAAACATTAAGTGATTGCAATGATCCATTATATGTTTAAAATTGCGTCTCAACGTACAGATTGATTGTACGCTTTGGATCTCATTTCTCATCAAAGTTAGCATTTTGTTCAAGTTTAGGTAGGTTGTAACAAGGTTTTAAAGTTGTGTTTTTTCCGAAGAAATCACTCATGTGTATTAAATATATATAAATATTAAAAGAAATATATATAAATATATATATAAATATAAAAAATATGTCTTTAAATATATATATTTTCTATATATATATATATATATATATATATATATATCGATGATGCAGAAGTACTCACTAGAGCAATATAACTTTTGGACGGCACAATAGAACACAGAATAAAACAGATAACACGTAAAAGGACACTCACACTGTGGATGATTTAAGCTTTCGGCCTACTCCGAGGCCTTCTTCAGGTCAGTCTCCTGAAGAGTCTGACCTGAAGAAGGCCTCGGAGTAGGCCGAAAGCTTAAATCATCTACAGTGTGAGTGTCCTTTTACGTGTTATCTGTTTTATTCTGTGTTCTATTGTGCCGTCCAAAAGTTATATATATATATATATATATATATATATATATATATATATATATATATATATATATATATATATATTTACATGTACGTATATCCACTTTTTAAAGTGGAACCGTCACCGTCCAAAAGATAAAATACATGATTTTTTTAGATAATTTGAGCACATTTTCTAGTTGAAGAAGACGGAAAAACAAATTTTAAATTTAAAGGAAATGCATACTGAGAGACTACTTAAATGACAGCTTAGTGCTCGAAAAACACATATTGATTCGAATTTATAATTCGGCAGTGGCGCCAAAACTACTAACCAACGCCATCAAAAGAGACTGATAAACGATTTTAGTCTTCTGAGACTCAACCATACAGAATAGTGCATAACAAAGCAAGTTGTTTCAACCCAGTAATTTATTTTTTTCCATATGAATTTATCTTCCTTGAGGTAATCTTGGTCAGTAAGTCAGACAGTACTTGAGGTAAATGGACAGATATTTTCTTGATAGACACGGGAGGGAAAAATGCAAACATTCCATATTCTTCCGTACCGCAGATAAAATAATACGATAATACGATGAGACATGAGATAATGCGATAATAGTGAGGACTGAATAGTGCTGAGTTAGCTGTTCCGTAGTGATCGATTCGTCTTTCGAAGTTTGCGCCTATTTTTACAGAAGCACTTATCCTGATTGCTACAATCCATTTTATTGTGTTACTTTCACAATTCATGATTACCGTCATTCTGAGCATATTATAATTTATCAGTCGCTTTCGCAAACTCAACAGCTCTATAGATACTCAGCTGACTTAACAACTTTACAGCATATGCAATTGCTGACCCAACAACTCTCATCCTTTAAGGTTCCGCTTGGAATGGTGTATTAGTAACAAATGTAACTGCAGGACGATGAACGCGTGAATGTTCAAAATTTTTCCAACCTATGCAATTCAATATCAAGCGTTCTCTTTGGTACTCAGATCTATACTGTTTTTATTGTGTGAGGAGGAATATGATACCTTTACCTCACAAGAAGAGGGCAGAATGGGAATTTTATCTCCCCCACTTGCGAAACCCAACAGATTAAAACTGCAAGGAATAAAAACGGAAGGGAATAACAAACAGGATTAGAGAATTTACATTCTACCCTCTCTAATAAAAGAGTTTTAAAAGGCCTAGCTTCTTGATAGCGGAGTTTTGAACGAGATGATTTATGCATACGCAATTGAGCCAAAAAAAACTTTGACAGTTTAATGAGAATCACATTCTCGAATTTATATTCCCAGAAAAAATATTTATCTACGATGCAGAATGTATTCCAATTACATTCTAACGTTTTAGTGAAAATCCTAGGGGGAGAAATTATTTTTTGCTCTGATCGTGGGTTTTTGAAACCTAAATCTTGTTTGCAATAAAAAAGTGTGCTTACTTTCACGAGATATCTCTCAATCCAAGCCTTCTGGACGAGCATGATGGAGCACCATTCCAAAGCCTTTTTTTCCAGAATCATAAACCTTCTCCCCTCGGGGCATAAACCTTTGGCTTACCGAGGCCAGTGTTTTACAAAAAAAGTAAAATAAAAGGCGAGATCTCTTTCAGGTTTGAGAAGCCTTCAACCCAAAAATAACACACGCATCCAAAACACACAATCATACGGCCATTTCAACTGGACTGGGCCTCATTTAAACTGAGCACTCTACCAAACGTACATGGTCTATTATGAAAGTCATGCGCATTGTTTTATTGTGACGCGACTATCTATGACAGCGCAGTAAAACCGGTTGAAGTATGTGGTGGGGGGTCTGCCTTTCGAACGCAGACGGTCGCCAGTTTGCTCCAAGCAATCTGAGCGGAAATACGTATCTCCGCATGAAGTGTGTTTTTAGACTTTGTTGCACAGCGCGATGGAGCGTTCGCTTGAACAGCGATGCGCCATCAAGTTTTGCGTGTAGCTTGGAAAGAATGGAACTGAAGAACTCCAGATGCTTCAAGAGACCTTCAAGAACGACTGCATTTCAAGGTCACAGTCCGGGAGGTGGCACAGGGCTAAAGACTGTCGGGAGGAGGTCGCTGACGAACCCCGTTCTGGACACCCAACAACGGCCAGTTTTGTTTTCCGACCGTCGATTGAGCATCCAGCAAATTGCTGACACCCTATACATGCCCACATCTGCGGTACATGGGATAGTGATCGAGGATCTGGAAATGCGAAAGGTCTGCGCGAAGCTTGCGCCGAAAGTTTTGCCACACGTCCTTCATCGTTGCCAACTTCCAGGCCCGGAGCACCTGAGGATTTTAAAGAGCTGAGGTGGTCCCCCAGCTCTTTCAAAGTCCTGAATTGGCTCCGCGCGACTTTTTTTTGTTTCCCCAACTAAAGAGAGAGCTGACAAGAAAGCATTGGAAGACCGTGAAAAGCATCCAAAAGTATGTTCCTGAGTGGCACTTCTGTAGAGGTGTTTCAACGTGCCTTCCAGGCGTGGCAGAAACGTCTCCGCAAGTGTATTAATGCAGGGGGAGAGTATTTTAAAGAATATTAAGCAATGGTACATGTACAATCAATAAATCTTTTTTCACTAGAGAATGCGCATCACTTTTATAGTGGACCCTGTACACTGTACGCCGCCCGAAGCACAAAACCTAACTCAAAACTACAAAAAATATCCATGGTCTATTCCATAAATAGATTGTACATCAAAGCATAAATTACTAAAATTATTCAAAATGGAACACTTGCCAGTCACGGTACGCTTTTGGAAGACGTTGAGGGAAACCTCATTCAGGCACTTCGTCACGGCTGCCTTGACCTTATCCAGCTTAAAATGTTTGCCTTTCAAGCTCCTTTTTATTCTTGGGGTGAAAAAGCAGGCCGGCGGTGCCACATAGGGGCTGCAGGACGTTTGGGGCAGCGTTGCAACCTTGTGCTTGGCCAGGTACTCGATCACGAGGAAGGCGGTTTGGGAGGGCGTGTTGTCGTGGAGCAGCCTCCAGTAGGTAAAGGTCTCCTTCCTGAAGGTTTCACTCTTTTTCGAAGTCTTTCGAGAACTTCCACGTAAAATTTAATGCCCAACCTCTTTGCGGATAATGCCAATGGAGTGGGAAACGGCGACAGAAACACTAAATTTGGGACAGACCCTGTATTTTTCTACGATTTCAAGACATTCACGGAAGGATAGAATATTAGAAGCGACGGAAATGTGGAGCCAGAGAAATAAGCTATCGGTAGAATAGTCGATTAGAGGGAGTATTGATGTAGTTTTATAAATAGTGTAGGAAGGGAAAACCGATTAAAATTGCCGAAAAAAGGCGAAAAAGAACCTCTAAAACATCCTAGAGGTAAGGCAATTTGCTGAATACAGCGTGGAAGGGAAAGTGATCGAAAATAATTGCCGACATGAACTCTTTGGAAGAAATATGTGAATCGAATGTGTGAATATGTGAAGGGGGAGAATAGCAAGAGCAGGAAGAGTCCATTAAATATTGATTGAGGGACAGAGCTTTCAGCAGAGAAGAGAAAATCTAATGATAGATCATCATTCACGATATTGATTAAGGCCAAATATTATACATGTGGTAAGTATAGGAAACATTCCAATGAACTCAGTTTGAATTTTTACCGATTTTACGACTTAGGCGTAATATTTTGACTATCACAATATGAAATTCCCAGAAACTGCGGGAGATGCCGCGACAGCAACTTTTAACGGAGTCAACCGCTTAGTATGCATTAAAATATAAAAACATGTGAATAGGTGAGCTTAGTGTGATAACCTAGCGAGAAGTAAATTTTACTACCAACTGACCGGGGACACGGGTTCGAATCATTGTGATACCTGGGAATGTCCCCAGTTGCAAACAAGCCATGTAATAAGCATGTGAAATTATTACCGGAGTCACAGAGAAAGAAACTGGACCCCTATCCTGCGGTTTGATTTCAATTGCCATCGGGATTGCCAAGAGTTGAGGTTCACCATCACCATTATCATCCTTCAGGTTGATTATTTTACTCAATTAAATGTGTTACTAAAAATACACAAGTTTAATATTACTGCCCGTGAAACTGCTAACATATTCTATTGAAGTTTAGTTCGAGAAAAAATATTATTCATTTATCTTTCACCCTCTTTCTTTCACTCTTTCTCCCTCCCTCTCCATATTTTTATCTTTATTTTTCATCTCTTTTCTCTCTCCCACACCCTCACTAGGGGAGGGATAGAGATGCCCCCGTTTTTAAATTTAGAGTCACTACCACCCACCGTCACCCCACTCACCGCCGGCCGATCCCCCTGGATCACTCGCCGCCGACACAACCCGCCCTCCGCGGGTTTGACCGGGAGAGGGGTTTAAGAGAGGTTGAGGAGGGGGCAACATGGGGTAGAGAGGTGTTCGGATGGATACAAATATATAAATAATAATTATAAAAAAGTGAAAGATTCGGGACAATACGCGTATGAAAATGTATGGGAATAAGAGTCTTAAAGGTTTTCGCAAGAGTTCCCCAATCTCAACTTTTTATCTCAGGCTTAACTTCATTTCGTCGCTATGATGAAGTGTGCTTTCGGTTTTGTTTACCTTTTTATTCCGTATTCTCTTCCGCCGCTCTTTCTCCACATCATTTAACTTGAGCTTGGCGTCCTCTGATCGAGAGATATGAAAAACTGACGCAAAGTTCAAAGCCTAGCGAGCTGTAGGAAAGCTTTAGTATTCCGTCGTGATATCCGACAATTTATGACCGCACCAAAAAATCAGTATTATACGAGTATACTCGTACATAAGTATGGATTGAGAATCGATGAAAACAAAGAAAAGGTCATGAAAGTAAAGGCCAGAAAGGTCAATTAAATTTTTTAATTGGAGGGAATTACTTGAAGAAGGTGGAAGAGTTTACCTACCATGGAAGTGATTTGATCAAGATGGTCAAGGTAGTAATCACGTGAGAAGAAAAATTGCGATAAGAATAGACGCTTTAACAAGGAGAAAGGAGTTGATGAGAGGGACTTTAAGTAAGGATGTTTTGAAAAGATTGGTGAAAATTTTGGCATGGAGCACAGTTTTGCCAGGTGCAGAAACTTGGTCGTCGAAGAAACATGATAGACGTGAATTGGGAGGTTTTTGAGACCTGGGTATAAATAAAGATGGAAAAGGTAAAATGCACAGGAATAAAAACAAGGGAAGTAATAGCTATTGTGTCGGAGGAGAGAGGCGGTGGAACTTGGAAGACTGTGATAGAGGGGATAAATTCGAGCAAAGGAAGGGAGAAGAAAAGGATAAGTATGTATGGCGGAGTAAAGGGAGGTCAAAAGTATGCGGTATTGAAGAATGGTATATTATAGTGTGCGTCAAGTTATGTTTTGTTAAGCGTAATATAGTAATGTAGCAGCTACCTGCATGTAGCCATGCAGATTATACCTTAAATGATAGACTAATGAAGTATAATTAAGACGAGAAATATTATAGATTTGTCTTAAAGAAGCCGTGGTCTCAAGAAAATCCCACGGACTGAATGAAATCATTTCAAAGGAAGCAGTTTATTGCAGAACTAACGGCGGCGCTATCTAATTGTTAGGATGAGGGTATAAAACTTATATTGGTCACTGTGTATTCCTCAGAGGAGTGCTAGAAAAGAAAACATCAGGAATGATGGCTTAAAGAGAGTCGGGATATGTTGAGAATTACATTGGATCGAGGGACACATCTGGAATCACTTAAGAATTATTTCTATACTCCTTGACTCCAATGCAATTATTAAAGAGTGAGAAACAGCAATGAAAAATTCTCTGAATAGCTTAAAAGTAAAATCAATTCATGATATTCCGATAAAAATGTTTTACACAGACGTCTACCAATCGGTTATTCATGATATACTCGTATATTGTCTTAAACATTCACATGGATACCCACTCAGAATGACATGATCGAGAAAATAACCAGCATTAATTCGTTTTTTCCCTGAAACGAGCAATTTTAATGGAAACATTGCAGTCGATATTTTCACGAATATAATACGCACATCTCTGACGTAATACGGATTTTGCTAATGGATATGAAAGTGAGAACTCCGCATCGTGAATAAACATCATTCTGTACACGGCTGTCTTCGACGTGTGGCTCACTAGAATATCAACTACGATACCCCCGTGTTTCTTTTTGACGCGAGGGTAAACTTGCAATTTAAAAAATAGCAACCCACTGTTTGAAAACATGTTACTTTTCGGAGGCCTTCTCGAGGCTATCAGGTTTAGTGTAAATTTCAGAGTGGGAGTAACTTTCTCCCCTCACTTTTCACGCGTTAATCTTACTCAAATCACCTTCACCCTCCAAAGAGCACTAATTACCTCTCCTGTTGGCAGTTACCCGAGAGAAACAACCGCGGACACTCGGTGTGCGTACGTCTGCAGCAATTTGCCCACGGAGATCATGGACCCTCGAACAAAAACGGCTAATCCTAAAAAAAGTTCCATTTGGCTCAAGCATTTTCTTTCCGAATTTAATGTCAATACTTGGCGAAAAAAGAAAGGCCAGAGATCTGTATGAAGTATTCCACTCTCGAGGCATTCATATAAAAATGACCAAGACCTTCAACTCAAATGTTCAAAATCGCTCTGCCAAAACGTTAATTTAATTATTTCGTCTCAGTCCAAAAACAGCACTTTTTGGCATTTACATTGGACTATTAACAGTAAAAACCTAAGCCCTAGGCGTTGAAAAACCCATCTAGGTGGATGGGTTAGGATATATATATATATGTACTTAGTCGCTCCAAACTCACTTTTCTATTCATAGTAATCTCTCTAAGTCTCGATGATCCAATTTATAGAAATCATTTCGTGCAAAAACTGCATAGGTGGGAAACCTGTCCTCATTAAATATTTTTAGCATTAAATTATTTATTTACTGAAATACCCATATATGTTTAATGAATCTACCCAATTTCCTTTTTTAGTTCCGTTCCCGTCAAATGTAAAAAAACTCGATACCTTCGAGAATTCAAATTTGAGGCAATCCCACATTTTGACCAGCTTGATTTTAATGCTCGATTGCAATTGAAAATGAGTAATCCGTTCCTAATCCAAATTTATTACAGTGAAATGAGGGGTTTACCTAATTATTTCTCATTATTATATAAGAATTCTCATAATTGAATTAATGACTCTTACTTGTAACCTGGATCTTCGAGCTGTATCGAAATCATATACAATTTAACCTTTGCAGCGGCTACACAAGCACTTAAACTGCATGAGGAGTCCTCCCATGGAAGAGTCTATTAAACGTTATTATGTGTTGGGAACGTACCCATGTGCTCAATTCTAAAACGCATTGCTGGGGTCGCTTGACTCGTAATTCATAAGTTTTAATCGATTTCGGGATATTGGTGATGATTTGTGATGCACTCTTGTTTAACTGACTTCATTGGATGCACAACGAGACCATAGTAATCGCTGAACCTTGAAAATTTCCTTTAGAGATAGCTATTTTGAGAAAGTTTAAAATAAGTATTGAAGATTAAAGGAAAATATTGCCCCGCCGCGGTTGGGGCGAGGATGAGGGCGGAAAGGAAAGGAAGAAGGAAAGTTCAGCTAGTCCAGTAACTTTGATTTACAGTGGTTATCTTCAGCAGTTAAATTCGCCGAGCCATTGGTTAAACTTTCCTCCGAGAACTCTCACTGCCAAAACCAAAGACGGATAATTAATGACGGTGAGATAATCTTGACTAAAATGGTGTGCCTCACGGCCCAAACTCCTGTACAACAGTTCGAACGAGAAGACTTGGGATCCGACTGCGATTTATCTCGTTTCGTTCTTTCTCGCAATACAACTTGATAAAAATAGCATTTAACGACACTGAATTTCTCTTTACAACATTTTTTATATCTTCGTTCACGGAATATCAAGGTCACTCCGCTTAGGTTGTGATTGAAATTTTCCGTCTAGGCTGTTCCAGCTCCTAAGCTTGTATGTTCCTGGTGACCGCCGTCACAGTGTTCTTTAATAAAACGCGGGTCAGCACTATTGTGCCATGTCGTGGTATAGTTCTTTTGTTTAAACAATCGCACCTTTGACACAATGTCTGCTTCCGATCGGTATTGTTGAAGGCGATTAGAAAGGGGAAATAGGACCTATCTTGTAATCGTTCCCATGAAAATTCTCAACCAATTTTTGTGCAATTTCGGTAGAAATCAACACGCGAGACATAATTAGATGCAATTACTATGAAAACTCGAGCCATGGCCAACAACTAGTAGGGGAATAAAAGAGGGTGCGTAGGGCAAGAATGACCGGAAGGACATCAGAAGTCTTCCGATGAAAACAGTCGCGAGTAGGGAAGGTCTTCTCACTACGCGCGGGCGCGTCATTTCTTCACATTCCCTACGCGCCCTTTAGGGATGGATTGAGGTTGAATAATTCAGAGGGGGAGAGAGCGTACCCACCCCTTCCACTTTCACCCGCCTCGGGTGAACGCCCACACGCAACAAATCTCTGGACTCCAAACAATTCCTACAAGGAATTACTAAATACGTCACGGTGTTGAATAAAATCCTCGGTAACTCATTTGGTTTCTCATTCGTTATACATAGAATAAATATATATACAAGCATATTATATGTATACATAAGTATATTTTATAAAAATATATATACATGTATTTATATATAAGGGTAAATGTCCACACTCGTACATCCTTCTCGCCGACCCTTTCGAGGTATATAGGGTAGAAAATCTTCATTTAATGTTATTTCAAATAATATAATATAAAAACATAAAATAAAATTTAGTGAATTTATCAAGGGAAAGACTATCATGACCCAAGGATCTTCACGTCCCCCATAACTCTGAATCAAACCCACATAAAGTCTTCCCTTTTCTCCTCCACAAATCTCACTTCACCGAAAGCACATGCTATTTGTCACGTAGGAGTAATTGTAGATATATATTTCGAATTAATCACAAAATAAGTGTTAAAATTATATCTAGCAGTATTCCGCAATCAGTTTGATCACATTCAAATCTTGTAAAGATAGAGGTTATTACTGCACCGAATAATACACATGAATAATATTACAGCACATGGTACCGTTTGACAAATTTAACGAATATGATCCTTTTTCATCTTTCCCATGACACACCCCTGAGCTTTAATAATGCAGTTTGAATCTTGACTCCCACCTGTAGGTAACCCTGATGCATATATCAGTCACTAATATTAATAAATTCATTAAATACCACACACTTAAATATTTTTTTCAACTTCCTTACATTTATCAATTGCTTTTTGCATGTCCTTATCTTCTTGAAAGTTCGACGATTCATTGACTTGAGGGTCTTTTTGAACAAACTTCACCCATAAATTCCTAGGCCTGTCTCCATATCTTTTCCGAATCATTCATTCCTTTTTCATATTTTTGTTTAGAGATATATATCTCCCATTCATTCTCTCTGCATTACCATATTAACGGAGAATATCTTTCTCATACCCTCCCCTTTAATGGTGTATCCGATTCGAAGTTTTTCACAGCCCACCAGTTTTTTAAAGAATTACCTAATGCCAGTAAATTAGGGTGGTATTAAGAAAGTGGAAGCCAAAAGACGAGATAATTATATGAATTACGGTGGGAGAGAGTACGACCTATATTCTACTGGATGAGGTCTCAGAAAGGTTGCCAAAAGCTCAATCAAAGAACTTTATTTGAGAGATAGTTGAGGCCGATACATTGAGGAAATCCATTTCTAAAGCACGAAGAAAGAATCAAAGAATTTATTACTGTCTACTAATCGCCAGTAATAATAAAAATGTTATCGTTCTTTATTGAATAGTGATCGCACAACAGGTATTCCGACATTCGGTTTGGGGGAAGAAGAAATGATCTAATGCAGCCATAATTTTTATTTAAGTCCCCTGGAAGCTACCTCTTTGGTGTGTGGCAGGGGTTGAATAGACAAAAGACTAATTTTGACCCGAATATGACCTTACCGCGGTTGGACAATGTTATTCCCATCCCTTATTATTCGTCAAAAAATGAGATCTTAAACCTATCTGTTTTACACTTAACATTTCTATTTTTATTTACATGATCTCTCCTACCGTAGTACGATAAGGGTAACCCGGAGTCAGCTGAAAACCCTGCCGCAATCGTCATTTGCTCAGTATGGGAAGCAAAAACATTGGGCATCGCATCAATCCGATTGCCGTGGCTAGTGTACTGGCTTGTGATCTAACGGTTCGGATTCAAATCCCGGCAATAGTAGAATTTTGAAAAGAAATCCTAATACTTACTGTTATACTTGTGGGGACCAATGTCCGTCGGATGGACGTTATTAGTGTCACCCCTTACCCTCTTTCTTTAGGAGAAGGCTAATACCACCTCCGGATTTCTCTCTGCCCTCTCCCCCCATTCACTCAACGTCCTACCTATCCCAGATTCCCCAAAGAACCTCTCCTGTTGGTCAGCTCCCCTATTGACCAACTGACTAACTTTCATGTTTGAGACAGAAGGAACAATAGTCCGCAAACATTGGGTTACAGGGATAGCGATAAACGATCGTCCCTTGACAACTACGTCGTCGCAGCTGCGGTACATTCTGATTCATGTGAGCCCAAATATGACGGTTTGCTTTGGTCGTGAAGCTGACACTGTCATTTTGAATATACCACATATACCATACATTCAGTGGCATGCCACTGAAATATCTTACTAGCTCGTTGTAAACTTTCTATTGAAAGCATGTACATCTTCAGACAGTGGATATCCTGTTAAGTAAAATGAGCTTGCGCGGGTAATTTTATGGCTCTTCATGACCTAGGCCCAGGTTCCAACCACGGGCGGATTTTGAAGCGAAAGCGGTAGTTGGTTCAAACCCTCCCGGTCGTCATAAGCGGCCTTAGAGCAATCGCACGAACAATGCGGCAGCCGATATCACGACTTTCTACTCCTTGGGCACGGATTTCACTCCCGTTAGGGGATATCAATGAAGAATCCTGATTTTAATTCACCCTCACGTGGAGGACGCTTCGGGTGCACAACTCTGCCCTCTTCATGGGTCGTTAAACTCTGTGACCGCGAGGCGCCACGAATTGGGAGCCGGCCCACGGCGACGCTGGATTTCTCTGCGCCCTCTTCCTCGTTTCCTAAAATATACTCCCGCCCCAGAATTACTTACCCTTTCCCTTACGGCCTAAATGACCGCGGGTGGCTATCGACTACCCTAGCGGCTGCGAGTTTGGTCAAAGAAGACAAAAAACGACCAAAATATGGTTCTTGAGGAACGAGGGAAAAGGATTAAGAAAAATGGAAAGGTAGGAATAATATACGAGGAGGGATGCCCCACTGAAGGAGAAGTGGCGCAAGTACGTTTTTTATGAATAAAACAACTTGATAATTTTCCACCTTTAGCAATGATACACCTTGGACAATTTCATAGCTTAAGTGTCATTATGAAGTCCCAGCATACATCTGTCATAAATGTATCAAAATATCCGATAGACATGTAGGTAAAAATATACGAAGAATGAGATATATTATTTTGCCAAATTACTTAAGTTAGTTAGTATTACTTAGAAAGTTATCTCTTCAACTACTTCTCAACATACGTACTCGTAATCTCTATTGAGAAGGACATATATTTCGTACAGAGTCAAGGCTACGATTCCATGGTCGCCGAGAGCACTTCCCAAGGTGTGTTCCTTCTGCTCACTGGAAAAACCGGCTGATTCGAAACAGAGGCTTCTTGATTTCTTTGCCACAGATCGTTCGGCTTTCTTTAAGCTACTTCGCCCGCGGAAGTACATAGTGCACACCCATATACACCACCGCCGCATGTTTCATCACTAAAATAACGATGAATTTCTTTGCGTGTCAATCCTTGCAAGTGGAAAAGGGATGATCATGTTTCAACACCTATTGATGTAAATTTAATTATTCAAAACTCTTCTCACTCCGGCGGATAGTATACAAATCCTATGATCTATACGGCCCAGCCATCTATGTCTTGAAATTTTAAATAGTACTCCTCGTCAATTTTAAGCTCCATCACATTCTTTTTCCTACTACCAGGCCCGAGAAGAAAATTGGGCGAGGTTAGAACTTAAATGCACCTAGTATACGCGTAATTTATATTTATTCAAAGCGTGTTGGAAACATTTGGGTCAATATGCCTCTTCTTACGTCTCTGAGAAATATTTGGTATAAAATTTATGGCAACTACGTGGCCACAACAGATGCCTTGCTCACAACGAATACATTCCATCTCGAAATGGATAAATCTTGAAGGCTTCTATAAATTTTTTAAAATAAAATATTAAAAAAGGATATGATGGTAATTAGCATCGTAAATATGCTTAATTATAAGCGACATACAAATAATATAAAGAAGCAGTGTCCGTACTCAAAGAGCATTTTAAAATACAGATAGAGCAAATGAAACGCTGGCATCTCCTAAATGATAAAACTGCGTACTTTTGTGCTCGAATGTTACAATGTAAATTATTGGTACTGCGGTGCGACACGAGTCTTAATTTTTTGTTCTATCGCTATCTAGGTTTAATGAAAATTTCAAATTTAGTATCGATAGTGATCTCGAACAATGTTTCCCGGATTCAATACTTTACGCTAGATCCTGAAATCGTATTATTTCGAGTTTTGTAGCTGGAAGTTTAAAGAACATTAACGGAATATTTGTTAAAACATCGTGCCAGTAGAGATAAGAGCAACGAGCGTGCTTCATAAAGATCTTTGATAGTGATTCCGCGAGGCGATCATTATGTGTGATTACCCATTGGCACTCCCAGTTCTATAAACCGGCTCGAGTACGCGCAGATTATAATTTACACGCCATAGCCTCGGGGTCCAAATTGTTTCTATCCCATCCATTTTTACCATGAGATGTATTTTGACTCGCATCAAGAGACGACAGCAACGATTCAGGGAGGACACGTAAGCGGGGGAAGGGGAATGCATCCCTCGCGGATGATATCGGGGAGACGAGGAGGTTGTTCGGGTGAGGAGAGGGAGAGAATGGAGCGTGATAACGATGCCAAGTGCCTTTACGTCCCCATGGGGGGGGGGGCGGGGTTTGTGAGTGCGCCGTCGGGGAGGATGTGAGTTGAGGTTCGGGGAGGGGGGAAAGGAAAGGGGTCTCAAACCCACCATCACATCCGGGCCATCACGTGAACGGCCTTAGAACGTGCGGAGGAGACGAGCCAAACGAGTAGCACCTTCGACTCCCGGATGGAAGGAGGGGACGAGGCCGCATTTAAATATTTGGCGACGTTGGAACCTAATCCACATCGTAGGTACTGTAGACTCCTACTGTAGGCGCCTCAAGAGTGTATGGTTGGTGAAATTAGGATATCAGGCCGTGAGAAAAAATGTGATTTTATTACGAAATTTAGAAAGCAAGGATGGTATATTTTCTTACATCATTGTGAAGTAAAGAAGTTTTCATAACTGCTCTGAGAGTGAGAATAGATTCCATACTAGTTAGAATAATTGCATCTTGCACCCATTGGCTCAGAAGTGTACTCCTTTGGACTCTTGGCTGTAGTTTCGCCTATAAATGCCATTTGACGTTGACATTTTTCCAACGGTGTCAACATCAAGCTCATGCCATTGATATTTTTCCGATGAACGAAGTCCTTTAAGTATACGGGTATTTTATGCATCTACAAGTTTCTTTCCTAGGATATCTAGCAATCACGTTACACTTTCTGCTGCTTTGTAGTAATTTTTAATGAATCGTGAGGGTTTTCCTTGCACTTCGTTTATTTTCTTGCTTGTGAGTTGGTCTGGAGGGTAATCAATTCTCATGGGAACGCAGAGTTCGTTGTTTATATTATGTTCTTGGAAAATGGCTCATTAAGAGATAATTCAAATAATAAGCTGGCAGACTGGTGACAAGGAGGAGCTATGGGAAAAACATAAAAGGAAACAACAGGGGTATTGCAATTTTTGGAGGAACAACCACATTCCCCAGTGGAAGAAGACACAATGTTTCTTTCCCTGGAGAATATGATTGCGCCACCGAAAATTCCAATCCTCATGCGCTCGATTTTTGTTTTTTGAATGTATATATATATATACATTACATGTATACATATATATATATTTACATGTATATATATATATATATATATATATATATATAGTTTCTGTGTTTGCTGTGACTATTTAGTGAGTTTCATTGTGCACGTTCGTGGCTTTTCCGGGAAAGTGAATATATATATATATATATATATATATATATAGGAAGGAGGAATCGAGCAGATCACAAGTGCAAAAATATTTCCTTGACCGGAACTTGAACACCGGATCTTTCGACTTGCCAGGCCGATGTTCTAACCACTTGAGCTATCGAGGAAATGTAATACACACTGAAATATGCGGGGAACAAAGTGCCCCTGCCCTCAAGTATTGGGGCAGGTACACTATCCTGTAGAATACAACCAGGGCGTATTTGCCTGTTTCATAGATTTTGGAAGGATTTTGATGAAGTGATTCGGGAAAACGAATGAATGAATGAATGAATATAATGTAGAAAATAAGAATACATTAAAGAATTAATAGAAGGATAGAAGAGGAGGCTAATCCACTAACGAGAGGCTTTTGAAATATAGATGTGTAGAAGGATGGAGATGGTAAAGAAGACAGAAAGGCAAAAAAATGAAGGAAATATGAAGGTGCTATGGAAGAATATGGTGGGGGAGACGTGGGTGTTTTTGGAAAATATTATAAAGAGGCAGAATAGATAGACAGAAGGCATATTTGGTTGGCAGTTTGATGTTGAGGACTGTGATACAGGGAAGAAAGCTAGGTAAACGAGTATAGGGAAGGAAAAGGATAGGGATATTGGACGGAATGAAGAGAGGAGGGAAGCAGACACAGATGAAAAGGAGCTTTTTGAAGAGCAGGATTTTGGATTGTGTTTTGTTAGGAGAAACACAACATTAATGTGATAGGTGTATCAATCCAAAAACCTACCTTAACCGGTAGATTCACTAATAATAACATACATAGTATGGACATACAGATATCTAAGTACCACTTTATGATATTTTTTATTTACATTTTCCCCGCCCATATATGTCATCTCTGTGAGAAGGAAGGCCCTGACAAATAGAAGAGCAATTAATGCGGTTTAAAAAGGGAGGAGAAATAAATGACACAGGGAAGGCAAAGGCGCTTTGGGTGGCAAAGGGGGTCATGCGGTGGGCTGCCGCGGCCGGACCCATGCGTCCATGAAGAGTGGTGTGGGAGGAGTTCGTTAGAGGGCTGTGGGGGTTGCGGCGGAGGATATGGGGTGAAATGGTTGGGAGGGAAGAGGGATTTGGGGGGTTCTCAACCACCTCTACCTTCCAAGGGTTTCGGAGGGAAAGTGCGTGAGGTCCGGGTCGAGAAAGGTGAGGCAGGCTTAGGCCCTCGCTCTTTTAACTCCTTCTTGTTTATTGCCATAAATCTTTTCTCTTGAAGTCCATTACTTTCCAATTATTAATTGCCCGAAATGGGCGTGTGAGCGTGAAGGGAAAGCAAAGGGAGGTGGTGGTTCAGCGGGGATTAAAACTTCTAAAAGGTTTTGCGACGCCAGCGTCCACAGTTTGGGCGAGCATAAAGCAGCCACAGTATAATGGATATGAGAACCGTTACACGGTTATGCAGTGTTGCATGAGTTATAATGGAGAAGGGGTTCAATGTAGCGATTAGGATGCAGAAGTCTTGCCACACTTATGAGTAGTGTACATACCACATTATCCCGAGGTCATATCTCTTTAAGCCTATGTGATAATTTTGCATCTCGTAAATGCAAACGTAAACTTTTTGGCAACTGTGCAGGTTGGTGTCATATTTAGAAGTTATTCACGTCTTCAGTCGTTACTTCATTTACAGTATCAGGGAAAATGGTAGCTGAATGCCCGTCCAATTATCATGGGAAAGCAGCTCATCTGGTCACTGAAACTAACCGTTTCACTTTTCATTACTTGGATGAACTAAGCCGCTGAAGACTTTATATAAATGCTTATGAATAATTTAAAATATAAAGCAATCTCTGCTATCTATTACAAAATATATCAACAATTATTATGCATAAAAAACACCTAGATAAAAATGATTGGTGCTCTTGGGGTCCGGATTGATATTTTGATGATCACAGCCAATGCATGTGATTTTGAGAGAAAACAACGATTTGAGTGGGCCAATTCCACTGATTAAAAACTAACAACTCTTAAATATTAAAAAAAAATTATTTATTTATGCCTATACAGGAATAAAGAAATGATCGCATAGGCTTTGCATTACGATAACTAGTAATGAGGTTGGAAAAAGCAACATAAGCGGAAGAAGGAGTAAATAATTTTTAAATGGATGATAAATTAAAAAGGATATAGTGAAGAAAATTTCCTGAAATAAAAATAGCAAAGGCGCGTACAATAAATATTGAATTCAGGTTTACGAAAATTCTAATACTAGATCTGCAGCCGAAAAGTAGATTTATCAAGTTTCAGTTTCTGTCAAGAGGTAAAGAGCAATATCATAGGCTAAATAAATAAACTCTACAGAACAGGGTATGAGAATTTTATAATATTCAGCACATTAATGAATTTGTCTACACAAATTTAGAGAAACGGTAGCAATGAAGTTCAGATAATAGAGATCGTTTGAGATTAAAATATTTTGTAACTTATTTTACTTAACTTCCGGTAAAACGTTTTACACGTAGATTATGACGCTAAACATTTTATATGTTTATAAAATTTGCTAAACTAAACGTAAACTCAAAGGAGTCTACTATATCACGATGGAAGTTCAGTCCTCCGACGAAAGTTAATTTCTATGAAAAAAATGGAAAGCTTACTACCGAATAAATGGAGAGTTGATTAATTATGCAATGAAAAAATAGTATTTAAGAGATTTTATTTGATAAAGTGTAAAGTGAACGATATACAAGGTCACTCTGACGTTTAATAACGCGAAAACTCTCAGGAAGGATATACAGAGGTAATGGGCAACGATAAGAACTGGCAGAGAGGAAGGTTCATCTAAATTTAAGGACCTGTCGCAAGTCAGGAAGCAAATGGCAATAATTCCCCAGAGCGACCTCGTGTATGGCGTCGAATCCCGCACGGTGATCACGCGTTACCGAACGACGCATCAAGCGCACTGGACGAATCGACACCAACACACGTAGCGCCATCAATTCCTTCCTGAGAGTCTCACGGCCCGCCACGAGATGACTACGGCTTCACTGGGTGCAAAATACATAAAAATGATAATTTAAAGTCATCAGATTGCTGTCAGTGCCGCGATGAAGCGCAGAAACCGTAAAACGAAGTTTTTTTTCAGTCGGAAGGGGAAGATAAAGCGGAGAGAAATTTTATTTTTCTCCTTATTATTTTTTGGCTCGGATCCTGCCGCCCCGGCCGGACGCCCATTAAGTGTATCTCTTTCGTTTAAAATTAACGCATTCGCGCGCGCGAGACTGGTCGTAGTTCTGAAGCATGCCCCCAAGGGCGCTCGGCTGCACCAATCGAAGCCGCCGCCACGGCAACGGGGTCTAATGCCGCCCGCGGCCCGCCGCGGTTGACGATTGGGTGAGGTAGGAAATAACCGTTCGCGCGGCAATTCCTGGCGCCCATTCGCGTGGATTCATAGAAGGAGGATGGGAGGACGTGTAGAGGGGGAAAGCCGGGCGATTTTCAAAAACCACGCTACCGGGTTACTCAGATAGGCGCACGTTATATGGGGCTTTATAGAGGTCTCGTGCGGCCATTGGTTTTCCGGAAAGTCGGTTTGAATCACCTCCGTTGTTGAGTAACGACCCTCTCGGGCGTGTAACTGCCCGAGAGGCTTGGGGAGAGGGCTAATTTTATTTTATGGCGAGGGAGACTTGATTACTATTTTATTCTTCGGACTCGATTGCCGGGTATATGCATGGCGATTATGCGTACACTATTTTTTTGAGGGATAATGTATTTGTTCTGTTGCATTAAAGGAAAGTAATGATGCGGCAACATGAAAAATAAAAAAATCAGGCATCAAGCAAGTATTAAAAAAATGATAAATGAGGTATCAATAAGTACCAATTATTATTTTAGTTGGCAACCGATTTCGATTGCTTTTTATGGAGACCCTAATTACTCCCATTTTCCATTGTTATATATTTGATATTAATTTGTGGTGTACAGGTGCCTTCCTCAATGGTGATCATAGAATTAAGCCTTATCTTTGATAGACATTGCGCTGGAGCCAGAAGCCTTTGCCAGGAAAGAATAGACTCTGTGCTGACTTACATTTTGTCCGACCAGTCTCTATATACAGTACGTTTGGCCTCAAAAAAGAGAAATTAAAATTTCCACCGCGAGGAGAGGTTCAGATGGCACTCAAAGAGCCTTTTCAACGTATCCAGACCGTAATTTTTCTACAATAATATCATCAAATAATAGCCCTTGGACGTTGCTGGTGATTAATTATTCGATTGGACTGAGGCTGAAAATGGGGTTATTGTACTCTGTCGGCTTCAGCTTTATTAGTGTCTAGCCTTCTGAGTTTTATTCTTTGAAAAGAGTTAGAATCGCAAATCTTTAAATGTAAATGGATGACCGAAGTAACTACGATAATTTAATGTAGAGGAAATAAATAAAAAAGAAATATTGATTAAAAATGGATCCTTTATATAAGAATGTGTTTCAATTTTCTGGCTGGGCAAATTATCTAAACTTCCAGATTTATTTAATGATTCACTATATTATCGAAAATTAAAAATGACTATCGAGTGGTTTTGGACACCAAAATCTTTTAAAGAAACACCTAATTTGGTTCCGATGGGCAATGGCCGAGTCTGAAGAGGGCGTGCTGCCATTGGTCAAAGGATAAAAAATGAGGGTTTGAGGATTTATGATGCACACTAAATTTTTCAAAACGAGAAATATTCCATAGTAGGACCTTATATTTAGGCGATAGCTAAACGCTTTCAATTGATGCAATACAAAGAGTAATACAAAAAATTAAGAGTTGTAAAAGAATCGTGGTTTTACGTAGAAATCAGGGGTTTTATTATTATTACTATTATGAACGGATTAAGAAAAAATAAAAGCTATGTGGAAGCTCCTAGCGGATATCATGAAAAAAGTCTTTTTATACGTAGGTCTACACAAATGCAAATACGTTGCAATATTTAGCAGAAGAGCATTCCCAAAAATGTGAAATACTCAACAAATAACATACTGTGAGTGTATAAATAAATTCCTGTGAGTGTATTTTTCTACGATGTATATGTCAAAATAAATAATAAATTCTACGGAGGATCGTGTAAAATTAATTATTATATTTAGCTAAATAAAATAAGAGTACTTAATTACTGATTATACTGTTTCTTCCCCGCTGAAGGTTCGACCTTTTGAGGACTTTTAATCATAAGAATTGTTCAGAAAAATCAGCATGCATTCTGTTTTAAAAACAACAAGGCTGAAACAAAATCTTTAAGTGACAGTTGGTTGATAAGGTACCTAAACGATTGAGTGATATTACCTTTTCGTACGTTACTACCGCCGTGAAATTGCCATGAGATGTATAAGTTTGATTTTTATTAGATAGTCTCCCAACTGCCAGTCTCACACCAACCACTCTTGGAAGCTCGAATGTTTGGATAATTGACGATGAGAAACACAAAATTATTAATTATTTCGACAGGTGCTGAACCTGTCGTTCACTTAAGTGAACTCCCCACCCACGCACCGTTGGTAAAAATGTTTGTTTTTTGTTTCCCTCGGCAGAGTTGTGAGGAGAGATAATAAAATATTGGGGGCTCACCGGAGGGTGGCGCACTGGAAGTGGTGAATTAATCCGGAGATACTCAAAACTGTAGTTGAGTCTCAAAAACAACTCTTGCGGGCGCTGCAATAAACTCTGCAAAAAATATAAGTCAACCTTTAGGAGTTGTTAATAATTGATCTTGACGCAGAGGAAAGGGTACTGCTGGGGGAAGAAAGGACTCCGGGCGACCATAAAAGCAGACAGGTAGCGAGAAGCATCATAAGACGAAGGGGTGAAGGAAGACGTAGTATGTGTGATAGAGGGGAGTGAAGAAATTGAGGGAAGCGGGCGAGAAGGGGATGGGCAAGGAGAAAGGAGAGGAGGGAGAGGAAGAGACTCACATAGTGGAGGGTCCGCAAATGGTGACGGAAATTGTAGAGATAATTAAATGCTCTTTAAAAAGTTTTACCAACTGACGAACGCAAAATTCCGCATTATTCATAATTAATTACCTAGCGGGAACTCTAGAGAGTTTCTTTTCAAAAGTGTCGCGCAAAACTATAAATATGACACGGTACGAACTGAATTTTTTAGTTAAGTGTATTATGGGTGTAAAGAAAGGCTCCCTTAATAACGGGACAATCTCACGGAATTTACCAATGTTTAGCCTTTGCCTCCGCGGGGATTTGATATCATACAGCACGGGCTAAAACAGAGAGCTTTACAGTTGGAAAGTTATAATTAAACGCACGCAAAGAATTATGTAAAAACAAAGAATAAAATATGCATTAAAAGTGGCGTAAGTGCCCAAGTTCAACCCAGAATTAAACTTTCATGAAGTGAAATGAGATGAAAATATTTGCGGAGGCATCCTGCTTGGATCGCAGAGTTTTTTGCTCAAGTATTATGTTTAATCTGTAGCATACGTCCGATAGTAAACATGTAATCACGATTAATGATTACGGATGCAATTATCAAAATAATTATTTTTCTGTTTCTATTGTAACTCATCTTGAGAAGGTAAAAAAGAACAAAATTTTTCGTCCTATAAAAGTAATATTTTACATTCAGATGGCTATTTGAATTGGTGAGTGTAATGAAGCTCACCTCAACCTAGCACTTAAATCCCTTCAATTATTTATTTAGTGTAGGGAATCCATACCCTGACCCTAAGCCAGTAGCGATTACTCAGAGATTTTCACTGTGCATTTTTAAATTCTTAAATCAACCCTCCGAGACGAATAGATCACAAATATTCCCACGGTATTCCATGCAGAGCGTAATTAATGAGAAAAAGATGTTATTTAACAGAATGTGCCAAGGAAGGGTTAATAGTTTTGTGTTCCCCAGAGGCTGATTCCTGATCTCTTGTGCAGAAGACAGGTGCTGTTTCCGTCTGAAAATTGTTTTCTCTCTTCCCAAAAAAATAGCAACACAGTGCTGTCTGAATAGCATGCACTTCGTTGGGGCAATCTTCAGTTAGAATGCAAGCTTGCATTTTGCACCAGTGAAAAAATTTTATCATTTGCTGCTATGTCACATTGATCTCGGTAGAATTTCAACAACGCTTGAAAATGCATCTTGAACAGATGATGCTTTCCAACAATTTGTAAAACAATTTACGTAATACTGTTATCAACTCTGGAGTTCATAAGTGTACACTTTTCATTTAATTTCAAATAAAGGAAATTGAATCTTTCCTGGATGTTACCACGATTGTTTTACGGCTCAGTGTTACAAACTTGTTATTTTTTATGATCCAAATTGTTTTCTTTGCTTATCATTAAAGTCTAGTCATTTAGTTGTGTTTGTAGGCATTTAGTCATTTAAATATTATTTTATAATGGGTTAAGTATATTATATTCCCATACCTTTGATATGTAACATTCTGGGATACAGATAAACCATTTCTGACTGTAATCAGGTTCCCGAGTGATCGAATCATCTGTGTATGACAATCGCAACTAGGACTCTAAATCACAATATTTAAATGAATTGGAGAAAAATTAACCATGCTCTGTCGATGAGATCCACCTATATGACCAAAATTAAAGAAAGAAGAGTAAGACACAGATTTTCTTACTTCATCTAATGTTAAGAAACCTCTATTCCTGTATATATGGGAAGCTATTTTCACATAAAGTTTCATTCTCATTATATTATTTTACTATATGTCGAATTAAATCGACAAATTGGATGTATAAGATAGGAATGAAAATAGAAAAGGACTTTTCATTTTCCACAAGCTGATCAGTACGTAGCACAACGCGTTTTGCTACGACACTGGAATATTCAGGCGAAATACTATTTTTGGAAATCGCCATTATACGAGATCTATCGCAAAAATATTGGAACTGAGTCGATTAGGTCCTTGCAATGGGAGGGACGGAGGTTTTCAAGAACTGTATTGCACATTGTATAGTACAGTATAGCGAAAAGAGTGTGACAATATAATAAAACAAAAGTGTGGAAAAAAATATTGTTTGTTATCCATACTCTCTACCAGATAATACGCCTGATGCTATTAATTTTAAATGAGGTAGTGTTTAGTATAAAAAACTTAGACAGTTTTTATAAACAATTCTGATTTTGATGAAGTTATAAACTTTAATATGCTTTCTAGTAATTGAATACCGGAACGCTTCACCGGGAAGCAAAGCGTATCATATCATGCGTTTCGTCGTTACACTTTAAAATTTGTTTTCTCATAGAAAATAATGAGTGTTGTATTACTTAAACATTCGTTTTGCGTCTAACTCTTTCAGGGTTACGTCCATGTTCTCCATTTTCTCTAGCTGTAAATTAGCAATAAAAAATTCGGAAAAATTAAATCCGTGTTAACAGCCGTGTAAGATTTTGCATAGGTCCTGCAATAGTAAATTAGAGTTTGTTTCCTCGAAAGAGGAAATTATTTTTTTATTAATATTTATTTTTTATTATTAATAGTTTTATTTTTAAAAAAAATTTATTAATAGTTTTATTTGTAAATAAAACTAAAAAAATAATAATTGATCTAATTGATTAAAATAAAGCAGAAGAGACAAAAAGAGAGAAGGTTTTGATATGAAGAAAATGTGTATGGGAAAGAAAAATATAAATAAAGTTAGATAAAAAGGATCGGAAAAAATAAATATTATTTTTCTATTTATAAAAGATAACACACGACATGCAAAGACTCTGAAGACGTTTGAAGCGGGAAAAGGAAGTTTTACGTAAAATTGGGACAACTTGTCTGCATGAAATAAATACTTTAAAAATAAACTTAACAAAAATATTCCCCAAGGATTAAAATTTTCGGGAAATTGCAAGGAGAGTGTTTGTTTAATCGTACGGGTGCTTAAAACGGGAAAAAATGATTAGTTTAGAGGACATTCAAATAACACAGTTACATTGAGATCTATGAAGCAAGGAAAGGGATTGGCAAATTTGAGAATGGCTTGGAAGACTTCCACGAATTAATCCGAGGGCCGATAACCCACATTGATGAGACTCTAGTCGTAGAAAGTTGAATAAAACCCACATCAAATCTAAGAGTAAGCGTCGGAACAGCATTCCTTTCGTAGAATAACCCCCGCGTTATTGCTCCCGAAGCACGCTCTATTGCATGGGGGAGAGACGATTCTTGTTCATTCCTCGGCATCGCCGCATTTGTCTCGCTTCAACTGCTGGCGCCACGCCGTCGTATTGATTTGGTGCCCACCCCGCCCGACAGAGGCGCCACATTCCGGAACCTATCGAGAGGCATGGGGGAGGTCTTTGTCTCTCCCATCCCTTCTCTTTTCAACCCTCCCAGCCATCCCTTCCCGGAAATCCTGATGGCGAACCAATTCCTTCACCCCTCCACCCGGCATAACCACCCCTTCAAAGGACCCCCATTCCCGACCGGACCTCCTCCGCCTCCTAACGGCCCCTTTCACGGCACCCGTCCCGCACCCTGCCTCTCACACACTCCACAAGCACCGGCGTTCATCCGAATCTCTCCTCCCGAGTTCTTGTTGGCGGGACTTTGCTCTCATTCAATGTGTGTCACTCCTTCTTCCTACCAACCCAGTGAGGGGGAGGAGTACAAATGGGCCCACGAAATCTACCCGGAGGCCGCGGACGAAAACAGAGACAACGCGAGACTAATCAAATTCCGCGCGAAGGAGGCACAGGAAGAGGGCCGGATCGGGAAGGCGTGTACTTCGTATATTACCGCCTAAGATCTTTACCCCGTCTCGTTCCGTCTTTGTGCTCGCGTTTTTATTTCTGTCCCCATCCCTCTAAGATCATCACATTTGAAAATGAAGGCTCTTGCCGTTGCAATAAGTTTGTGAGCATATTTTATAATAAGATATGCGTGTGAAATTCATGAGGATAGAGAAAGAAACTTTGCACTTCCAAATAAAGATTTAGAGTTTTATGTGGAAGTGCAAAATTTCTTTCTCTACTCTTATCATGAAGGATTCCACAAAGTTAAGGCTGAAACTGTTATGTATGAAATTCAAACATCAGGGTGGGGAGGAGGGGTCAGTTCCTTTCCCTGTGTAGGTTATGGTTTCCCAACAACATCTGGTACCCGAAAAATCACAAAGCTTGGGTGGAGTTGAGGGTATCCAGAAAGGCAAGTTCGGGTTCCAACGCTCTTACCCAGGAGTACCTCGGACCCATTTTCTATACATATATATATATATATATATAGAAAATTCTGTTCTGTTCCTAATTCCTCTTGAGAAAGGTGGTTGCACCACCGAAAATTCGAGAAACAGTGAGTCAATTCTTCTTCCTCAAGAAAGGTAAGCAAGACTTCACGCTATGGAGATGAAGGGATAAAAAGAGGAGGCAGGATATCCAAGTTAGAAAAGAAATAAAACAACGATGCAACATACTTGTATTAGAAAAATAACGTATATAAAATAATCGGATGAAGAAAGAGTTCAGATAGCTCTCCAATGGAACAGCCGTGTTCGAAGAACAAATGAGGAAAGACGGCCAAAAACTCTGTTAGAAATAATGCCACTAGGGAAAAGGAAACGTGGACGGCCTTGAAAAACATGAAAAAGAGAAATAGCCTTGATGATGAGGAATCGAGTCTTGAAAGAGGAAGTTTACAGCAACCGAGAGAACCAGAGGATGGGAATATAGAGTAATTACTGAGAAGTGGAAAGGGCTGAAAGCTAAAGTAAAATAATAGTCTCATAACAAAGCACCATCTGACACCTCGCAATACATTAAACTCTCATTAATTTAACCTAATTTTGACCTCTAGTCTTTCCGTTCGACATGCCTATCCCATTCCTCCCCTATCTTGGCAGCCTAACGTTTTCGTCCTCTATCAGAGTCTTTAACATTTCATGGCAAAAGAAAATGCCCTGAATCCATTCTTTCGTGTTTCCTTTGGATCTGTGCCAACAGTTCTCTCTCCTTTAAAACCAAGAAAGTACTTCTTTGGTTTGTTGTACGTTTTCCTCATTTACTTTTTCCATCCTCCTCCACACCCACATATTTAAAGCCTCTAATCTACGTCTATCATCTTGATTCAACGACCGAGTTTTCTAGCCGAACATTAATTATATAAAAGGTTTTTAAAGGTAAATCCAGGACCCCAATCGTAATGAATTGCATTGACCCCTAAAGGTATGCTAGTCTAAATTATCATGGATACATTAACGAAGATCGTCGTTTTTTATTTCAGGATTTCCGTAATTGTTTCGATTGCAATATTCATTATCCAGGTATTTGAAGATTCAAATCCTACGCCTCTCATTTTCTATTTCCCTTAATTTTTTTAGGATACAGGAATTGAGTCCATTTTAAATTTGTCTACATTGAATCGCGAAAATATGTCAGACCTTTTTGTAAATACATGCATTTGGTTTCTTTCGTACTGAATTTCTGTCAAAGTTATAAAATCTGAGTAATTGGAAAGGGGAATTGCATACGAACTACGATCATTCATCTAGGAATATAATCATAAAGTTTTCGGGAATTTAAATGTACGTCCTCGTTGCATTAAGATAAATTAAAATATCATTTTAGGTCATTTACATGGAAATAATTATTTGAAGTGCCCAATTGTCACGGTGTGCGTAAGAGCGTACAGTGCAAAAACCTTTAACTACTTGAATAATTTTAGCGACTTCTGTACATCATCTCATACTTAATATTTGAAATGAAATAAGCGTTGGGATTCGATAAATTTCACAGAGAAATTATACTATAATCCATTTTCACTATCATATTCTATTTATCGATGTAGTCCCTTTAATAGGATACCGAATGCTACAAATACGGGTACGTTGGCATCAGAAATAAATCTATATTTAGCATATTAAGTTCTCGGGTAAATATGAATAAATGATTGGAATGGTGACAGAGAATCAATTCAGGTTTTCCTACGTGGATGACGTATTGTTACCGTGACTTATAATTAAAAAAAATATTATTCTGGGTAGCCTTAAGGCTCGGAGAGCCGTGAATAAGGGTTCCACACAAAGAGCCAAGCATTGAGGTGACAGTAGTCTGCTCTCAGGGAGGGTTTGGGTTTTCTATATACGTTAAGTGTGAATTCTCTTTCTTGGAAGCATATCCATGGTCAGAATTAATTATTTTAAAGTGCTTAGTTTTACTCCATGCTTTATTAAGGTTATAAACACAATCTAAATTACGATATTTACCCCTGACATGGGCTTTATTATTGCTTGTCATTATCATTCCCGCCTGAAGCACCTGAAAATGATCTCATATTCTCCTAGGTATGCGCCTGGGCATATGCCGCTGGGTAGTTACCTGCATCGCGACTAGCTTGAGCAGTCCTATTGATGAGGGGGCAATTAGTTGAAATAGACGCGTTAGACCAGGTGCAGCATGAGTGTAGTCCTTGAAAAAATAATAATTTTAATCAAAGCATTTTAATAGTGCACACCAGCAGGCTTTCAAACTGTCTTGTAGGTGCACAGGATTTTCCTAAATACCAAACGATTTGGACTCTTGAATTAAAATATACACCAAAAATATTATACATTGCTTATTCGCATTACCACATAATAACTGTCAGGAAAGAAAAAAATAATTGTAACTAATTTCTCTTAAAAAACGTGACTTAATTTGATTTCGTTAAATTGCGTCGATGGAACTTTAACTAAAGTGTCATTATTTCCGCGGCATAGTTCGTGAGAGATGGGATGACCGCAGGACGATAAGAATGACCCAAAGTGCAGGGTTCACTGATCCCTACAAACAACGTTGCTGTTAGGACAGCAATTTGAGCCGACATTTAACTACAACGTACGCGAGAATCGGGCAATAGAATCGCCCACATCGTCGCTCTTGGCTCGATTAATTAGCAGGACATGCGTCTATTATCACCAAAGCACAATATGTTTCCCAGAGCAACCGGGCACTGTAATGTAGTAAACCCTGAGTTAATAAGCAATCAAGGTGGACCATTACGTTTTGGTCATATCTTCCATTTATCCAGCTTCCTGCAGGACACCAATTTTGAAATTTCAGCGGTCAACACTTGGGCTCCTTTCAACCAACGAAGATGAGATAGGTGTACAAGATGACACTGCATAGAAGAGATAAATGCTACGGCACGTCAATATAAACGAGTATGAAGTCATATTTATATTATTAAAAAGCATGAAATAATTATGAATAAATATTTATTCGACTCTGGTAAGGTGTATGCTTACCACAATGAATTGAATACATTCAGAAATTAACATGTCTTCCGTTTTCAGGGTACCCTTACCCTGCTGGAGACGTGACAGAATATCTGAGACTTAACCGGTAAAAAGTATAGCATCAAAACTAGCGGGCTTACGTGGGTGGTCTGAAAAGTTTTCGAGAGAGAAAATTTCAGAAAAAATGTCTTGTATCTTTGTTAGGTCGGAAACCTTTCAGACCACCCTTGTACTTATTTCCCTCGGTAAGGGAAAAAATATTTAGCGCGTTAATAAACTTGATTGTTGAACATAAATTTTACACTGATTTGTGCGAATAAATGATGAGTTTTCTGAAAAACATTCTTTTGAATATTAAATTTCTAGTTTATATATTTTGTAACAAGTTAGGTGTTCAAGTTGAAAATAGTTTTTAAAATGATATTCTACTTTTGGCCAAGTGGGCAGAAAAGTAATGCACATATGCTTGTAGAGCGCGAACAAAAACAAATAGCAAGATCGGGTACAAAGTACAGTTTTAAATTTCAAAATCATATATTTATTTTTGAACAAAGTCACCGTTTAGGCTAACACATTTCCTCCAACTTTTAACAAGTTTTTTCATTCCGTCTTTGAAAAACTCTTCCGACTTTTCTCTTATCCAGGACTTGACAGCTGTCCTCACATCATCGCCCGAGGTGTAATAATTACCCTTGAGGTGTCTCTAGACTTTAGAAAAAAATGTAAATCGTAAGGCGGAAGATCGGGGAATAAGGAGGGTGTGGAATCGGTTAAAACCGGTGCGGTACCCATCGTGCGGAGATTTTACGGTATCCCAATGGTTCAATAATGAAGCCAATACGTTCCTTGGATATTTCAATACGGTTTGCGATACGATTTTGAGTGATTTGCCGGTCATTTTGAATAAAATCTTCGACGAGTTTGCGATATTTATCGTATATGGCAGTGATCGGACCTCCGCTGCGTGTTTCATCAACAATTATGGCTTTTACAGGCTTGCAAACACGAAATTTTACTACCCATGAGTTTACAGTAGAGTTATCAACAGCATCGTCACCATAAACAGCCTTT
The DNA here is from genome assembly GCA_037158775.1 of Hetaerina titia. Lineage (NCBI taxonomy): Eukaryota > Metazoa > Arthropoda > Insecta > Odonata > Calopterygidae > Hetaerina > Hetaerina titia. The sequence continues at coordinate 50,781,179 of CM073771.1, forward strand.
AAACAACGATGAATCTAAGTAGGAGTCACCTTCTTCAGCAGTTAAAAATTCGATAACAGCACGCTGTTTAACTCGCGTGGACATAGCATTATAACACGTCTCCATACTTCCGCTTCTCAAAATATACTGGATGAATTTTACGACCTCAAACCTGCACATGCCAATTAAAGGGAGAATGTTACTTCCACATGCCATCCGGCGCGCTTCTGAAGGTCATTTTGTTCGCGCTCTACAAGCTTGTGTGCATGCATTACTCTTCAGCCTAATCTCGTATTAATTTTTGTACGGCTTGGACTATCGTTGACTTTTGACAAAACCTTCTTAGAAATAAGTGTAATTATATTGAAAACGATAACGATGCGTGCAATATAATAAAAACGAGAAATGAATTTCTGCATGTTTCAGGAGGGTTCAAGGGTGGAATACACACGGAAATTAGATCCTCAATAAAGTAATGACTCCTAAATATATGTACGTAGCTGTAAATTATCATGGATAGTACATTAAGAGGAAGTAAATCATCCGTGTATGAATACTTTCATTCACCCCGTACTTCGTTTCCAGGTTGAATCACGATACTGAAGAGAGTCATTAGCATCAAGGACCAAGTATTTAAATCAAATTAATTTCATGTTTTAAATGTCTAGTAATTAATATTGGGACTTGTTATTAGCTGAAATAATCATCAAATCTCATGAGAAATAACTATCTCTATCCAATTGGAACAATATTTAATGAACTCTTTTGTTTTTAAACTATACAGAAAACACTCTCAGTTACTTGCGTGCTTGTATATTAATGGGTTTATTTGTTCTAGGAGACAACTTTTCGTCCCAGGGGTATCAATGACATTTGCATTTTAATCCAAGAATTAATAACTAAGAGAAGAATCCATGGAAAATACGACTAAGTATAGTATTCCATGGCTCCCATATTATATCGCCCTTCTTAAAACGAGGATTGTGAATCAACATCATTTCCTTATTAATGTCAGTAACGATTACCACCTTAATAATGTTATTTCTCCTCCCTAGATCCTTACATTTTCGACTCCCGTCACTAAGTTTTCTCTCTTTATAATGACAACCGTGAATTATCCGTGCTTGTATTTCTTACATTACATATCGACTTAGATAAATTTTACATTATTTAGAGTATGAGAAAAAATATTCTGAAGAAACAATCATTTGTACAACTGAAAAAGTGCATTACTTAACATCATCGGTTGATAGATATTAATGTAGTTTAAAATCTATGGAAAGTGTTGTCAAGTTAATAATTAGTCCGCCAATATATTGCAATAATTACGTGTATTTTAACGAGTGCAAATAAAATTCCAAGGGTGAGTACATTTAGTTCAGTCCTTTATTTGGTTATGTGATAATTTTAAATATTGTACGATATACTCCTATGATATCCCCTAGCGTAATTTATATTTTAAGGATTTTAATAAAATAGACGGGAGAGATTCAGGTTTTATTTTGTTCATTCTCAGCAGACTTGTTTTCACTGGATTAGTCACACCAGCGGGACGGCGAATTGAAAGCTTAGCTCGAAAAATGAAAATAAATTTATAATTTAATGCCAAATTAAGACTGTGTATGCATAAAGTATCTCATTTATAGTATAAATTAATTAATTTTTAGGCATAATGATTATTTAACAGCTTGAAGTGTTTCTCTATGATTCGGGTCTAAAACGAAATTGAAAATAGCCGGCGATAATTTTTACAGCATTCGCATCACAGTTTTGATCGAGGTAAATATTTAAAGCTCACCAGGTGTTCCGGTTTGACATTTGTGAATGCATGCACTCACGGTAACTTGTAGTTCTAGGTCCCCACTCCGGACATAATTCTCCTCCGGTCTTATTAATCTCCCAAAGTAATATGGTGGTGCATTATTGCCGTACCCACAGAGGAGGATACGTATTGATGGCCAGTACGTGGACATTTCTCGGGAAACCTATTGTGGCCTGAACACGGTTCCTCAAAGCTCGCCACGTCAAAGTGACTATCTGAGCTCTCGCGCGCATCACGTCCGCCACAATGGTCTGCTTGACGGACTACGGTCCATTCCGGCGATTATCCGTCCGTCGCGGTCCGGCGTCGCAGCCATTAATCCTCTCTCTAGGGGTCGATCGTGATAAGCAGAAATCTGGGCGAGTTCAAATCGTTGCCGCCCCCCCCTCCCAATCCCCTTTTCCCACTCAAGTATTTTTCAGAACTTTAAACCGAGAGGGAATAGCGAATTTAGAATATCCCCACGGCATGGAGGAATAATTCACAAATGACTGGTGATCTTGATTACCGTTCTGTCCGAGATTTCCTCCGGACACAATGCCTTTGATACAATAGTTCCGCTAGCTTTCCAGTTGCCTTCTTCAGTCGAAGTGCTTTTTGTTTTTATTTAAACTTATAAAGACACGGGACTAGCTGTCTCCGAATATGCGTAAGACGAAATACCAAAAAAGAATGAAGCTAACGATGATTACAGATTCTGGGAGAGAACATTAACTCTTTAATAAATATACACTAAACCTGAACCTATATAACCTAAAATTCTCCTGAAGATGCTGACTTAATCGACGAAATTTTCACACTAAAAATCTTACATTACGATGAAATCCCGCATAGAATTATATTAACGAACACCATTCCAAAGAAGCCTTCACAAAACCTAACAAATGATCTGATTCCAGTATTTCAGTAGGAAAATCATTGTTTAAAAATGAACTTTTTTACCGGAATAGTTTATTCAAGGCTACATTACTTATAAAAAAACGATAACAAGGCTGCTCGTATAAATAAACTTATTTAGCCAATTACAAAAATTATGCTCAACTTGTAACTAATCGCACTGATTTAGAGATCAGTCCAAAATCTGCAGTCGGCACGATTTGCTCCTGTTGAGAGGAGCTGTTGGACGAAAACGCTATGGGTCGAGTGATTACGGCGCCCAGAGGAAAGGCACACGCCTGAAGGGGCGCGAGGGAGGCCGAAAACCCCCGCTACCATTCACCGCGAATACATATATTTCCGCTCCACGAACGGATTTCTTTTTACTACGTCTCCCCCTCCTCCACTACTCCTACGAAGAATAATGCAAAAGGGAAAAGGGAAACGGGAAAGACAAAAGCGATCCCATTTTTTATGGTCTAGTATCTTACCCTTATCGTACAAAACGAATACCCTTAGAACGATCGAGAGAGAGCGAGAGGGAGGGATGGGAGGTTTCCTATCTTACCCCCATTCCTTTCTCTATCCTTCTTTCTGGTTTGTTCCGGCGGTGATATCGTGGGGAGAGAAGAGAGTGCGAAAAAATAAAAACGAATAGGGATTCGCTTCGACACTTTACCCGCGCGGCGGGACAAGAAAGTGGAAGGGGGGACCTTCATGGTATTTGCGCGCGTCCGGAAGGATCTCTGCTGCCCACTGTTGCGAAAAAATGAAAGAAGAATGAGAGAGTGAGAGAGAAATGGTTACAAAAAATAAAAAAAAACGAAAAAGAGAAGAGACGTATTCTTTTCCGTCGTCCAAATTCCTCCCAGTTTCCTCCATCTCCCTCTCCATTCTTCCTCTTCCTTTCCCATTCGCTCTCTCCCTTTTCACAATACATTTCTTCATAGGCCGACTATGGATGTTTCACTCAGGGTATTCCTTTACTTTTACATTTTTGACTATCAGGCGACTACCTAATATCGCAGCGTATTTATCTAGATTATTATGGATACTAACCGGTTTACTTTTTGAGTCCAGTATATGACGGAATTTAGCTGTGAATAACTACTTTTAAATGATGATGTTTGCTTAAAAAATATAATCACCGAGAATAAAATGAGTTTACCGTTTCTTTTCGCTCATAAGGCTTAACTAGAGAGGGAAATTAAAGTTTATTTGGAATGAAATCAATTATATAATTTAGGTTAAATAGAAAGGGGTTTTTACCCCAATGAACATGAAAAGGACGACACACTTAAGCATAACTCGTTTTATGATCAAATAGTGTAATCGATATGGTACTTTTGTCCCGGTTTTTTAGAAGGATAACAACTGAATGAACGGTTCAAATTGTTTTGCTCAACTTAAAGACGTAATTATTTTGTGCCTCCTCGTATTCTATTGGCGTACCAGAATTCCCTTACGTAACGTATATCTCTCTTTCCATACTCCTGTCACTTCTTCACCCTCCTTCACGCTTCTCCTCTTCCTTCTTTCGCATTCCATTTTTCAATCCCTCTCTTCCTTTTTCGCCCAACCTCTCCTCTCTCCAGCTAACCCCCCCACTCTCTCTCTCTCTCTCTCTCGGAGACCGTCTCGTTCCCGACGAGTGATCATGGGCCAAGCGTGACCCATGGAAGCGCTATCCATTACGTTACCCCTTACCTCTTGCTCTACTCCACCCATCCCCATACTCCTCTAGAACACTTTCCCCCAACCAACTCCTGCGCACACCCCGTTCATCCTTTCAACCTTCCGATTCGAAAATTCAAGATGACGGACGGACAGAGCGGCGACTGCTGCCGAAAGAAGTAAAGTGAGAGTTTTTTGAGGTGATGTGTGTGTGTGTGTGAAAGAGAGAGATTGGTGGGAGCAAAATAGAAAAGGAAAGTTTCTAGCTGCGTTGGAATGGAAACTGTCCCCTCCTACATTATCATAACACTTTCCCCTAAACCAATAGATGGGAAAGCTTTGATTAAAAAATCTTGGTAGGGGAAAAAGAGAAAGTGAAATTATTCTCTTTTTAATGAGGATCAAAATAAATCGTCATTTGACGCCGTTATTGTAGTAACTATCATGTTGTGGAGGTTCAATGAAATATATTCACAGGTGGGATCGAAAATGACTTTTAAAATGTCCAGATAGGTTTAATCATTATTCCGTTTGGATAGTTATTTGATCAGCACAAAATTGATTTCTATTACTTGTTCCCGCAAGGGTTTACCCACTATCTTTAACAGATTAAAGGAGAGGGCTATGATTTGAGAATAATAGTTAAATCTACATTTATGTGATTGGGCATTAGTGATGAGTAATCTGTACAAGTCATAGGATTTTTTTTAATGCGGAGAGCTAAGATACAATAGAAAAGGAGAGATGATATTATATGCTATAAAATTTATATATCTGATGCCAGGAATTCCTTAGGACACATTGAATAATTAGGACCCTATGTTAAGAACCTCTCATGAGTCACAAGACTACTTACACCTGAATCAAGTGCCGAGGAAAACGCCTGTTAGAAACTTCCACAGAAAAAAGTTTGAGAAATGTTTGATATTTGTACTTCCTATATGGCTGAGAGTTTATGACATTCCCGTTGATTATTCCTATTAACGAATTTTTTTACACCATATACAGACACCGCTTGATGAAGCTAGTAGACGAGTGAAAGTGATCTCAGTTGGGTGAAGGGACACGCATTTCACAAAGCGCTACTTTTAAGAGCATATATTGGCAACCTCTCCAGCTCCAAGGGAGAAAATGGAACCCTCTGGAAGAGTAGAGGAGAAAGGACGACACCGAGAAGTGATGGGAGGCGTTTCCGGCGTTATCGCATCACCATAAACATTTCGGAGAGAATACATTGGTATCTAAATCAATGCCGGAGGATCTTGCCCTGCAGTTATCACGTCCGCAGAGAGACACGACGTGGATTTGAAGTTCACGCGGGGAATAAAATTCTGCGCCGTTGCTACTTGAAATTCTCCGAACCTTAAGAGTATTGAAGGAAATGTGGACTTTACGAATAGCAACGTGGATGTGAGTAAAATGAATCGACTATCAAATGTTGTTTTCCGTATCTCTACGCACGCAGGTTCCTTTTTTTGTAATTGCCTTTGGGTTATTTAGGCCTAATATCGACTCATTGAGAACTATCCATGCCCACTTAAACTCCCATTCAAGAATAAATCTTGAATAAAAGGATACATTTCATTAAAAAGAGCAGAGGAAATTTTTGAGCTGTTGTTCTAATGCACCAAATCATTAGGTATGGCATCATCATGAGGGATTTGAGAAGTAGAGCTGTCGAAGTTAATACTTGTACAAGCTACATTATAATAATCTAATATACATAACTAACATTTACATTTGAAAACTATTCCTAAATTAAACAATTTTGAATGAAATCTAGTTCATATACACGTGAAACTTGAATGGTACTCCCTAAAACGAAAGAACATTATAAACGAAATAAGCCATTCGTTTCATACAATAAGGATAAAGTGGAAAAATTTTCAAGTGCTTGCTTGTGATGTACTCATCAAATGAGAAGATAAAAAGAGAAGACTAAGTAACACACTAATTCAAAATGAACATATTACTAACATCACTTAAATATCTGTTTACTTAAAGCAACATAGGCACAAAGGTGAGAAAAATAACAAAGGATCACCAAATATGAATAAAAAGAAATGAGTTACAGAAAAAAATAGTGAAAACATTTAAATGAAACCTGAGAACGTTCAATAACAATAACTATATTAATAAAATATTGTTTGGTGAGTCATCTTTGGCAAATGTAACTAATCAAAAATAATAAAAAAGTAAGTCATAGCGAATGATATAGTAGAATTTATGCTCCAAAAAATGGATAGCAATTCAGATAACTGAATGATCCAGAAATATGTTTATTTAAGCTAAAAACGATATTTAGTATTCCTCTAAAAACGACTATGTGAAAAAGATCAAGCATATTAAATCAAACTGAAAGGTAGAGGCTTGATAGAAGCTGCAGTGGGTTTTAAAAACTCTGCATTCTAAAATCTCTGAAATCTAAAACGATCTATCAAATGTTCTCAAGAAACAGACTCCTGAATTGAGACATCAATTAACGGATATCCGCATTACTCTTAATTTTACTCTCCAAAGATGCCCTTTCAATATGCCAACTAGCCCTCTCCCGAGACTTAATACGCCTTCCCTTGGATCTCTTCTAAAGCGGTAAAGAGAATAAGACAGTAGATTTTCGGAGGCCGAGGTCAAATCGCAATCGGTAGGCAAACCCATGTATGCACCCATGATACATTGGTGGTGCATATTCATCTTAGGGGTTGGCTCGCGATGTAATCTGGTTTCGTTTTTCAAATCGTTCACCCTTGAGTAGTTTTCTGAACGTGAATTAGAAAGGCGAATGACCTGTCTTCTACAGATTAGAAGAATATTGGCAACATTTTTATTATTACGATAATTAAACTGAAAATATATTGAATCGTACCAGTAAATAATTGATCAATATTAAGCAGAAATTTTCGCGATGGATTTTTCGATAATGTTAATGACATCACATGAGATATAAACCCGGGACAACCAATGTGCAAATGAACAACAAATTTACCAGTAATTCTGGCTGGTAAATTTATATTTTTCCTATGGTATAATGACCGGAACATACTTTTTGCAATGCAGGCTATGCTTAAGAGCACTTCACGAAAACTCGAATGGTGACACAACGAAAATAAGTTTGAAAAATAATAGAGGAGAAAGAGTTAATTCATTTTAGCTAACACTGCAGTACACGGAATATACAATATATGTATATATATATATATTATTCATTCATATTGAAATAGAGATAAGGAAAATGGTAAAGGAACACATTTAAAGGAAGAACACAAGAGAGGTGGGGATGGCGGATGTGAGCAGATCACGAATATAAAAATATTTTTACCTTGGGTAACTATATCCTAAACTAAAATTTGTTCCACCTATGTTAATCACCATCGTAGGGTTCCTAAAAAAATACGTTTCCCAAAATTATGTTTACTCACATAGTTGTGTTACAGAAACGTCAGTCTTTTAAGAAAAGGGAGATAAATTAATTTAATAAAAATAGAAGAGTATTAGGAGAGTGGATTAGAGTGCACTAACAGAATAGTACCAAGATAATCAACCTATTGGTTTGCTTGAAGGCTGAAGTTATAATTACTCTTGTATTAACAGAATGTTAAATTGCCACATTCAGGGTTTAGTTGGTAGGTAAATACGCAATAGAATACTCTATCTATCATTGAAAGTACAGCAGTATATTATGTACAAGAACATTTTTCGTTGGAAAACAGATATTCTCTGTTATTTACCGGTCATAGGATGGTATCGGGAAGTAAATAGCTTTACGCAACACGTGAGGAGAGAAAGATGAATGCTTCAATATTGGGACACAAAATCAGGATTTCATTGGCGAAAATACCGAAAAATAAAATTACGCGTTACGAAAACTAAGCGTGAGAATGAGGAACTGAGAATGGACTTTGAGGAAGATGGAAGGGAAAACGTGGAGAAGAGAGACAGCGGGGAGAAAAAAATTGAAGACTTAGATAGAGAATGAGTTGGAGAGGAAGAGTAGGAGAGGACTAATGGTAGGGTTGATGGAGAAAGACGGGTCGTTGCCTGGCAACGAGGATAGAAACTCTTTTATTTAACTCACAATGACTCTTTGCCTTCCCCGTAAACCGAAATCAGCATCTTTCCCCTCCGCTCCGGACGTTTTTTCCTTCTGCTTTTTCCATCTTTATGCATCCCATCAATACCCCCTCCCCCAGTCCCCGCTCCGCCACTCTCTGATGATACGGTTCCTCACTTCTCCGCCTCAGCACCCGTTACTTTCGCCAAGGGATAAATTGAGCCCCGTCGTGGGATGGTGGCCCAAATCTCTTTCCGCATGGCTGGAGTTTTTTTTACTTCCATTTACTCATCGTACCAGAAACGGAGGTTGTATTAAAATGGGAATCACTGAGGGATGGAAATTAAAAAAGAATGGGCAATACCCCTTCATATTCCAAGGCGTGGCAAAAGTTTCGCTCAAATGAGACGTTTTGTACTTGGATTGGGAATGATGAAGCTTATGATTATTCTACTTAATGGATTTTACATGAATCATGCTCTCAGGACATCCTCTCAGAACCTTTTGCATGACGAAACCCAAAGCTAAGACAAAAAATTATTTTTTACATTATATTCAATGGTAATCATTATTCTTTTGGAGTAATATTTGTCCCAAAATATGACGATTTAAATCCATTCATCAAGAAGTTTTGAAAGGCAAAAAAAACGGAATAATTCGAGCAATACGTTTGCGTTGACCGAATATATGGAAAAAATAAGGAAATGAATGAATTCTTAAGAAATAAAAGAAACTTTATCTCGTTCGTAAAATTACGAGACATCACAATTGATTCAAACGAGGTATTAAATCACAGTTTTCGTTTTGGGCTCAATATGAATACATTGTACATCAGGTAATTATATTTTGCCAAGTTTTTTAGCATATTTTATTTCAAAACATTAACGGAAATTTGTTAAGTTTGTACATAAAATAAGTCATTAATTGATAAAATTTTATTTCAGTCACATTTTAAAATGGGAATAAACAATTAGTGCTTGTATTTGTAAAAAAAATAAGAAGCTTTAATCTTTTTTTATAGTCAAATTTTTAACAAAAATAAAAATGTTTTCATACTAAATTAATAAATTTTTCTTAAAGGCTTCCATTATTGTAAAATAAGATGTTAGTTCTTAAAGCTATTAAAATTAAAATATCATTTTTTCGATAAAAAGCGCAAAATTTTTTAAACCAGAAACTACCAAGGTAAATTGATGAATAGATATTCAACGAGTAATACTTAGATGAACGTCGAGGTAGCATAAGGGTGGAATACGCGAATCGTAACTCAGACATTTATCGTAAAATATTAAAGTTGTTCAGTGTCTACCGAAAATTTAATCATAAAAGGAACTTAAATTCCGACCTTGGTTTACACAAGACAATTGGGCCATACCAAACACAAAAGGATAATCTTTTGATGCACACACACTCCCAGTCTCAGCATTAATCCAAACGGGGAAATTTTCTTTGATCTAATTCGTGATACTCAAACCTTAAACGGAATGTCTTTATTTTGACTGGATATTTCAATTTTGATTTCTTTTTGGCTTTAACTTTTTAAGTGACAAAGTATCTGTGAACGACGATGACAAATTTTCCCAAAAATACCAGCGTCGCTCTGGACTACTCTTTTCTCGATGGCTAAATATATTATTTAAATAATATTTATTTTTATACTTTATTTTCTTCTTATGTAACTCATCATGCATGTTGATTTAACTTTCACAAAAATATTAAAAATAGTAATGAATTATATAGACATTTTTCATAATTCTGAATGCCTCTTTGAATCAGAGAGAAAATATTCTTGGGAAATTAAGCAATTGCGCTTTGCACTCAAGAGTTAAGGAACGCGTACTACTTTATCAGGATGACTGATTATTCGCAGGAATCTATCTACTTGTATAACGGCTAAGGAACACGAATGAATGCTTACCCTTACATAGCTACCGCCCGCGTGACACATATGATATAATAGTTGCCATCCCGACAGGATAAACATTTAAAAGAGAATTCCCATTATTATGACAAGGTGAGAAAAAAATGGCCGAAGGACATCAATTAAGGCACCATTCTTAATTTACCTTAAAAAAGACCAGTTTTTGAATATTTTATCCATTAAATTCTCATCCTACACAGAGTAGCAAATTAGGGCAATTGAATTTGTACTTGTATTTTTACAGACTCTTATGAATTCCAACATTCATTTCAGGATGCGAAGATATCCTTTGCGGAATTAAGATGTAAAATACTTGATTCCTAAAGAGTCTGTGGTACTATGCACCAAAAAAGTTGTAAGATTATTTAAAACATAAAGAAAAACATTTGATTTCCTTTAGACTTGTGGATATACGTATTGAATTCATTGAGCATAACACGTGATACACACGTCTTCACATAATTAATGAAGTTAATGTTTCGCTGAGTAAGAAGAAAAGCAATCTTAGTTATTCTTTAAGAGAGAGTTTGAGGTAATTCAAGTGAATTAATTTGGCAGAGCATCCCAAATATAAATATCGCTGGTTCAATGACTGCAAGTTAACAGGCAAAATCATTAGTTGAGTTACTTCCATAAATAACAGTGGAAGTATTGAATAGCACAATCAATAACACATGTAATTCAAAAGCTATCTATGCATTTCATTATTTTCAAAATTTTCAAACCGGGGGAAAAACATAAAACGAGTTACTTTTTTATCTTATATTTAATATAAAAAATATTTGCTCACTCCTAATAATCCTAAATGTTATCAAAACAGTTCAATTCAGCATACTCGCGGAATTTGGATTAGAAAACAATTCGATTAATTCTCTTCTTTTTATTTTTAAAATGCTCACTTTTGGATACGAATGAATACACAAAGTAACGCTTGAAGACTCATTTGGAATGAGACTTTTAACTCTCTAATGATTCATACTCTTAGGAAGATGCACTATCGTTCAATAATTTCTCAAGGGACGACAATGTTTACAATACAAAGGTAGAGTTCCTTTAATCAAGAATAAAAGGCAAACCCGAGCCACAGAGCACAGGTGAAAAAATATTCCCTTTCAAATGGACGGCACTACCAGCTCCGTCGATTCTTTGAAAGTGACACTGAGCTATTGTTTGGCTCACAAACCCATCCCAACACAAACTACGGGAGACATGTTGAGGAGAGGGGAACGAAATACATGAATAAACTTGGAGAGCCCTTTCACGTGAAAGGGAGGTGGGGGATTTGGGGAAAAAGATAGGGCTATCGACCTCGACCAGTGGTGGTTTTACATAAGACCTGATGCAGTGAAAACACCTAAATTACAACTTAACTAGCGTATCTATCGAAAATATAATTTTTAAGGAAATTAATATGTGCTTGGATTTTTATGTATTCAAAGAAAAAACATAGACCATACAAAAAGAGAGAAACTCAAAAGAAAATAGAATTTCTAATTTTTATTCAGACATACGTTAATACATATATTTGATATGTGTGTGTGGCAGTGAAATTATATATACTCGGATGTTCGTGAATATATATGTGTGCGAGTATGAAAGGAACTGGCCCCACTATCCTGGTGCGTGAATTTATCACGCTGTTGGGCATATTACTGGGTGACATCTATCACCAAACTGACCTACGGGTTGATAACTGTGTTTATTGTTGTAAACATATACCCAAATATGCATACACATACACTAATATATATATATATATATATATATATATATATATACAAACACTAAGACAACAAACACCACACACATAGAAACATAAAAGAAGGACACTTACATTGGATATTTACGTTTCGACGGCACGGCCGTCGTCATCAGAATCCGATGACGTCATCAGATTCTGATGACGACGGCCGTGCCGTCGAAACGTAAATATCCAATGTAAGTGTCCTTCTTTTATGTTTCTATGTGTGTGGTGTTTGTTGTCTTAGTGTTTGTGTGTTTGTGCGTCGCCGGAGAGCGTCATTTCCAAGAGTATATATATATATATATACTATATACACACACACGCAAAGGAGTACATCAGCTAGCGTGCTGTGGTGAACATAAAAATGGACATTTCCTCATCCAATGATAACCGTGGGAGGATAAAAGGAGGGGAAGAAAAGGGCAGAAGCGGGTGTAATGGGAGAAATTTAGTGGATTGGAAGACCGATATGTTAGGAGGGGTCGGGTTTTGGGGTCTGTGAGACAGGTGCGTGGGGTCATTGCGGTGGTACCGGCAAGGTCAAAAAAGGTGGAAGAGGACGGTGGCAGAGAGAGGTGAAGGCACTTGCGGAATAGGACTCAGTCCCGCAATATGGAAAAATGACGTGGAGCATCGATAGAAAGCGTCCACTTCCGCGATAGGGCGAGACAATACTTGGTCTCCACACAACGACGAGAGATTAATGAAGGCAAATTGCACAGGAAAAGAGCTAAAACGCGGCGCTATGCATGCTAAATAAGATTGTAAATCTATATAAGGAATGAACCTAAAGAGTTATTTGGACAATTTATTGTGGAAATGGAACACAACAAAATTTAAATAGATACAAGGAACAATTATATTAAAACGGAGATTACACGGTTTTCAAACTTTTCCTAACGAAAGAAAGAATTATAGGCGTCAAAATGAGAACTATTTTGAAATATCTACCCTAAAGTTTAAGGAGGAGCTGGAAGAAACGAAGTCGTAATTGATGCTCAGTACGAATTATAATGACCAAATCCTCGCTACATCAGAACAAGTATAGGGGAAAGCATTGCCTGATTGTTACGTCTGTCAAGCCGTTATGATTTAAATCCCCTTGGGTAAGACAAAAGTAATATTTTTTCTTTAGCCACAGCTCTGTCTTAACCAATTAACATTACATAATGATTCAAAAACGAGTGCGACCTTATCAATTATTTACGTGAATTTTTGAAGTTCTGAACTAACTTTTGAAAGAGTTTTTAAACGAGATCGGAATCAAGAAAAGCAACATCTACATCTTGTATTATGCTATTGTTATGAATACCTTGAAAACCCTTATAATTTGTCAGTCAACAAAAGTACTTCAAAAGAAGAATTTAATATTTACCTGAAGATTTATGGAAGAATTTCTGCCATTAATCTTTGAAACAGAATGGTTTGAGTATGTACAAAAGAAAAACTGAGGAAAAACACAACATTTATGAATTTCCCCAAAAACATTTATTGATTCGGTACTACCAGTTTCATCACATAGGTGACGTATTCTGAAAAGAAAATTGGTGAATTTTACAAAGATTGTCTTATTCCTCGAGATGAATGGTTACAAGGTTGAATCCGACCCATTGAAAATAAATACTGTTGAGATTTAGGTGACGGATTACCCGAGGCATTTCAACGTAACCGTACGACTACTACACTATCTTATCCTCGAAGAGGAAATTGTGCGAGTGGCCAGAAGGTTTCCTTAAGTGAAAATGCGAGTTAAAAGGAAGAGGAGGTGACGAATTGCGGGCGTTGACTGAGCATGCATTTATGATGCGAGGCATTAAAAATTGATCACCTCTTCCCCACGCGACTATCTGATGTGCTGCCTCCCTTTTTCCCCTAAGGCTCCCGTGCATTCATCATCGCATTAACCCCCACCCTCTTGTTAGTGGTTTTTACGCCTCACCCCGTGGGAGATTCCCCGCTCCTCTTTCCATTAACGGGGCATCGATATTTTCATCTAACACTGCAGCTCGTCCGCCAATTTTCCAACGTTCACCACCCCACCAATTTCCCCGACGGCGAAAGATGGATTTATCTTATCGCAAGAATACACACACATCATAAATACGACGATCAATTCCGTCATTACAAACCATCATCATAAACACACTTACATATTATTCGAAAGTATATATGTGAATTTAGATATTATTACGTAGCGAAGTAGCTATAGTAAGAAGTAATGCATACTTATACGCAAGTATAAGTTAAAGGGAGAAATAAATCAGGCAAAGAAGCTTGTACGCGGACGAGGGAGAGAATTATTGGCATTTAAGTAACTATGTAAAGAAATGACTCGTTATGACTTTATTAAGGAGCTCAATATGTTATTATTAGCGTAAAGTTATTCGCGAAGACATAAACATAAGCATTGATTGGAGAATTTTGAAGTTAAATGTGCGTATGTGTGGAGATGAATGGAGAAAAATTAATGGACGGAAAGGAAAACAAACATTTATGTTCTATGCATATCAATGGAAGACAGATGGGAAATTCATTGGGAAAAAATCGAAGAACGCTGGAAAAATGGATGTAGGACATATTGAAAGGCAATCGAATGCTGAATACGGTAATACGTGTAGAGGAAAAGATTTTGGGAACCCGTGTTGGATAGGAGATAGAAGGATAAGAAAATAGGCATTTTGGACGGAAAATACGAACGTATGAAAGGTGGAAACTATCAGTATGACAGAGCTAGATAATAGGTTATATGTACGAGTATATGGGGTTTAAGGATATTTTGTTACATATTAATCAAGGGTTATGAGTATTGTGATATATGTTTAATCAGTAATTCACTCTAACCTGGTAGACTTCTGAGAATACATGTAAAATGTGTTATATTTTATCGCACGGGGATTCAAAACGCAGCAATGAAAGTTGCGCCCTCGATCGCCTGAGGTCACATGGTTTCCACGTTCTTTGCTAGAGGGAAGCACCTTCCACATTATGTTGGTAGATATAATCTCCGTACATTCCCAATACATAATCTTTTGATTTCAATCTTACGAACGTAATTAAATTCAATTTAAAATATATGGTTCTACAAGCACTGAATATTGGGGCAACATTTAGGCCGTGAAATGTTTCGTTCCTTTAATTCTCTCGCGTAAAAAACATGAAGAGAAAGCAAACTAAATATAAACAATCAACAAGAGTTGAGTAGATTAATTAATCATTTTTTATTTAAACAAAGTGAAACACAATATTGATGATAAAAAAACTCATCCGAGTAAACACAGTGTACTTGAATAAATAAAAATCCACCCATCCTCAACATTTTTAAACAACTTTTTGACTCGATCATTTCTTTTTCTTCGAGCCACATCACCAATCATGAAGGAATCCATCCCTCTCTTCAGAGACAGATCAAAATATAAAATTATTGCCAAATAAAAAAAATACTATCATGAACAAGTACATAAATCGAATAAATTCACACACGAAAAGTGATTACAATGTCAGTGACGGAAATACCCATTGCTCTACATTATGCGATGAATAAAATTTCACTTTTCAGTCTTCAGCTACAAAGGAATACGGATATCAATAAAAACGTGAATGATAGCCAATGAACTTCGATTATAAGAAAATGGAAGAGAGAATTTAACAAAAAATTGCAATTATACGATAGTGCATTAAACATGATAATTTTATCTATTATCTTGGCTGAAAGGTGGATCGATCATGTATTAAAAAAGTTCCAATCCGCGGAGATATAAATTGTTTCAACTATATGGATACGGAATAAATGGTAATAAATGTAACGTCATATAAGGGTATAAGAAATGCAATTAACTGTTATGCGTAATATTAAGCAACAAATCACCATTAAAATAAATTATCCAGAAAAATGTCATAATAATAACCATTAATAATGAACTCAAATAGCATTTATCAGTGGCTTGAATGAACAGATTAAGTGGAAAATGGGTTAACCAATGCAAAAATGAATGTAATATTAAGGATGACCGATAGAGGCAAAATTCTTTGTCAACGCGTAATTACGTCTGGAACATCTGAAGAATACACATTCATGAAAATCTGGGGAATAAATTCAGTAGGATAAATATAATGGGAGAACAATTAGATGTGGATATGAAAGAAATCAGTGAAATATATAGGCAATGAATTCAATTTCTCTAAGAGTAGGATCAAATTTCAATGAAAAAATCAAGTATGTTTGGTCGTCGTTTTATTTTCTCACCAATTTCTTCCTTTAAATGGTTACAGAAAATTGAAAAAGTAAGTGGAGGGAAATTTGCGAAAGTTGAGAGGCCATTATTAGATTTATGGAATTCGTCTCGTTGACATGCTTTTGAAGCCTGCACCGACCTGAAAATGGACGCTAACGAAACGTTAAAGGAACATCCCAGGTGAAATCACTTACTTACCATCGGGAGAGGTTCCTTTCTTTGACGGGTGCCATTGTCTCATCTGTCCCACCCCTTCCTATAGGAAAGTTTTCTCTTTGGAATGTTTTCGCGATGCACGTAGGACTATCACTAAGACACCAAGACGTGGTCCTGTAAATGGGTCGATTTACACTCTACGTGACCCTTTCCAAGCCGCCAAGGCGTCGAACCCTTTTTTCCGTTTATTAGGGTTGAGAGATCCCGAGAGAGGAGAGATAGGTATAAAAACAGAGAGTTTTCGTCGTACGGAGGTGTAAAAGAAGATCGGAAGTGGGAGGAATCCTTAAATCGGGCCACGTTTCGCGGCAAAGTAGTTCTCTTTCAGCGCTCGCTCCCTTTGTCTCTCGTTCTCTACTCCAAGCCGAAAGGGGATGATCATGTCTAGGCTTTGAGATGGCCATGGAAGCCGGACACATACTCTTTTCCACCGCGAGTATTTTTTCAGAGATGGTCCAAGATAATCGACCTCCATGGCGCAAATGATTAATTGTTTCGGTCCACTAGACAAATGTACTGCTGAAAAGTGGCGTTTACATACTGGAGTTGACTCTAGTCTATCGGAAAATAAGATAATTTGCTAATATAAGCAAGAAAATTTAAAAATTCCTATTGATAATAATTTATACAATCATATGGATACAAAATTACATGATACATAATACATATAACGATATATTAGTGTTAAATTATTCTAATTTTTATTATGCATAACATTTGTACTCAACCAAAAATTCACTCTAAGACCATGTAATCGGTCCTAGTCGAGTCAACAATCGACCACGTACAGGGTCGATTTTTGGATGTCGGTCACTTTGTTGAGTCAGTTTATTTGTATCGACGAAATACTTCGGCGATGACTATTTAATTCTTAAAAGGACAACGTTTGATTCATTGTTCACTGCAAGCGTTAAATGAATTATTGATTGGCGTTTTTGTAAATGTTAAATGCATTTTACTCTCTTTTATCATCGATTGAAATTCTATAAAATAGTAAATCGAATGTTGGCCTTTAAGTTTTTCAGCGTCAGATGAATCAGTCGCTTTGACATTTGAACAATATCTCAACGTGCATACAATACTCAATGAACCATGTAAAAATTTCGCAATAAAATCCATAACATAATATACCGTTTAGATTGCAATTCTTTCCCACCACACGAATTCTGCAAATCGCACCGTCTTTCCTGTACTTACTATCCTATGTAATCATTTGAACCAAATCCTATGATTCAATTATTAGATATTATTAAAGATTATTTCAGATCCTATAATCGTTTCAGGCTCAGTCGATGCACATTTTTGATCAGTTTTCTTAAATATTTCTCGTAATTACTCAATATTTCCTTCTAATGGATTGTACCCTTATTTTAACGTGACTATCAGTCTTCATTTGGCGGTAAAATAATTTTAATCATTCCTTTAATTTTTAAAGACTATGAAACATAGATATATTAAATCGGGAAAAAAACGTGCCAGTTTTGAAGTACTTTTAATACTTGGATCAAATTTTGGTTGCATTATGCTTACATGGATTTTCTGTACATGCAAACTTACTCATGGATTTTTTCTAAGTATACCGACGATTAACTTTAAAAATATTTGGCTGCTCATTGTGGACTTCTTATTTACGGTGGCAAAGGAGTTTTGAAGTAACATTAAATATATGCGATGTTATGTAGTGGATATACATGGTTAGCATAAAAATATCGGGAAATTTTTCGAAAAAATAAATTTATTTCAGATATTGCTACAACGCCTCAAAGTTCTTCCAGGCACATCCATTTAATGTCGCCACACTTTAGCCAGCGACTTTTTCATGAGTCGAAAGGGTTCCTAGTAGGCGGATTCCGAAAGGTTCTTCAGGATACGCGTGCAAGCTTCTTTGACGGCACTTAGGGTCCCATGGCGGTGTGTGCTCTCAATTGTCCATCAAGACCCTCCGGTCGAGGTTAGCGTAGATTATTTGCATCGCCAAACTTTCAGTGATGATGGTTTGCACCGTCATTTCATCAATGTCAGTATGATCTGCGATCATGCGCACACTTAACAGACGGTTTGAATTCAGAATTTTAGGCACACGCCAGGAAAAAAATGTCACCTGTACGTTTGATATAAATCCACTTCAGCTACTGATCCGAGTGACTAGATTAGTTTGCCGTTGACTTTGGACAATCTTTGTGATTTTTTCGAGAATTTAAAGGAGAGACGGAGGAAAGTAGTCACACCCCTAGGCTCATATATCAATTTATATCACCTCAGGGCTTAGTTCAGGATGAATTATCCCCTCAAATCAACCCCATCAAACAAAAATTTTGTTTTTTTTTTATTGTGTGTTGAGTTAATATCTTACAGCTGTGTTCATTTGTGTGTGACCCAACAACGGTGGACTAGATTGACATTGATGCAATTGAGATATAAATGATGATGCAACTGAAGATGAACGGAATAGAAAGCATTTGTGTCGGGTCAATGAGGGTGTGGGGCTGTGGGAGGGGCAATGAGAATTTGCATGGCAAAAATGGCTTCAGAGGAGGAGAATTTCTATTTGCCACAACTAGTCTTTTTGTCCAACATCAAGTGGAGTGTTGACGAAACCACTCCATTGACCCTGGTCGATTAAGTGCCGGATGAAATGGAATCCGTCCGGTTTGGTCTGCGAATGAGCGGAGGTACTCCATTGACCAGTATTTTCAATTCCTATCGATGTTTCCAATGCAATTTTTATCGCAGGTACTTCTGCACTCCAGTATGTAAATACCAAACCCTTGGGATCCTATTTTTCTCGTGAATAATTTATTAGAATCTTCAAATGCTTTCTTCTGGGAACCGTACAATCAAGCTCCGCAATTTATTGCGAGACCAAGTAAAAAAAAATTATCTTTATTTTCAAGCCCTGTTTTATTTGGAGTGGCATTGAATAAAATTTGCAATGATCTATTTTCGGATTATGAAGTTGAGATTTTCAAAAGCCCTAGTTATATAGTTAATACATGGGAAAGAAACTTGGAGAAATATGCACCTCGTATAGTAGTGTAAGTCCTAGTTATTTTTGGTTATTTGCATATTCTAATCTAGATATTTAGTTCAATTATATGTAGTCAAAAGGATACAACTCTCTAATTGGAAATGTGAAAAATAAAATTATCGCTCACTCGAGCTAGTACAAGTATTGATGTGTGTGATTCCTTGTTTTTTGAAGTTGGATCGCTGAGTAATTTCAATGCATGTGTTGTCCGATGTCTCTCTCTCTCTTCTCCCTCATTAATGGTTTTTTATGAACATATTTCAATTACAACGGCAAAAAAGAAACAAGGAAACGAAATCAATGAAAGCTTTCTGACTCGGAATAAAAAGTATTTATTTACTCGGAGATTTCTTTGGGTTTGAAGTAAAAGATACCTTATTAGCTGGTTTTAATCAATGGACCTCTCAAGTATAAACATTATTAATATTAAATATTTCAACCCGATAGATTCCTCATACATGTATATATGAGCTTAGAGTAAATTATTGAACTGATCTTAATTGGTCACATATTGGTCACACATTGGTCTTATTGGTCACACACGTGAAGTTACATTGTTAAAATCAAATTATCAGGAAGATTCTATAAAGAAACTTAGTTTGACCATATTGAAAGTTAGGAGTTATAGAGGATATAATTTAGGACTGACGTCACTTCATATTATATTTGATATTTAAGAAAATATGTTTCAAAAATTAGAACCTAGCGCAGTTATATTTAATTTTTAAGCTATACATATTAAAAGGGACAGCCGCCCAATCCAAGTTAAACTGCCATTAAAGAATAGAAAGCGCTATTCGATTATTATAAATCATTTTAAATGAAACCAGTTCATCTGTAAAAATCAAACTTTAAGGCTTGAACTATCAGAAGAATAAATATTGTACATTTAATATTGATGTTGAGAGACTTATTTTATCCCTACAATACCAATATAAGTTGGAAAAATACTACCGGACGAAATTAAGGGAAATGATAAATAATGATACGGAACCACCCTTTTCATTGAATTCACTAATGTAGGGCAAGACAAATTTAATCCGGTATAACACGCTTGGTTTGCGGTTCAAAGAGTAGAAAATATTACCTTTAGGTATAGAAATTTATACTTGATAAGTAATAGCTAACAAATAAAACAGTTTCTGGCGTAACTTGGTGGAAAATCTTCATACTGGCTTTTAATAATCAAGCCACTTTACTTTTCCACATAAACTTTTTAATTTTTACAACCCAGGTTTCGTTATAGCATAACATCATCAGGTCCTGATGATGTTATGCTATAACGAAATCTGGGTTGTAAAAATTAAAAAAGTTTATGTGGAAAAGTAAAGTGGTTTGATTATTAAAAGTCAGTTAATAGCTAACATTGAACACGAGAGAGAAAGACAAATGAATCTGGACCAGGGCTTTTACGATACTCTGCCAAAGGATAGTGTCTAAATTATCACAGAGCGAACTGAAATTTTTCCTGGCATTGAGTCTTCTCAAAACGATTTGCTTAACGTTCCTAGTAAAAATTCGCTCCTCCAACTGCTCTGGTATCGTCTACCAGGCACTTGTCCAGCTCCCGAAATCAACCCATCACTCGTAAAATACATCTTCCAACCTGACATTATACAGAATATCCCTGTCAGTCTTTATCTGACGTAACGTGAGCATATGGTTAAACTCGTGGTAACCACAGTGTTTCACCTTTTCGAAAACTGAGCAAGAAGAGCTAACTGTTGATTATTTGCATTTTTATTTATGAGCACATTAGGTAGGGAGTATTTTATTCAGGCATGTGTGGCACATGGCTTAACAATTTGACTTTGCATGGTCGCGAATCCTAAAATCTTCCCGGGACGTGGTCAGGTCGAGCAATTTACCCACAATCCTGGCAGTCCAAAGGTCCCGGACTCAAATCCTTCCTCGGACACGGACTGCGTTACCCCTGAGATAGATTGCTCGGGTCAGATGGGGCGGTGTGACCTTGGTCGTTACCCCTGCGGTTCGCGACGGG
Source organism: Hetaerina titia (assembly GCA_037158775.1). Taxonomy (NCBI): domain Eukaryota; kingdom Metazoa; phylum Arthropoda; class Insecta; order Odonata; family Calopterygidae; genus Hetaerina; species Hetaerina titia. The sequence goes on from CM073771.1 coordinate 50,802,724, forward strand.
GTGGGGCTGGGACGGGGCTGCACCTCGCCATATAGCATTTCCGTTACTGGGGTGACTCTTTTTCACCAGAGGGTAGGTGTGGAGTAAGGATATCTTTCGACTTAGCTACCTCTTTCTTCTCAGAAACGAAATTCCCCCGTCACGATCACGTCAGCTCTCACGGAAGCGGTCACCGGTTGTGTGCCGCGCACCGCCGAAGTTATTCTCGGTCATCATAAAATGGTCCGCTTATCTCCACAAAGATTTCAAGTTATTTTGCTCACTCTATTGAACTACATGGAAGGGAGAAATGGTCAGTAAAATGGCGCCCACATCACGAAGCATGCCAAGAATGAAGGGACTGTTCGAAGCCAAGGAGTTGGGGAAAAAACTGTTGAACCTTTCTCATATTTTCAATCGATTCTGGGGCGGCTTACACAATAGACTTAAGTAACACAAAAATTATAAAAGTAATTTTAATTTGGACAACATTGAGATTTTTTGGCTGTTACTTAGGCTCTTGATCACAATTTAAGTCACGCTGTTTACATCTACACCTACATTCTTTCCTGAAAATCAAAGATATTGTTGTATGGATCCACGTCAACTATGCTTAGTACGAGAAGAGTTACAGCCATGTAACATACGTGAAAGACCGATATTGACAGAAATCTTCTGAATATTAACGCAAATAAAATAATTACGCAAATTTATAGAGAAGGAGCTGCGCTAGAGCAGCGAAAATGGAATCAAAACCAGCAGGGATAATGCAAAAAAATATAAAAAAACCTTTTCTTATTGTGTAGTGATATCTTTAATGCTTGCCTTTTCACATTTGTTTTCATCATACCTGCAAATTTTGTTGGCTCCTTCTTTATAAATTTGTCATAAGTAATTATTTTCGCCGCGTAAATTGACTGAAGGTTTTTGTAACTACGTCTTCATGTACGGTACGCACCGTACGTAACTTGGCGCTTTGTCTTTCTACACGTGATTTGGGCGTACTTTGGATGAAAAAAATAACCTTAAGAATTAAACTAAGACATTTTTAAAGGTCATTTTGAAAAAAATAAATATTTTTTTTGAGTTGGTACATTTTGAGGAATTTTTTACTTGTAAGTCGATATGAAATAAAATAAAACAAATGAGACTTCAACAGGGCACCGAATTTTATCGAATATGAAGAGTAAGTTGTAAATAAAAGTTTAATTATGACAAAAATGCCACCAACAACAGCACTTCTATATTCTCAAATGTCGAAATATACCATCATCTAGGCTACATTTTTTACTTGGCCGCATTTAAATATGACCGTCCTCAGGCTAAATTTCTCTTTGAAAATTTGAATGCAAATCGTATGCCACAGAAATAGTGTCGAGGGCGCAAAGTCACCGAGGAGTAGGTATTTACTTCATGTGTTTGCACTTGACATTTTATTACCAGACTATCGCGTTGAGTAGCAGGTGGATCGAAGGCGTACTTTGGTGTCCACCTACGCTAAGCGCTTCTTCTTTTAACGAACATTCGGGACATTTCAAAGCGTAAGGGATAGGTAGGAGGGAGAGTATGGCTGACGGGACGTCGCGTCGGCGGTGATTTCTAAATTCTCTCCAAAGCGACCCGCTCCAACATCCATCCCGTAAAAGCGTCTCGCATGACGGGTAATATAGCACACGTAATTTCCGGACCTCCACCTCCATCGGTGCGGGGTCTCCTCGTTTCCAGGGCCGGACGGGGGATGGTGACGGCCACCATTCATCTCCTCACGACACCATTGCCCCTCAGCGGCCGCGAGGAAAACGTCCATTGCCGCCGTCCTAAAGGTTTGAGAAGGGCATTCCCTGCTTACAGCTGTTACCTGCCACCTCCCACCGATCTCATGAAGAAGCAATCTTAAAAGCCTAACGATACCTTCCCAAAACCCCAATGACCCCTACCTAAAAGCCTGAAGATACCTTTTCGTAATCTGGAAAACATTTTCAAAAAAACTTGATATAAATTATGAAATTTCAGAGACATGCCGAAAAAACCTGAAGATTTATTCCCAAAAACGTGAAGAAATATTACCGAATGGTTGAAGATATAATCCAAAAGACTTGATATAATTTTCTAAAATCTTGAAGATATACTTTGTATAGCCTGAAATTATGTTACCGAAAACTTAAATGTACGTTTCCAAATGAAGAAATAATACTGCAATCGCCTTACCGAAGACCTACCTGACTGAAAGCCTAAAGGAATCTTCCCAATAGAGAGAAAGTACGTAAAAGCTGAATACGCTTCCCAAAAGTGTGCTATTATAATTCAGAAAACCTGAAGATACCATCAGTACTATGGAGAAGAATATCTATAAACAGTTATACATTAAAATGTGCATACTTGTAGAGAAAAATCACTTGGATTAAATTACAAAATGCATTTCAATTTCAAATCACTTTTCATGTACAATATTTGTACGAATTCAAATGGAATTCCATGCACAAAGGTAAAACAGCTGTTTAAAAGTAGCTGCGTGATTGGAAACGATTAAAAGTCCGTGAAAAATACTTATTTTAATCCTCAAGGAGACGAGTGTTTATTATTATTCATTTTGAAGACGGAAATTTCAACTTCCTGTACGACGATGCACAAAAGGACAACATGATAGGGTTTACCACGAACTATTACTTTTTTATTAATCTGTCCACAATAACAAATTTTTGATAAAGTTTTATACAAACTTCAGCACCTTTTTTTCTAGTTGCATGGTTATGTTCTCGATTTCTATGTATGGAGGTCGATAGGGTAAGTGATGTAATTACGGTCCATTGCATGCTTTTTGGTAGAATTCTGAGGAAAAAGAAGTGGCAAAAGGGTTTTGTGTCAACTTTTTATGGTGGATTTCATATAAGTGACAGTTTATCGGCTCATTTCATCTCTGCGATGCGTTCACGCGAAAATGTTTTGGGAGAAGAGACAGCGTTTCGGTTGAAAAGAAATTCATTCCCCTCAAGGAGAGTTTTATTTCAGTTATTTTCCCTGGAAACACTAAGCGGCAGTCGTAGATATTCCATTTACCATTTCGTTATTTATTTATGGGGCGCTATTATTTCTCTTGGAAGAGACAAACTTAAAACCGTCGACAAATATCACTTGTATTTCGTTCACCAGCTTAAACCAACACAGGAATGGCGAGGAGACCAGATGTGACGTTTTTAACGAATGGAACTTTTACGAAGCAAGTCGGATTCGCATGTTAATACGATAAAGAAGGTCAAAAAATATTTCAAAAGATGTTTAGAAATGATAACCGCATTAAATCTACAATTTGTTATCTTTGAGTTAGAATTTTTTTTACTGAGACCGTTGAATTTGCACGAACGACCGCATTACTTCTCTGCTCCTTGAAAATTCAGGACTTCTACGGACTCTTCTCCAGCATTATCCTTGATTTTCTGACAAATTACGCATAAAATGGACAATGTTTTATTTGATCAGTCTATAATCCATTAATTAAATTCCATAAATCCATCAAATAAATTAAAATAAATACAATAATGATTTTAACAACAAGTTCTTCCTACTCGTCAACATTCAGACAAATGAATATTTTGATATTATAATATCATAGTACCAAAAGCAATTATTTTTGAGAACATCATAAAACATAATTTTATGATATGGGGACTACGACGGCTATGAAATAAAGGAAGAGACTACGATGGCTCTTGCTATCTGTTCGGTGATTCGACTCTCTTTCATTTTCTCAACATGGCCTAACAAACGTAGCACACTTATTAATAATTGACTGCTAATGATTCATCCTGCACACACATAGTTCATGACTCATACATTTACCTCATTATATTCCTAAAGTTTTTACCTTAAACACAACTCAGATACCCCATTACTTCGAATTTATTACTCATAAATGATCATAAAAATTAGCCTGATCACAATGAGGATGATAAAACATTTTGTTTATCGTACGTCCGTGGGATAGCAACAGTGTTAGTATATCTGTACCTTGTTTTTCATTCTCTCGACACAAGTAGTAAAAGTGAATCAAAGCAAAAAATACTTAGGTGAAAGAAGTAATGTGTTAGAAAAGCGTTTACAAATGAGAGACTAAGGAGAAAGGAAAAATAACCATTTTGGACGGAATGAGAGAGGTTAGAGGCTATGAAAAATTGGGAAAGGAAATAGCTTATAGTTAATGGTGTTTAATCCTGCAATTGTTCTTCTGAATTTCACAACGCAAAACAGTTTTCAGATCTCATAAAAAAACCTATCTTGATAAAAATACTTACATGATTCTAATTAAAGAATACCATATAATTTTACCTGATCTTTAATACTTCATATAACTAATTGAATAATTAATCAAAGAATTAAACCAAATTTAATCCGTAAAAATGTCAACTATAGTTTGGTATGGCTTTCCTACTTATGTATAGCAATCGGTGTTAGCTTAAAATGCAACCGAATGTTTCAGTCGGAGTCTCACGCCGTTAACAAAGAATGATACTTTTTGGTTCGAATCAGTGCGATATCACCCAATGACAAGAACACTACTACAAAACTTTTATATTACGTCAAATATAACGGTTCAACTATCTGTACAGTTTCGCTTTGCATGCTAAATATTTACGTATTATTTTTGAAAGGATAATGAACAAAAAATACGATGAAATATTAGTCAACCGAAAGGAAGGAGTTAATTATTGCAAGATAGCAAACATTGCAATTGTGCATGATGCTCGCAGGTACTCTTTTAACCTACTTCATTTGGTGATAGTATTATCTTACAGTAATATAAAACTGATATACCAATTGGACACAATCAAGGTTGAAAAATTATAGCATACATAATCTGTATTCAAAAAGGTTTTTCAAAAAGGTGTTTATGTGTCCAAGTAGGTGTTATTGCACAACTACATCGATAAATAAACACCTTTTTGAATACAGATTATGTATGTTATAATTAAAAAATTAGAATGTCGAGTTGATATAGAAATGTAGAAGTTACAATTTAAAACTAATTTATGTGTCATTCTACAACATGTGCCCTTTACGACGAAATTCATAGAATAAACTACACATAACAGTTTACGCAAGTTACCGACACGTGCAACCATCTGTCTTTCGCAACCAAATCAAACTTTTGAAAAACTAAATGTCTTACGAAATAGTTAGTTACCGTTCAATTCTACTTTTACTTATCTACGCCATTATTATCATGAAACTTAAAAATTTATTTTTATCAAAAATATTTAAAAATCCATTGAACATTTTCAGCGGCCAAGTAAGTGGAAATTATTAATATTTAATGGAAGCAGAAAAGGTTGAGCATTGCAAAGGCATTTAATCAAAAATCATTTTTCGTATTCAATATAGGACTAATATTTCTTAGGACTACATTTTGCTGCTTGTTTGAAACTGCATTTACTGATCAGACCTCGCTCCGAATGATCATGATAGCAATTGATACTGCAAAATAAAACAAATTTAAAAAACTATAACTATGCATAGTTAGAATGGTACTCGTAACGTGCAATAATGGAAATTGACAAAAATAAAGTTGAATATCATCCGAGCATCGAGGTTTTAATTATTGTTAGAGTTGTGTAGTTCCTAAAATAAAGAAAAAGGTTCAAGTGAAAATGGGAATGGACCGTATTTTCTCTAAGTGACTGTGCCTACAAAGGAAAAATGAACACAAAATAGCAGCTGGGTCCTCCACAGGCATATATTTCTGGTAAAGGGAACCTTTGCAGTTCTGATTGAAAAGAGAGTAGCAAAGCATTTTTCTCCTAATGACAAACGAGGAATATTTAACGAAACTCCGTCGCTGAAACCATTTCACATCTTTAAATTCAAAATTTTTTACTTGGAGGCAATATTCTATCAAAAAGAAATTTTGAACATTTATTTTGCCAATTTTTTTTCCTTTTCATTTACACCAAGCTGACCCAGTATCGCAATAAATACTATCCATGAACTGAAACTGTGGTATTAAATTTACCTGATGAAGGAATGTGAAAATTTTGTGCATATATAATAATTCTTATGCATAACTCACTCACTTATTTAAAGTGTACCAATCCCCGCAAGTTACCGTTTGACGATAAATGACATGCATGAAATAACGCCTATAATATTTCATTAAAAAAATATACGGATTGCTTGTTTTTCTTCTTTTATATTGTTTTCAATATTGAAAAAGTTCTGAATGAACATAAGGTTAATTAAAATTTTAAATTTTAGTGTTACTATAATTGAATTGATTGCCGCCATTTCAAACAAATACATTTTATGATTTCTACCTGGAGAATTAATTCATTAATCATCTTATGAATAAATATTAAATTTTATTGATTAGATTATAACCTCAATGAAACATTCTAACTTTATTTGGAATCAATGAGCAAGATCCATCAGCGAGTATGAGAACTAAATGGTGCATAGACATTTAACGTATTTGCAGTACTCTCGCATAGTCCTCTCTCAACTCTATATGAAGTTGTATCGTCCGTAAAAGTCTCAAATTATTTTTGAATTAGAAGATTCTGCATGGATTCCCAGCGTCGAGGTATCAACTGGGATATTTTGGGTTAGGAAACCCCTTAAAGAGTCACGTGGAGCACGTAGATGACCACGAACCTAAATGGACACTCTTGCTTGGGCTCTTACACAAATGATTAAAATACATTTTTTTTTATCTGAAGGTATCCGGGCCCAAGGATTCTTTCCATGTTTTGCCATTGCAAACAAGGTCATTCAAACCAACCCTGGAATGCTTGTGCATTCCAAAGATTACACATCTATCTATCTACGCACACATACACACACGCACACACATCATTGGCATGCTATAAACACTCACGAGGTCGATGGTGACGATGAGGTCATGCTGCTGGTGTCGCTGACCCTTCTTGTTCTTCTTTCCAGCGGGTCCCTTGGCCGCTGCCGCCTTGCTGGGCGCCGCCTTCACCTGTCCCTTCTGTGCGGTCGGAGGCTTCTGTCCTCCCGCCCCCGCCTTGGCTCCCCCGCCTCCCCCTCCTCCGCCCCCCGCTGCCTTGCCCGCCGCGCCCCCCTTGGCCCCGGCCGCCCCGGCTGCTGCCTTCGCCCCCGCCGCGCCTCCTTTCTGGTTCACATGCCCGCCACCGTCGGCTGGCTTGTTGCGCGCCTGCAGCGGGAGATGGCGGTGCAGGCCAAGTCCGTCCAGGAGGAGCGGGATGAAAATGAAGGGATGGGGGTGGAGGAAAAGAAAGGGTAGGAAGAAAGAAAGGGAAATTTTCGTATTAGTGACAATTTCATAACTTTTTCCTTCCCTCCTCCGGCGATAGTATCCGACGTTGGAAACGATCGCCGGGATCGTGGGTTCTGACTTTAGAATCGATACATTATGTTAATTTTATTTTGTCGTTTCCGGAAGGGGACATGGGGGAACGGGAATGTTCCTGCGTTCACGTGGACACAGGTGCAAGTTCTTGGAAGAGGAGAGAAGTGGATTGGGAGTGGGGGAGTAGTGAGCAAATACAGTTTTTTCAAACGCACTCAAAGAAGTTTGTTTTGACGTTGTTGATTAAAAATAAAAAGATTCCATTCCAGAACAGGCATGCTGAGAGAAATAGAAAGAGAGAGAGAAAGTGGACAAGTAAAGTCAGGGCTAACCGTCAAATACCACAACAGAGGGGGTTGGCTACAGTTTTATAGTCAGAAGTTTTCAATAATGTATAGAATACATAATGTCGATCTTCATTAAGAAATTAATATTCCGAGTCCGCAACATCTTAAGATTTATTTGTAGATCCAAATAAGTAATTAAACCAATTTAACGTCGTATGTGAAGAAGGATAACTGATCAAGATAGTTAAATGACGCCATATCCCACCTGCACACGAAGTTAAATGAGTAGTTTTCTTTTGCTTGTCTATGGAATCTTAAAATTTTGCCCCAGAAACTCAGTGAGAATGCACAATTATATTTATCCTCATTGAAAATGCTTCTCCGCGATACAGACAAAACAACATCACTTCATCGTTGATACCACAGCCAATAACATAAAATGTTCCCTGTATTATCTCCAAAATTCAAGAAAATTCCGCAGGCTCCATTAACTCATACTCCTCTCTCTGCGATTTACTTCATTCAAGCTCTTTTTGGGGAAATTCTGGTATTTCGAGTAAATATTCGATTGATATCAATAGTTCAATTTCAAAAATGCATGAACAAGTAATTAACATTCATGGATTAATATTTTTCAGTAGGGTTGTGCAACATCTCTCATTAATTATGTTTAAAACTTCCATTCTCATTATGCTAGTTATCGAATTCATTCATTCAAGTTGACGACCTGTTGAAATTTGCCTGTATGCTATATATTTATATGCAAATAACATTTGGTTTCACTTCAATATTGGCCGTAAGAATACTGAACAGTTTTACAACTTTCCATAATGTCTTTCCTTATACTTATACGATACAAGGAGGCGCTTTTCGAATATCACGTGTACTTAGGAGCACCATGGTGGAGTTTGGGGTTAACATTTTTTAGTATGACCAGCAAGACAACAAAAAAGCATTGCAATAGAGTCCACTCATCGTACCAGGAATACGATGTTCCTACGTGTGATTGAAACTTTGGTAAGACATGATAAGAATTAATATTGACTAGAAGAGGCAAGTAGAGATAGCCTGAGGAGTGTTTGTGGCAGCAATAAGAAAAATGTGGCGAGGACTGCAATAATGTGTATTTAGCTCATCGCAAATAGATCAGCGTTGAGAAAATCAAAGAATGAAAGGTCAAAAGAGATTTTCTAAGCCTGATTGGTAGCTTTATGAGTGGAATCTTAAGGCAAATATTTGAAAAAAATACCGGAAAATTGATTGGTGAATTTGGTCAAAGATACTCTCGAGGGCAGAAGCTATCAAAGAAAAGATAATGCATGAAACAATTTGTGCAATTGATTGACGTGAAATAATTAGGCAATAGTTAATTGGGCACGAAAAAATCAATCTTGAACACTAGAAACTTGACAACAGAACCATGTGACAAAAAGGTGACCGAAAACTGTCCGTGGGAATTAAAGCAAATCTTTCGCCGAGCGTTCAACGGTCCTCCCACGATTAACACAACATCTTACTGTACTTAACCGCATAAGAAACCTGATATCTTCGGGTTTATGCAATCCACGGCCCAAAATAAAACAAGGCATGAATTGGGAATGAACCTTTATCGTTTCCTACGAGTAAGGTATTAAATGAGATAAATAAAACAATTTAAATCAGCATGCGGGCTTAAATGAAATCTATACCTGGGGTATTAAAATGAGATTTTCGGGGATTTTCATCCCACTCCAGGATTACCGGCATAAGAAACACGTACACTTAAAGTGAAACAAAAAAACTTGAACCCGCAAAGCTCATCGTAAGGTCGTAGATATGGATATTATCTAGGGATTTGCATATCCCGTTATGACGTAGGTTAGATCATTGAGATATCACCACTGAGATGGTACATGTGAAATTTTGAGTGTCTGTTTCGAGTGTATGAATTATTAATGGCGGGACCATTGGCATTAGAAAAAACTCTTCACAACCTCGCTTTATGACCTTAGGAATATATTTAAATTCAAGTGTGCTTGGTATTTAAATTGTTCCGGCCCTTGGGGTTCCATTTATCTTATCTATTCAAGTTGGAGAGCTCCTATCACCCTCACAGGAATTGGGACATAGGAATTGGCGGTCTCGGTAAACTGCCTCATGCTCCGGAAACGAATGTGCCGTCTGACATCCGGGATGCATAAAAATCCTCTTCCCCAGTCAGTCTCACACAAGGGAAGACGACATTCAAACCTCATTGCGGCAACTTCCCTTACCGCGGCCGGTCGCATGTATCATCGTCCCATGGGGATAATGTTTTAATGGTTTGGTGATTGTCCGCGCGTCCAATCTCCGCCGATCATGAATTTTTAAATCGTGTCCACGGGACGAGACTGAGGCGTTTGAAACATTGAATTTGTTAGCAGTGGGTGGAGAGTTGATGACCCCGTTTCTCTCGCACACTTGACAGCCTAACCACCCACCGTCGGGGATTCAGTTCGACCTAGTTACCGGGAGTTCATTGCACGATCGCCGCCAGGATACCGGAATAATTGAACTGGTGAGCACGAAGAAAGACCCGAACGCTTGCACCACGCTTCACACCGGCATGAAAAGGAGTGGAAAAATGGGCCGAAAAGGAAGAATACTGAAATGTAACATTAGGGGGAGCCTTAGCCTCCGACGGGAGCCTCGCAGGAGAAAAGAAGACTCCCCGGATAAGGAGCACACCCGCGGGTTCGCATTGAATCAGGTCGGTCGGAACAGGATGAAAAATATCATTGTTGTATTACGGTAGGAACACCAAAACATGTACTTTTTGACAGATTTTTTCGATTTATAAACAAATAGGGAGCACGTTAGATATCTCCAGGTGTCTCGGTGGTGCGATGACTAGCGTACTGTCTTCCCAACCCGAGGGTTATGTTTTTTATCCCGACGGTAAAAATTACCCAACTTTTCCTATTGGAGCAGATGACCTCAGCTGTCAATCGCTTCCTACAAAAACTGCTCCTACCCCATCTACACTAACTAGTGCACACATTTTTTTCTCAATGCTTAAAAATAACCTCGTTTTTCCAAAAAACCCAGTTCCTTATTCAGCACTCTTTAGTCCATACACGCCAATCCCATGTCTTACCAAATCTGAACCACTCTCTTAAACCCTTAGGTCAGTTTGTAGGTGAATAGACATCACTTGCTACTAAGTCCTACGCTGCATGAACTTCAAACATTCAGAGTGCCTCCTATTCTTCTGCCGCCTAAGGGTATCTAGGAAGTTTTGATGCTCAGAAAAACACAAGGCTTCGGTTTATCCACTGGTTGTGCATCGTGATCCAGAAATCTATCGACTGAAGGGCCCAGTTTTGACTCCGGGTGCGCCTCTGGATTAGTTTAGTTTCTAGATCTTTTTGAAAAATCATATCGTGGCAAAGGGGAAGGAACTGGGCCCAATTATTACCCTGTTAATTTGAGAAAGTCATACGCCGAATAAGGGCTTAGTATAGAATTATTTCAGTTCTACCCTCAACTATCAAACCTACCTTCGTATTGATAATTGGTGAACCTCTTACTTTTGTCTTAAAATCTCCTTTGCCATTGGCGTTATTGTTTCCCTTTGCAATGAATAATTATTAATTATTGATTCATTTTTTCTTAGGTTTAACGCAATGCACCCAATACTATGTTCCTTCTTTTCCGTTTTGAGTTCCGACGATATTTTTTCTTCTCCTTATCTATCATATATTTATCTTGTCCCCGGCATTGCTGTCCACAATAATCTCCGGTACCGGTGTTTCTAAGGCATACTCTGGATCACTTCTCCAACCGATTGACCTGTATATTCAGTCGCGTAACTCAGCACGATCATAACATGGATGTATTCCCGCAGTGATCAAAGAAAGCGAGTACAGTGGTTGTCTCAGTGGGTAATCGGAAAGGTGTCTCGAAAAAATTCCCGACTCGAAATCCAAAGGCTTTTCGACTCCCCGTCCATGATTAGATGGAGAACGTATGAGATCGCCTCATAGGATGGCGGGGAAAGGGAGACGGGGTTGTGGGATGCCCTTGGCGGGGAGCGCGTGGACGTCGTCGCGGTTGAGCGCGCTCTGGTCGGGCGGAGCTTGTTTGCTTGCAGTCCAGCAGCCCGATGCAATCGGGTCGAAAGGGTGGGTGATAAAGGGAAGAGGTAGGAGCCTTCTCCCAGCGAGTTGCGGAGGCACTTTGCTTCTGTCCCTTTCCGAGGACGACTGCTGTGCAAACAAGGCACGCTGATGGTGGGGAAAGGAACTTGAAATTGGCCGCTGGGCATTAAAAAAGTCGTGGTGTGGGGTTCGGAGAGGGAAGAGAGAGAACAAGAGAAACCGTTTTCCTTCCCCCATCCCTCGTGATTCGCGGCACTTTGTGGAATGACGGTGTGGGAAGGACGGTGGTTTAGTAGGGGAGCGGATTATCAGTGGATTTATTGCGAATCGACACCGATCTATTTGATGAAGTCGATCGTGAATTATGGATTGGCAATACTGTTCACAAAATGTATGTTTTTTTTACTTTTAAATTTTATGAAAATGATTTATAAAAGTTAATTCCCTTTCACCTAAATTCACGGAGACTTGAGAAGTTAACGTGGTAAAAATATAAAAGATAAGGAATTAATATATTTCCAAACAATTAGGATTGGATGCACCCATTAATGATATTTATGGAAGAAGTGTTGAAATAACGTTATTCATGTTGAAATAATTGGAGGGAGATGATTGACGAAGCAGTTAAATAAGTGGGAGGGGTTAGACCGACTCCCATATATATATATCGTTAAATCTGGCGTTTTTTTATTTTGGTTCACGTATCAAGGAGCGGTTTGAGGTCATTTTGGTTCCTGTACAAGGACGCGTATTGGATAAGCCGACGATAGACACATTTGAAGGAAGCCTTCTTTGCTGGATTGGGCATACCAAGATAAGAAATTAGATTTGAATTGCCAAAAATATTAAATAGAGAGGATGATTTAAGAGAAAGGAAAGCACGGATACGGGTGGGTAAAAGTAAGGGATATGTATGAATAAATTCGTTTGCTTAAAATGAAGGAACGGCGTTATAGCATACTGGGTGGCCCAGTCGGCTGCATGCCCGATAGAATTTTCGTTTATGTGCACATTACATTTTTGAAACCCACACACAGAATGAAATGCAGGTGGCCACTAAGGTAGACACCGGGAAAAGTTTTGAATTTTATCCCTAGCACTACCAAAATAAAGAGCGACGAGGTCCCCCAAGGGGTATATCGGACCAAAGGGTCTCGGTTTCAAATCCGTGTGGTGGTTCTGTATATGGTCCCCCTTAAAATCCAATAGGTTGGATTTTATGTATCACAGAAATTTGCAAGAAACTGCAGGGTGTAATGAACTGGAACCTGGTAATCTGAATTTGTGCATTTCACAAAAACCATGGCCTAGATCGAGGTATGCAGTGCACTTTCATGACAGAACAAAAAAACAAGGAAACAAACCTTCCGGTTGTTGACTGCCAAGGCCACGGAGAAACAAATCGGTCGTCAGTTTGGGGTAGGAATGAGGTTAGCCCGCTTCCTCAGCAATAACTGGCAAGGGTTAATCAGGCACGCCGATTTCAAATACGCCACAGGGAATAGAAAACATTTTTGCCTCTCCTCAAAGATTGGTATTTTGGAATTAACACGGTTCTTTATCCCAGCCTTTCATTTAAACTTCAAGTTTGACTTTGGAGGATATTTAACTGAATTGAACCCAATGGAAAAGCTCATGGTCACTATATAAACTAAAAAAACCGTCAATTTGCATGGAAAAATTGTGGTAAATTGAGGCAAAGTTTGAAAGAGCATAAAATATTCCCAGGGGCGCCCAGATTATTTTCTATACAGCCCATTGAAGTAATCACGGGTTACTTAGTTTTGCGTGACTTACGGTTTAAACGAAAACCAATGTGAAAGAGACGATCCGCGCTCATCAGATGTATTTCAAAATCCCCATTTCCCCACCACTAGCTCCGATGTATAAATATAATTTCTAATAAAGCAAAAGAGTACATTTATTATTAAGTATACGGTTCAAAGTAGGTTGTGGATGCATAAAGACGAAATACCTATACTTCTTAGTACTACCCGACAAGAAAAAAATTTCCAACACTACCATAAAATCTTCTTTATGTGCATACATTCTACCCTACCTTCATAGGATTCAACAATTAATCTTTTTACTACCCCTAACTTGCTTGTCTACTGTCCTCTCAACCATAGCCTTCAGCATTCTATCGCCATAATTCTATAAACCACCAGTCCTCCCTTCTTAGGATTTCTCCCAACAATCCTCTATCCTCCCCCACAATGTCTAGTTATTATTTTCTCTCTTTACCTTCTGTCCATTTTACTTTTTCCATTCTTCTCACCCACATCTCAAGAGCCATCAGTCTTCATCTTGTTTTAATGGCCATGCTTCCGCAGGCTCAATTGTTTTCGCTAATCTTTTCTTAAAATCCTTAATCAACGTCCCTTGCATCAATTCACTCATATTGTGAAAGTTTCTTTACCTTTTGAAATTCTTCTTCTTTGGCCTTTACTATTTTACCACCTTAGTCCAAAGCACATCCAAGATATTTCAACTATTTACCTTTTATATTTCCCCCTCTTATTTAAGTATTTAACCAAGAATAAATTAATATAAAGAGACGGAATCAGGTACTTTTCAAAAATATTGATAAGGAGCTGATAAACATTTTTTAGAATTAGAAACTGGTTCTTTTGCTTTTTTGTAAATTTTAAAATTTAATTGAATACTGCTTATGTTCAAGCGCTAAATGAACGCTAGTGTAGATGATGGAACGAAGTTGGAAACAACAGGGAAAGGCATAATCCTATAGTTAATGAAATTGTTTCCTTTTGCACTAGGAAATTAACGAAAAAGCTCACCACATAGAGGGATTAAAGATATCTAAGCTGAATTGGCTGGGGACACAAAAGAGAAAATATTAGTTGAAATTAAAGTTGGTGACTAACAATTTCACCTTCATTGTCTCGAGAGGAGGACTACTATATAGTAGAATTAAAATAGAGGTAAGAAATATATAAGACCAGGTAAAAGTTGCTCTAGATGTAAAGAGGCAAACCTAAACCATCACAAATAACAGCTTTGAAATTTTAATAAACGTTTACTACAGCAAATTGTTTGAGTGCGGCCTTGTTTGAGAATGAAATATAGACCATAGGGAAAAGAGAAGAGAAGAGACTAAAAACCATTTGAAATACAAGTTTATAGACGTATGCTAAAATTCAAATGGCAATTTATAGAACATGTTATAAAAGATGTGGGATGGAGGTATAATGGAGAGCTGATAATGAAGGCGGAGAAACGTGAAGAATGGAGCACGTTTGTCAATAAAGTTACTGCCAATCAATCTTCGGATTGAACCCTTGATAGGTATATAAAGTTTAAATATTTTAAAGTATTGAAAACTATGTTTCTGTAAACATGACGACGAACCATTACAACTGGAAACAAGACAGACAAAAAGGCAATTGAAATAGCTCTGGAAAATTCATCCATCGTAGCTGTCTCTTCCTTGTGGCGACTCTACTACAATCAAAGAGCCTTTAAAGTCTTTTATTTTGTTGATAAATCATTGGCCTTCTTTTAGTGAATAGAAAGGAGAATTCTTTAAATGATTTTTATAAAATCCACTATTTCCAGTAAGTTCTATCATTTGTCAATCGCTATGCGAGTTAAATTTATCATTCTTGAAATGTTTCACGAAAGGATAAAATTCCTCTCGAAGATTAACACTGGTATTTTATGCTTGAAATGTGTGTATCAATTTATTTGGAGATTTATGGTGACAACTTAATAGAAAGATTCTTTGATTACGGACTGTAAGACCTAGGCTCGATTTTCGTTGACTTTGGATGTTGCCCAGGTTCACCCTTTGGTTTGATTTTTCGGATCCTAGACCTTGGTGAGTAAGTACAGACAGTGCAGGTGAAATAAACTGACTTTCCCGTCTCTGATATATGAATTTACACGCTGTACAAATAGGTCCTAGATAAGCTCTGCTCTCATCTATACAACCTATTTTGGGTCCATCTCGAATATTTCATATCGATCAAAAACAATTATTTCAATAATGTTCTCGGTCTCGGAATGGATTTATAAAAAAAACATCTTTCCATGCCACATTACATTTGAATCATTTCAGCCGAATGCTCAATTTAGGGAATGTTGACCCAAAAATCGACATTTCACATAAAAAAAATTCAAATCGAAAAACACATCCCTACCCCATAAAACGTGACATTGAGGAAATTAATATTTTCCTTAGGCATCAAATGGAAATGAAGTACTCTTTGAGGTTAGAGCAAGGCGGCTTAAATTAATATCCACGAGTCCAAAGCTTTTGTGAAATACTGACGTCGGGTCGACACGGGGAATTGCGAGCGTTCGCATAAAATCCGGTTGCGAGCAATCCGATTCAGTCCAAAGCCGGGTAACCGAGCATGCAGGTGTTTTATTGCGGCTGGATCCCAACTGCGGAGAATCTGCTCTCTCAACCCATCGGTGGTTGTGTATGCCGTCCCCTCGAAACGGATGTATCGACATCAAATCATCGTGATTTGGATTTTGAAACCACCTGGGAGTACACATATCACCCACATGTTTAAAGCGTTTGACTGAGGTCGTTTCGATTTGGAGCTGTTGGCATCGAGTGCCATGAAAAGTATAAGAAGAGAGGAAAAGAGAGGTATAAGCAAAAAGTGCATCAAAAATATTCGAAGACCATAAAACGCTGAGTATTAATCGTCGAGGTATTTTCTGAAGATAAAAAATGAAAATAACTAAGGCTAAGGGATAGAAATTCCTTCCACAAGGAAGGATCTGAACCACAAATTGGGTACGGAAGTACGCATGTGGGGGCAGATTTCTCTTTCTACACATTTAATATATCAAAATAGAAGGGACATGAAAAAGAATTGCGTTAGGTAGATAAGCTTTTGCAAAGACGTTTTGTTGACGAAAAGAACCATAAAAAATGTTCAGAAAATACAGCTAAACATTTCCATTTGGAGCGTAGTTTTGCACGGTTCAGCAATATGGCCATAATGCCAAGAGGATAAACATAGATAGGAGGATTTAGAGATATGAGAGAGAGTCAAATGAAATATATGAAACGGGTGGAAAGAAAAATCAACGATGACGTCCTCGCAATGATTTGGGAAGAGCTTTGGTGAGAAATTCGAAAATGATAGGACAAGTAACCGTACAAAATACTGAGAGGCAATGTGATGCTGTAGAAGGTAATTAAGGATGGAACATTGATTGATTGAAGCAAGGCAAAGCGAGAAAAAGAATAAAAGTTGAATGGCATTAGGGGATGTAGAATCTATGCAAAGATATCGATCAAGCTACTACGGTATGAATCATGGGGTTTTAGGATATTTTGCGTCGTATTAGTAATGAATAGAGTAGTGTGCAAGGGACAGAATCCATCGAAACAACTGCTAAAAAAGTCAAACATGACGATATGACCATTTACTGGCTGATTTCCTCCATAGAGAGGTCTCCAGCACTGAAAGCACTGCGTTTGAGTGTTCCTTTCCGGAATTCGGTTGGAAGGTCTTTGAGATGTGTATAGACTGCATGAAATCACAGCTTATCTTTGTTAGCGGTAAAATCGTTGGGGGATGAGTTAAAGAACATGAACAGATTCCATTTATTATGATTTAATAAGTACTGCGCCAATGGTGATAAAATGGAAGCATCTCACGAACTTATCAACTTTAAGGATGAACACATTATTTTGTGAATAATATCTTCAGAATGTTCCCTTACTCATTATCTATAAAATTAATAGAATATATACGCAATACCTATTTATTTCTTGAAATTGAAAATTTCGTTTCGACGTTTCCACCGCATAATGTCTCACAAGATTGAATTCAGAGGTTATACAACCGTTTTCACTTCGCAAAAATATTTAATAAACCACTTCAAACTCTTAGAATGTAGCAAACATTCAAACGCGTTTCAGGTTGTCATGCTCAAAAGAATACTGTTCTCATCGGTTGTTTTACATTAGGTATTATGTCAGCAAAGGCAATTGGAAAAGGAAGCAGGGAGTAAGGAAATGTGAGATATTGAATGACACTAATTCTGAAACAAGGAAGAAAGAAGTTTGGTGAGTCGAAGCGACAGCTTTGAGATCACAAATTCTTCCTAAAGCCCCTTGCTTTGATGGAAGGTTTTGCTAAAGTTGACCACAATAGCAACACTATTATTAAGAAAAATTTAAAGACCATTATCCAACGGGTGGAATTCCGAGAATGATTTTAAGCTGCCTCAAAAAGTGACAGTAACTTTCGGAGAAAAGGATTTATTAAAATCGCCCAATAGCATACTTAACAACGTAAAATAGTCGCTAATGAAGCCATGGAAGCGCAGCATTAGCAACTATTTTTAACGACTTTTGGAATCGCAAAAAATTAAATCGAGAACAATTCATATTATAGACGTAACTTCATGTATAAAGATAATAACATTCTGGCGATTTTGCATGAACAAATCAGTTTATGCAAAGGTTTTAGGTTTCTCGGGGCCCTCCTTCAGTACAAACCATTCACGGCCGACGTTTCTATAAACAACTGGGCTACCATCCTCTAGACATTGAGTGGCATCTGAAAGGGTAAACTCAGCGTCTTGAGGATGGTGGACGAGTTATCGAAACGTCGGAAAGAGAATACTTTACTCCCAAGTGTAACAGGAAAAATATATAGAAGTTATTGAAATAATGAATAATCTTTTGCTTTTTATTTTGATAACTGGCGGGTATGCGTGCATCGTTGAAATGCATAAGATAACACCTTCAATTTTAGATTTGAAAAAGTGTTTTTCCTATTTGGTGGATAGATAAGGATAATCTCCAAAAACAAATAATGATCTTTCAGCACAAGTAAAGGATGGGAGGTGAAAATTCAAGAGATCAAACATTCAATGAAATTTGTCATCTTAATTTTATTGCCGATTAATTTCTCATTGAAATTTAGCATGACAGAAAAACATATCCTTGGACTAGACGATATGATCTCTCCATTAGTGGAATAACTACAATCGGCAAGAAGATAAGCGAAAACGTGAGAATGGGATACGGCAGGAACTGGGGCGAAACGGACGAGCTTTCCTTAACGTCATCACGGGAACAATGCATGTCACGCATTGTGATGGCTTCCATTGCTCCCCGGAAGCACTATATAGGAAGTGAAACATTCCATTGTTATCGGCTCTTCCTACTCGGAGGGAGCATTAATCCTAATGGATCCGGGGTGTCACGGATAAACGACGGGAGAGAAAAAGAAAAGCGCGAGGAATATAGCAAGAAAAAAAAATATTGGAAAGGTATGAACTCCCATGAAATGCACTGCAAGATGGCGTATCGAGAGCTGTAGCCATTAGCAATCCAATCAACAAGAAGGATTTGAAAGAAAAATAAAAGAAGGAAAATATTCTCACAGGAATACGCGCACAGTCGAGAGTATTTCTGATTTTGCATTCAAGCTTCTCCGATGAATTTTTATCGGAATTCTTTAATTTTTGCAACGAAATATAAGAAACAGGATAATCGATTGGGATATTCCATTACGATAGAGACGTGAATACGGCTCACCTGAAATATACAAATAGCCATTCGATTCTACATGTGAAATTCACGCATTCAAGACAAGGAGTTTTTCATTAACATATTACCCATTTACTCTTCCCTTCATTAAGCTTCCCATGAGGTTCTGGATTCGGAAAATCTCTCCGCCTTATTTTTGAATGATGGGATTTCCCAGAGGAATTTGAAAACCAACTAGGTTTTCAACCAGGTCAGCAACCATACCGACTAGGTTATCACTCGAACAGTCTAGGAAAATTTGGAGAAGGTGGATATAAATGCCCCTCGGGGGAAAACAACATGATGAAAAAATGAATGAATAGCGCTACGGAGAAATAATTGCAACAGAATTGAGTATCAAGCACAATAAAAAACTTCATCTTAACGTATTTATATGCTTGTTTACCTATAAAATGTTATTTAAAATTTTTGGGGAAGTAATTATCATTATTGCTCCCCGCTTCATTGGACTCCAAAACTTGAGTTATAATATACTGATTGTTTCCGACTTCACCAATTTCATACGCCATGTATAATCGTTTATGTGATTCGAACTTAGCCAATGGAAGCTTACAAGGCAGAACATTTAATCCAGATCCTTGCCTCGCTATAAGTTGCTACTAAACTTTCTATTAATTATTTTTCAATATCTACAGAAATATCCAAAATACCATTTTCCTTTAGTAAATTTAAAAATTTCACTTAGCATATAAAATGTTTATTTATTATAGCCTATTGCACTCATTAAATATACTTCTCATCAATTGAGGCAATGAAATGTAGCTGTGCATAGAACAATTTTATTGAAACAGAAGCAACAAATTGATAATAGTTTATAATAATCATCTTTTTCAATTTTTGTACATACAAATTCCTTGGTTATACATAAATTATTCTACAACTGGGAAAAGATTTACCGCAATAAGATATATCATATTATTACCCATCAAGGGAAGTTTAAAAAAATATAACATACTGGCATAGGAATGAGGAATGGAATTACAATTCGAATTTGGTCAAATGAAAATGTTTTCCTGACGAAGTTACAAAAGTCGGTGTGGTTGTCCTATCCGTGTTACACACAAAATATAGTGTAGGTATGATAGTTTATATTTTTAGCTAATTCATGGAGCAGCCAAATGATTCTTGAGATAAATAACTTTATCTCATTCAAAAGGCTTTCCATCGGAGAGTTACACGATGCTTAAACGCGATTTTTTCTTTTATAACTCACGCATTTTCTCCTCTGCAAAACCCGACGCCAATGAAGCCATAATCCTAAACCCTTATGACAACAAAGTGCAATCCACCCTCACCGACACTTTCTCCTCTCTTTACAAAAAGAATTTATTTGGCGAAAAACATTCGTACCTAGTCGCAAAAATATTACGAAATATTGTAGACTTCAAATCAAGGAGATATAATTATATTATTCAGTTTTCTCTTCTTGAATCCAACTTTTATTTGTGGTGTGATCTATTTTACTTCGCAAATAATGTAGTGTTTTATTAAGAATAGGGTCAACAAAACAAAATGTGTATTCTTTGGTAAGAAGGAGAGTATTTTTATAGGAAAAGTGGACGAGCAGTTCTGTTTAAGGTCCGAAGACAACGAACGATAGGAAGCAAAGATAAACAGTTCAGGGGATTCATATGTTGCCATGCCATTGCTAGATTAAGCGCGCAATTTCATCGCACAAAAATTTACTGTATCCAAGTTAATTAGCGACATTTCGTGAAACAGTTGTGACTTCTCCAAACTATAAATAAAATTAATGATATTCACAAATTTATCATATTTCCTTAAAGCCATATGAATGAAAAATTGCTCGGTTTTGATCACAGCCAAGGCATTATTTGGTAATTAGTATATTACAATGGACACGAAGAATCGTGTAAGTTCATTATTAAGCTTGTTATTTCTTCAATAAAGAGGAATCTATCATGTGATCCTACTGTTCAGTTTATCCGTTAACACTCTACACTATGTTTTGAAATAATAGGGACATCTGTTGAAGTTACCTAACCAAGATGGGAGATGCCTGCATTTCCATCTTCATCATTTTTACTCGGTGAGATAACAAGCGAAAATGGCATTCATGTTTAAGTTAAGCATGCTCACTTCACGATACTTTTAATTTTGTATTTTTATTCGCAATTTAGTAAAATTAAGAGTACCGTGGAAAGCTGAGTGAATGCTGTTTTTACTTAACGTGAAGAAAGCCCACCTAGTTGATGTTCGATTCTATGAATTTTGGCAGTCATACTTTTTTCAGTAACCTTTTGCAATGTATATCTAGATTTCCGTTGGAAAGGAATTAATGCTTTCAACGTTGGCCATATAGAAGTTTGTGTTTGAAGTATGAGTACTTCATTATATTTGCGTTGAAAGTTAAACAAAACTCTTGGATTTATGATTTCACTTGAAAAGAAGGCCTCTAAATAGTCTTATTTGCAAATATGACGAAATAGAAATAGCTTAACCTGACCCCTATAGCGGAGGAGTGTAGTCAACTTTTTTCATAGGGCGGTGCCTTTTGTTCAATATTTGCCAAATTATAGTTTACGTGAGTTTTTATACGGAAGGAAAAAACGTTTGGCGTGCAAAGACCAGAAATATCAAATTGTGTTTCCATATTTATTTTACAGGATTAGAAAGAAATACAGAAATAGAATAATTTCCATTAAAAGCACAATTTAACAGAACCTAAATTAGAACCCGTTTCTACCTGCCATACTTCCTCGACCCATTTGAGTTTTAAATCACTTCATGATTTTTTGCAGTTGCATTAAGTGGAGCACTGTGATTTCGTGGTATTACCCAACATTGCACTGATGTATCACCGCAATTAATATTATATTTCATCAACACTTGATTTAGTTTAGAAATGGATGAGAAATTCATGAGGGAGTAAAACAGTTCAACTCTGATTTTAGAAGATTGGCCGAATTGCAATGATTTGGTAACGATTTGCTAAAAGAGACACAGAGAAAAAATTTCCGGATTTTAGGATGAAAAGTGGGATTCTGAACGAAACCAAGTTTATTTATGTTTCTTTGATTACTAAACTTTGAAAAATTCCGGTTTTTGGCCACATGGTGTAGGTAAGAATAGCATGGAAGTAGGCCTACGGAAATATAACTATTACTATGGCGTGGATCGCTGGGTATCTCAAAGAAATAATAAGTAATCTAAACATCATTACATGAAAGAGAAAATATTGTCATCTCTGGCCAATACTATTTATGTAATTTGGGGCCAACTTCTGAAATTTTCAGTCTATCTTTCGCAGTGGTTCAGTGGAGACTAAAAGGAACACACACACACACACACACACATATATATATATATATATATATATATATATATATATATATATATATATATATATATATATATATATATTCATTCAAATTGAAATAGAGATAAGGAAAATGGTAAAGGAAAAGGTAAAGGTTCCTTTACCATTTTCCTTATCTCTATTTCAATTTGAATGAATATTTATTCGCCATATGGCGGTATTTCGTGTTTGAATGTATATATATATATATATATATATATATATATATCATATATGAGTCATATCTATCTTCCGAAGAAGACGGAGTTCGAGTCCGTCGAAATTATCAAGACATTATTGTGAGTGTTCTTTTTATGTGTTCTCGTGCTGTGTGTTGCTGTCTAAGTTTTATATATATATATATATATATATATATAGTTGTAAAATGGAGTACTTCATAATAAATGTATCATAAATCGCATATTTAGCAGTCATACATTAACTGCTAAATATAGGTGCCAACTAGATCGTGAACTACTCTCTAGAGGCTTAGACACAATCTCGGATTGGTACAAGGAATAGGGATAGCTTAATATAGACAAATGTGCAGTTTTGAATTTTTGGAAGAAAGGAAGTGGCGAACAGGACATAGACTATGAGGTAGAGGGTTGAGTACTAACTACGTCAAATCAAGTTAAATATTTCTGGGGAGTTCTAACACCACGCCTGTCATGGGGAGCACATATCAGGACAATATGCGGATCCACTGTACAGAAACTAGGCTTCATTTTTCGGCTGGTGTGGAAATGCAATCAGAAAGTATGAGAGGTATTATTTCGCCCTGGTTAGACCTCACTTGAAATATGCCGCAAGTATTTTGAATCCTTGGGAAAAAATTTGGCAGAAAGAATTAGGTAAAGTCCAGAGAAAATAGGCTAAATTCGTTAAAATTGCTCTAAAAAACACGAGTGTGACAAGTATCTTAAGGGATTTAGGGTGGGAGCCACCTAAGATACGAAGAGAATAAGCGAGACTGGAGTTTAGCGATGACACTAAAGGAATTATAATAGCCCTACACTACTTTGGTAGATCAGACCACAAAGAGACAATAAAGGAGATAGATTCCAGTACAGACAGATGCAAATACTCTTTCTTTTCCCGAGCAATCAGGAATCATAATAGTAAGAAACCGAAGTTATTTTAGAAATATTAAAAACATTTAATTTACAAGTCGGAACAAAATTAAACATTGCAAAGACACGAGATTTATTTTTAGGTGCATGCTTTTGTTAGTTTGTGTGTTTGGTTTGTAAGGTTTGCATAATTGTATACCGTGTTGTGATTATGTATTGTATTAATTTGTGGCTTTTGCATACGGTTTTTTTCTTAATTACTGGCGGTGCTCTAACCCACTCCGCCATATGCTCTTTCAGCGGTTTTCTGGGTATTAAGTAAATGTAGATGAAGGCTCCGTGTGAAAACATGGAAAGAGTTACGGTCTTAGCGTAATATCAATGCACAGGGAGTTGTGACAGCCTAGTAGGTAGAACGTTCGGTTAATGACAAGGAGGTTTCGAGTTTATGTCGAGGATGATGGATTGTACGACCAGATTGAAAAACTTCTATGCGTGTGATTTCCTAGCTACGAGAACTTGCTTTCTCAGTGCCATCTGCGGTTGAAAACACGAGGTGGCACTGGGAAAGAAAGGAAATGGAACTCAGCATCCCCCATCGACTCACTGAAGGTGTAAATTTCACATGCAACAAGAAATAAGCTTGCATTACCAGTCATCCACTAATTCAAGGAGATTCTAGTAAGCTTCTTTCGTCAGAATATCCCAAGTAAGTTATCTCGACGTAGTAGATTCCTTAGGAACTACCATTGCTGGGAAATCACAGGGGAAACTTGTAAATCTTTAGGCTTGTAGAGCGCTGTTGAAAACTTAATCCGAGGTTAACTCATCTCTCAACTCTCAAAAACACATTTCCGGCTCGAATCACGGTGCTGGAGTTTTTTCGAGACGTACCAAAACTTTGAGGTGCCATGTTGAGAGCATTTCAATTGAAGCATGGCGTCCGTCAGATGGGGCATTAAACTGTGGATCCCTTGGCGTATTTTGCTAAGAG
The DNA here is from genome assembly GCA_037158775.1 of Hetaerina titia. Classification (NCBI taxonomy): domain Eukaryota; kingdom Metazoa; phylum Arthropoda; class Insecta; order Odonata; family Calopterygidae; genus Hetaerina; species Hetaerina titia. The sequence goes on from CM073771.1 coordinate 50,827,367, forward strand.
TAGGCTAAAATCGACAATGGGTTTCTCTTCACCCTTCTCCTATTGCCTGAAAACAACTACCTCCTAAAAATTACTCTGCTCGCTACTACCACTACTAGTGTCAGCAAAAATAAAAACCATAAGTTGTACTGCTAACTTATTTTATTTCATACGACGAGTTCCAACACCTAAACATTTGTTTTTTTTTACATAATAGTATGCTGTTCCACCACGTCTCACATAACACGATCGAGCTTACTCCACTCGAATTTTGGATTTCTTTCTATGATAATGTAAAAACACCAAAGATAGTGTATATCAGTGAGTATTCAACAAATTTTGGTGATAAGCTCAAGATTTACTGCTCAACGTTTGCAAACAGACGGAAATGATAGCGGAGGTGGACATATTTTGTTCTGGGACAAATACGAAAGAAAAATACTCGAGCCGAGTTCTCAACCTTACTCCTCGCCGAAAGGTGGAGGGAGGTACAGGGTTTAGAGGAGCGTGGGGTCATGGAGGGGTGGTGTACCTGTCTCTTCCTACATGCTGCCTCGCCCGCGACCCCCTCGCTGGAGAAACTAGTCGGTTTCGGGGTCGACGCCTCAACGTGACCTGCGCTTCTTGACCTGGGCACGGTAGGAGCGGAGACGACGGAGTGGCTCCGGTCCCTCCGCGGCACTCGCCGGACGGCGAACGATGCGGAATACGTCTTCGATGGGTGGGTCGCCGCCGGCGCCGCCTTTGGGCGGGCCCGGCGACTGAGGAGGAAGGGCCCGGCGGCGGCGGGGCGATGAGGGCGCGGAGAGCGCAGGAGGAACAAGAAGCAGAGGCCCCCGGCGAGGGAAAGAAAGACCTTTCGGGGCAATGCGAGAGATGCCGACCGAGTGAAAGAGAAAGAGAGAGGGGAGAAGATCCCTTCCCTCTGGGATCCCGCCGGAATATCTCTCTCCCAGGTGATGACCAAGGCGGGTATAATCAAAGAGAGGGAGAAAGGGGGATTGAGAGAGTCGGGGGTGAATCAAAGGGGGGATGTGTTGCCTGCGTCCTTTGTGCCCCCCTCCGGCAACCAACCTCGCCGCCGAAACGGCGCCCGATTGTCACCCTACCATACTCCCCCTCCGCGCCATCCGAGTATAAGTGGGACCCCGACGGTCCGGAATGAACGCGAGGGAGAGTAGGAGGGAGGGAAGCACCTTACGAACGCGACCGCAGGAGGTAGGTATTCTTGGTTGCGGCGAGCGAACAATGGGGCTGGGCGGGGGGATACCGATGCAAATGGGAGGGAAAGACGTGGACTATTAAGGTTACTTCTTCACTCTTCCCTTCCTCCTTCAACCCCCTACAACCCCTCCACCCACCGTCCACTCGGCCATCGAGTTCCAACGTCACCGCCAGGCCGCTATCCCATTTCCCATTACGCTCAGACCGCAGCCACACGTACCGTATGTGCATTTTCTCCCCTCCCCCCTCATTATCTCCTCTCAGCCCATTTGTCCTCCTCTCTCTCTGCCTTACTCCCTCCCACCACTCTATCCAGTTGTCTATTTTCCTTCCTTGCGATTTTTTTAATTTCTATTTTTTTACTTTGCTGTCTCGTCTACTTTTTATACGACTTCCTCACCCTCTGTCGGCTGGCTTTCTCTCTCTCTCCCTCCCCTACTCTTATCTGTTTCCCTCCTCTCTCTCGTAAGGGGCAGAGCAGTTTTTCACCCTCTTAAATCCCCGCGTCACAAAATACCCTCCTTCTCCATTCTACCCTCCAACCACCCCCGTTTCCCTCGCCTATGACACGACGGAATCCCATGCGCGCGGGGGAAAACTTCTGGATGAATGTTTATTTTAGCCAAAGCTTGTTAGGGGAGACGGCGTGTGTGGGGTGATGTGGGAGGGGAGAGGGAAACGGGTCAGAAAATTACTCTCGCAGGTGTTTACTCAAATGCTGGCGTCCTGAAGGAGAGCAAACGGATGAAAGGGCGGTCGGAGGAGGTCTCATCGTCCGCCGCGTCCACTTGTTCGTTGAAACTCGTCAGTGGGACGTAACCGGTGGCAGAGATGCGCGTCGCCAAACGAATTAAATTTTCGAGTCCATCACTCTTTCCCTTGTATAGAGAGGCATCGCAGTTCAGTGCAAAGAGCCTAATAACCAAAGGTTCGATTTCTGGTGACGTCCCTGGAAATATTCGGTTTCACCCCAGCTAATTGGTTCCTCTATAATGAGATCCTCCTGAGGATCCGCATGCGGCACAAGAAAAGGGATATGTTCTTAACTACTACCAGGACGTGTAAATTTAATACGTTAGCATATGTCTGGTTCCAACACCTCAGTGTGCGAAGCTCACTCACAGTTGGATTTAGTTTTGGGTGAAATTTACCCTCGTCTATAAAAACAACCTTATGGTTGATAATCATGCGTTTTTATTGAAGATTTGAATACTTTCCAAAATATCTGGCATGATTTGTTCATTTAGAGTTTTTAAAAACTTGGATATTTCTACGAGCTATAAATATTTTATTTATTTTGTCCAGTTAAAAAATGAAACACCTGGGACCTCATTTCTTGAAGCCACAAGTCAATTTTTATGCCCTGGTACTTTGCACACACGGAGTCTCCTCTTTATAATATATGATACAGTGCAGGATGATTGCAAATATATGTTGCATAAATGCATGGAAATGCATGAGGTTTTGACAGTTTTAAGTTACATTTAATACTTTTTCCTTGGGTTACATAATAATTATGTGAGCTGAGCGTTTGAATAGTCAGCGTTCCAAGTTCATAACCGCGACAATCCGGGTCAAAGAAACCTGTCTACCTGGAAAACGAAGATGGCTTAGGAAACAATTGTGACTGATTTAATTTATCACCAAATTAATTGTTTAACCTAAAATGACTTATATTTATAACCGAGACAAATCTTTTTGAATTATTTACCTAATGAATTCGAATTTGTGGCACATTTCTCTTAATAGATCGCAAGTGATGAATTAAACAATGAAAATATGTCCTGAGAAAATAGTCTTTTGCCAAAATATTCTGTTTGCGAAGATATTTTCAGATCCATTTAATTAAAACTTGTACTTCTGGAGTGAAGGCATTTATCAATTGAATTTTTACCAGAGAATTGGAATTCTTAAAAAAATCAAATAAAAATATTTTGAAGGATTTTTAGCCCTTGTCATGACATTATTTTTCTCTGATATAAATTTGTCGAAATCATAAACAAGTTGTCAAAAGTGTCACTTTTGCTACTAAATGTTGGGTGTTTCTTTTTGTAAAATATTTATCGTTAAATATACATCTCGATTTACTAGTATACTATAAGATGTTTCCTTGATGAAACTCAAACGAACTAAAAAAATTGTGCATGTGCTGAAACTCTATCTATGAACTTTAATTAGGATCCTCTTTAGGAGAATATTCATAAATTTTATTATTTTTCTCTAAATTTGAGATTTATACTTGAGAACGAATGTAAATGCGGAGTATAGGTGAAGGGGCTGATGAAACCTCAGAAAAACTGCCTAGTGGTTGCATATTTGTTACCAAGGATGATAGAAGGAAAAGTATAGTTCTTTTATTCTTTATCTTGATTATTTTTGCGGAGCTGAGCTTTATTTATTATAAAAATGAACATTAAATGTGCATCTACTAACAAATGCATCTAACTGAATAATTAATATTCCTTAAAACTAAATATTTTACATTTCTCTTTAGAAATAATACAACCAATTAAAGAGATAAATATTACTTATTTATTGAAAGTCTTAGAAAAGGAGCAGTTAATGATGTGATCTTTTATCATATTTCCTCCTTTTAATCAATGTAGCCATCTTTAATATTTACAAAAATTTGATTTTGGCTCCTGACTTTGGACATGTGGCTTCCTCTTAAAACTCTGAATGCGTGGTTTTATGATGTGAGTTTATGAATGAGAATGAACTATAGCCTAGAACGAAAGGGCTACAAACGGGATATGACTGTTTTGCACATTTGACGCATTGCGGCATTATGAATTCTGAATGGATATTAATTCAAAGTTAGAAGATAAAATATTTAATATTTCTATTATATGCATATTTATATACATTATTAGCAACATTCTACCGGATCAGGTTAGGTTTTTGATAGTTCCAAGCACTCCACACTAAACTAGTCGTAAGCCCTGCTTAACATGTCACAAAATACCATCATATCCCATACTATGTATTAAAATAACTCGCTATATAGCTCGGAATATCTTATGCCACCCTTAATTTCGCCCAAAATGTCCATTGTTTCCCTTCCTCTACTTACATTTCCCCTAATTCCATGGCCAACTTTATTTCTACCTCTGAAAACCCATTATCACACAATATCTTCTGCGTCCACTTGTCCTGTATTCTTTGGATTTCTTTTAACACACGTCTCTTTTCCCCTACCATGCCTAAAACAATATCTTTTTCCTTTTAATCTATTAAAAAATGAATTACTGAGAAGAAAATCATCGTCACATCAACATGAACTGAGTGAATTTGAAACTAGTATTCCTATATCTATGTTATCATTCATTTAAATTTGATTCATCCCCATGCAAAGTAACAAAGATGCTCCTGGTGATGGTAAACCATGTCTCATTGACAATTATAGGATGATGATAAGTGCGGGCTGACAGGTGCACCCACATTAGTTATCTGTTAGTGGCAATAATTAACCAGGTCAACGGCATGTGTTGCTGTTTACTTAAATTTCTTAATATTTACGATAAAACCTCAGTAGGTGTATTTTTATTTCATTGCTAGATAAAACGTTAACATGGTTTCATATATGGAAATATGTGTGGTCTAATCTTAAAAAAAATTAATGCATTTAAGACAATCTATATCATTTTCAATTTCGGATGGGTGTCAATGATGTGAGGGAAGGGTGGTAGTCTGCAGACGAAGGCCGTGGAAAAAGTGAACGGGAAAAGTGGCAGAGAGGTATTTCTGGATGAAATTCAAAAACAAATACAATGGCAGGAATGAAAAAGAAAATATGTGAAGTGGCAACAGAGGATGGGCGAAAGGAAAATTGTATGTAGAGATGCATTCAACTAATCCTAGGTGGGAGTTGATGAGCATAATGAAGTAACTGAAAAATCTCCGCCAAGGATATAAATATGCACCCTCCTGGGAAATTGGAAATCTGATCGAATTTGGCAGAAAAAAGTGGACGGATTTCGTCCCGGAAACATTTTTCGTCACGTGGGAGGGTAGATACGTAAAAACGAAAGGCATACCTCGGAGAACGATGAAGAGGTGTTCGCAGATCCCAACCCACGATGAGGGTGGAGGGAAGAAAGGACGAACTAGGGAAAGGAACACCTCCCCTCGCCCCTTTTCCGCACGTTGATTTCCGCCCGTTGCTCAGCTGTCCCACTCATTTGTTTACTAGCATCGCCGCATCGCTTTTGTTTACCCCCTAACAGTCTCCCCGAAGCTTCCGCAGCCCCCGAAAGGCCGGCGGTGTGAGTCTCACTTGGAATCCTTTTATTCGCACAAAAGGCTAACAAAACAGACATGACAATGGGATCCTAAGCCAACGCAAACTCGGAGTTTCGTGACAGAAATCGCTGGAGTTTGCATTTTTGCGTGGCGTAATAAAGAAGCTCTAGGTGTATCTAAAAGTCGTCGCGCGTTAAACGGGGAAGGGGGGGGGGACGGGGAAATGAGAATTCATGGAGCGAAACCCTACCATTTCACCTCGTGCGAATCCCACAAAAACTCCCACACCCAGCAGGAATTAATATCCAGTGCAAAACATGCTCTATGCTTCTATGCTCCCACACGCTCTGAAAAAAAATTTCGGTTTGTTTGTTCAATGGACGACCCAACTGCAGTTCCTATCTCCTGAGAAAAACTGTGTAATTCGGTGTTCATACCATTAATTTTTTATTGGCATTAATTTTAATTTTAGGACACCACATAGTCGAGTGTATTCCATTGCATATTACGGGAAATATGATAATGCACATTTTAAGCGAGGTCGCTTGTAAATTCTGTTTTGTTATTTTCCTAACGATGACGCTAACATAATAAAAAAGGGAAACTTATCGTAAGTAAATTATAATACTTACTAATATTTTAGAATCTTCCCATATAGAAAATACCGAACATTCAGTGACATAATTAGAGTTAACATATCCATTAGCAATCATCTCAACTGAGTGTTTACTACATTCGAAATAAACTGACATGCTATGGAGATTGTAGGAAACTTTTTATTTATTATCATATGTTTAAGTCACGATTATATGCTTCATGAATAAGTTTAACATTTTAGAAACCTTTTATTTCTTAATGGTTTTCACTTGAAAGTATTCAAAATGCTACTCATTGTATTACTAAATCATAATTTATTTTTAATTGCTACTAAAACTGGGAGTATAAAGTTCACCAAGTTAACGGTCAATCAATATGAGAACTACATGTTAATTGAAGACACTTCTAAGCCAATTTACATGAGAAAGTAATCAATTCTGAAATTACTTCATTCACGTTGATTTAGGAACATCTTTCATGACATTATTTTTGGCCAATAGACTGGCATTCATAAGAATTCCATTGAGTTATATACCTTCCTATTAAATTGGATTGAACGAACCCTATTGAATCGATTCATTTTAAAAATAAAATTGTCTTGGTAACTCACAATCTGAGTTGAGGATGTATGCTTGCGCTTACGTATTAGAACAAAATACTGAAAATACTTCCGCGTTCATGGAAATCATTTAGGGAAGATAAATGGTTACAGGCTACCTACAGTTTTATTGACATCGTTTATCAATGAATAGATTGTTAACATATCTCGATAAGGTTGTGAGAGAGACTTTTCATGTTTTCATAATAATGCTTATCTTAATACAAACGATATATTCAGTGTGAATTTCAATAACTTTAAATTTTCATGACCATTTCAGGGAAACTTACTACTATTAATTCAGTCCAACGCGGCAGAAACTTTTAAGGGATGACGAAGCCCAATCCTTCAGGGGAAGATGAAATGCAGTTAAAAATTAGTCGCAGATTCACAATAATGCTATCTCTGCTCTCACCAATTAATGCCTAATTGAAATGTGGGATTTCGGAATGTGTCCACCGAAAAGAATTTAAATGGAGATTTGACTCAACATAGCGATGGGTTTTGATGTTGAATAGCCAGCCACTCGTCGCGAAAACTCGTAAATTATGCCACTTTTGTGTTAAGCTGACAAAAGAAATTATTTTTATATAACTCCAAGGAATGCGGGAATTTTTCCTGGCTTTTGCGAGAACACTGGACAAACACCGAGAGTGATTATCTCCTGGATAAAAGTTTAAAAAAAAAAACTTAAAATTTCCTGTTTTTATTATGACGCCAAATGGATTTATTTGAAAAATTTACCGCCACTCTTTGGTCAAGGCTCACATTTTTCCCAACGGACGTGAATTACCCTTGATCGAAAATAATGTTATTTTTGAAATATAATCCTGGAAAAAATGTTATGGGCAAAATATCCATTCATTTTGACTATAGTGAAAGGCTGAAAGGATTTTCATGTTGAAAAAAGACCCTTCAAGCAAATATGGAAGAAATAACTCATGGATTAGGAAATAACTGAGAGCATCCCTCCAGGATATTTTTGGATAAAATTAACATTTATACATTTACACATCAACATGCATTTATCTAGATTAGAAGTTTTGAGTGTCTTGAAATAATCAGAATATCAATTCGATTAAAAGATTGTCCAACTGAGAAAACATTCAGTCATTCATAGAACGTCGTTCCAAAAATGTTCGTTCCCATACCAATAATTTAGAATTAATGTTACCATGAACCATTTTCTATTCCTATAAGGATTTATTTCCGCTAAAAATTTAAAATCACATTAGATGTGCATAAAAATAGGCGGGATTTGATTAAAAAAATTGGTTATTTATTGATGAATATACTTAGACATCATTAATATAGATCTTATATTTTCACCTTCATTGAGTGGGGGTAACATGAATCTGGTGACTGAGGAGATAAGTTTACTCCTAAAAGTTTTCCTCTTCTTAGCAAGAAGCTGGTTTCAGGAGCGGAGGAGGACTTTGTACACAATAACGTGCGGTCCGATTAAGCCACTGAAAATCCCCTATTCCACCTCATTTTCCCCCACAATAACTGAAAACAACAAGGAAATGGGAATGAACAAACATTTTCTTCAAATTTGAGAATATTTGCCTCACAAAATGGGTAAAAGGTTTCGCCTTCAAGGCAATAAGCGCCTTGATCTGAAAAAAATCTTCGAACGCATGGATCCTTCCGAGGTGGAAGCGGCAACACTGTCCTCTCACGCAATCGACCGGAAGTAATCAAATGGTTGTAGAAGCAAGACGTGTCCACTTCAATGGAAACATCGTGTAAAAATATATATTCACATATATATTTTAATTTCCCTTCTTATCAAGCAATAATAGCCTCTCTCTTCACAGACAGGGTTATATATATGAGCGAGGACAATGAGAGAGGTACAGTAGTAGAAAATTGGAAGGAGATATCGAAATCTGCAAACAAAACTATTGGACTAGTTAATAGGAAAAGGAACAGGAAACTATGGATTATTAAGAAGATAAATGATAGAAAAAATTGAACAGTAAATTAGCCAGAAGGAAGTACATGGAGATAAATGATGAACTGAGGTGGGAATCTAATAGGGCAAAGCAAACGTGACGGTGGATGCTGCTCGAGGGCATGAAGAGTTTACATTAGGGAGAATTAAATCAGTGCGTACTTCAAAAAGGTGAAAGATCTACCCAAAAGTAAGAAGAGAAAATCCGCAGGCACTCTTAAAGATGCGGAAGGAAAACTACACGTTAGAAGTTTAAAGGTAATATAAGTTAAAAGTGGAAGTTAAAAGTAGAAAGAAGTAGAAGGAGAATACTATATGGCGGAGATGGGGAAAGCTTAGGAATACTTGATTGCAAGATAGAAAGGAAATCAAGTTTAAATCAAATAAGACCTTCGGGGATAAATAATATTCCCACAATGTGTGAGGCAGAATTTTCGCGGAAATTCATAGCTACCATATATGAGTGAGACCTTTGGTCGATATAAGTCAAAAGATTAGTAAAAAGTTCCGTCAAATAAGGATAAGACAGCCATATGTTAGAAATATAGACAAATAAACTCAATTTCACAATGAGGGTAAAAAAGAAACTTTACACTTCCACAATAAAGATTTAATTTATTTAATGCGAAATATTAAATCTCTATTGTGGAAGGGTAAAGTTTCTTTTTTAACCTCATTATGAAGGAATTCCACAAAGTTAAACCTGAAACCGTTATATTTATCAATTTCACAAGCAGAAAACGGAATCCTTAGAACTGTCAATAAAAGGGTGGGGATATGCATGATGAAATATCAATAATGAAGTATCTAATAGAAGAAAACATGAAGCACAATCAGACCATTTTTTTGCCAAGTGGATTTCTATAAAGCATTTCATAGGGAAAATCGGGTAGAAAGTTTTTGTCTTATTGAATATAGGAGCATATTTGAGGGACGTGGAACAAATTCGCAACCTGTACTAGTGCCAAGCTTCTCAGCTGAGTTTGTCGGATAGAGAGTCATGTTGGGCAGTACTAGGAAGAAAATATGAGAGGCGTGTCCATCAAAACCCGTGTTTTTTAATATTTATGTGGAGAAAATGTTAAACAAACACGAGGAACTGGAAATATGAATGAAAGTCTTAGGGAAATCAATAAAATCAGGTTTGTGAATGGGTAATGTGAATCAAGCTTTAGTTAGCTAGTCCGCCGAAGGGTTGAGGCCATTGCTGAGTGCATTAATAAATCAGTGTGACATGTATAGAATAAAAATAGAAGTTAACAAAACAAAGATTATGGGATTTCGTGACGGAAGAAGGTTAATTCAAACGTTAACAGAGAAGTGTAAAAATTACAGCAGGTGAAACACTTCATGTAACTTGGGAGTGTCTTGGTCTTGTGGTCTTGTCAAGATGATCAAAGTAGTAGGCATGTAATCTTTATCAAGGATAAGGGAATAGATGACAGGATTTTAAATTAGGAGGCTAAGCAAATATTAATGAAAATTTTGATATAATATCTGGTTTTATACAGCAAGGTAACATGGTCGTTGAAGAAAGATGAGAGGAGTAGAAAGGAGGCTTTTGAGGTGTGGGCTTAAAGAGGGATGGAAAAGCAATAATGAATGGTATGGAGAATAAGCAAAGAAGTATTATATGTGGTGGTGGAGGAGAGAACGTTGTTGGGAGAAATCCAAAGAAGAAGGGAAAAATAAATGCAGAGCATTTAGATTGATGTTTTTCTTGTAGCAGTAATGTCATGTCTCTTCCTTATTCATGAACGTCGTATCAGGCGTCGTTTTATGATTTTTGTCACCTTATACCTAACCTCGTAGCACTGAGTTACAACGGAGCATTTTGGGTTATTGAACCGAAGCAAATGCGGAGAATGGCATCCTTGAATGGATTATAACCGCCTATAATATATTATTAGGCGTGAAGTAAATTTGAATTTTAGCCGAAATTCCTAATCCAAGCTCCGGATTTCGGTAGAATATTCTATTCTAATAACTAAGTAACCGCACGGGATCTGTGCCGAACCCATCGGGTAAAGTTCCAGATGGAAGGGTATTAATGTCCTCTTATTCGAATGTCGCCTGAAAGGTCTGAGGATGGAGATGGGGAAAGGTGAAAGAGAGGGAAAGGGTTGCCTGCGAACGAAAGAAAAAGACGAAGATGGAGAGATTGCGACACGGCGAGAAGAACCTTCCTTTAAGAGCACCCTTTCATTTTTTCCCTCCCGGATTAGCATGAAACTCGCATTGAAAAAAAAAGGAACGAAAAGGTTAAGAGTTTGCACGGCGAGGAGACTCCTTTCCTCCCTCCGCCCGTAGATTTGCGTATCTGATTGGCGCGGGAACGGTCGTCGATAAAAATTACCCGAGCGGCACGGCGTTTTTTTTTATTTATTAGATTCGTTCCCGGATGAGAAAAAAAATAAATTCAATTTCTCGTGATTTACGATCGTTACTCCGGGTTAACCCTTTTTCGATCGGTCGCACAAAGCGCACGCACCAAAATCTAGACCTCTTCTCACCCTCCACACTCCAATCCAACCAACTTTGCCCGACATCGATAATTACTTTTCAATGCTCTGGCATTACAACAACGAGAGAATACTGATAAATATTTAATCTTCATTAGATGATCCTACGAGTTTGTGAGCGCAAACTAGACAACTCTATATGTTTGTCAGGCGTGACACAATGTCATTCGCAATGTAAAAAAGCTCCTCATCCGCTGTGATGTGCTCAATGTCCATATTTAAAATGATAGGTTGAGATTCTCTACTCTTCGTTTCCTTTCGAGATTTCTCATCTATCGCATTATGTTTTCTTGGAGAAGATTGGAAAAATAGCTTCTCTTACGGAAAATCGTTGTCGAAGAAGGTAATTTCTCGTTGTGAATTTTTAAAGAATATTCAATAATTAAAATAATCAGTGTGGTTCAATGATGAATTTAATTTAAATGGTATAGATTTTAAATTAAATGAATTTTTTGTAAAATAGAGATATAAATGCATTTTTAATGCCTTAACAATAGCGAAGAATGCGTATCTTTATCCCACAATTAATGAGTCACTTACATGTCTCAAATTGCAACTTAGTTTGAAATAGATTAATTTTTACGTGTGTGAATGTTTACCTCTTGACCACAAGGTCAACATTCAACTAATTCAATTATGATCAATGGTAAAATATATCGGCCGAATTACTTTTGCCAAGGGAGTTAAAATTGAAACTCCATTATTCTGATAAAAATATATATGCAGGTTATTCATCGGCAAAATATTACTAATGAGAAAAGAATATCTGTCAATTGCATTAAAAGGCGACATGATCCAAACCCTAATCTTATAAAATGAGTATAAATGCTTAAATTGAGACTACTTATCTCTTTCGAGCTCATTTTTCTCGAATCACTTGCGTGCTTATTTTTCTTGTGGTAAAAATCAACTGTGTTTACAGTACATTATTAAAATGGAATATTGCAGTTTTCTAATGCGGTAAATCATTTATAAATAGTGGTGAAAATTTATATTTTACGCTGAAAGACAATTTTTCAAACATTCATTATAAATCTTTGCCATTTTCTGCAAAAATGCCCAGAATATTTTCTACCCAGACTTGAGAATCTCCAGTTTGGCTACGTATCATCGAAATATGAATAAATTAAAATAAAAAACCGGAATTTATTAACCCTAAATGATCTTAGTTACCTGGCATCATATAGTATTATCACGATTATATTACATGCCATATCTGTGAATATATGGATGCGAAGTATCAAGGTAAATTTTTATCCTGCTCAGGGAAAAATGCCGATGGAGGTGGTGAAAAACTAATACATTTGCGGTAAATTGATGTATTCAAAAGGAATAAAATGAAGGCTATGTAATAAAAAAGGCTTCAAGTTTCTCTATACTTAAGAGGAGGTCAATTTCCAATAGAGATCAATTAAGTGATTTATTTTTCTTTTTTTTCTCGACTTAGTGATTCAAAAAGACGATAATTCCTTTCACGAAAAAACAATCCTTGCGTTAATTAGAAAAAAAGTGCATTTAGGGAAACTATATATTTCCCTGATTTTTCTTAACTTACTTATCGGACGAAGGAAATGACGCAGACACCTGATCGATTATGTGAAAGTAGGGCTTTAAAGAAATCGAATGCTTTGATGGCATTTTAATTCAGGCGAGTTAAAGAGGGGGAAACCGTTTCTTTCATTGTCAGCCATTGGTGAACGCGAAATAGTTCCCCCTCCACGATGCAGATGGAGCGCGCGGTTGGAGTCCAGAAGTCTGTAGGTTGAGTCGAACGATGCGATCAAAGCCCCTGCCTTTATAAGACTTGTCGAAAACAAGTAAGATGGATGGGCCCTTCGTCCAAGAAGGATTGCTTTGGCCTAAAAAAAGAAAGATTTCTTCTTAGAGGTCACTGACCCAATACTGGGCCTAGTACTAAGGCTTAAGGAAAAAGCGACAATTTTTACTGTATGTATCTTTTTTACAATTAGTTTCAATTAGGACGTACCGATTACAACAGGTTATAATTTCCTGTTGACATAATAAAGGGATTTTAAGAAAAGTGTCGAAATATTTAAATTTTTGATTATGTATATATTCTTGTGTTTCCTTGAGGCGAGTTAATCAATCCCCTTTCTACGGCTCTCTTTGAATTTGCAGTCGAGTATAGCACTATTCAAGCCTTTTGTGCATTTTTGACACGTGAAACGCTTTAAAGAGGGAAAAAATATTGGCACATATGCATTATGGGGCTTTATATGGTGACCATTAATACTACTCACAGTGTGACATGAGAGTTATCGTTATTTATGCTACATTATTTGTCGGGAGCATTAACTCTTGAGATATTATTTTCCACAATTCTAATTTCTTGATTTTGACATTAATACTGGTGGTGAGCGTAATTTTATGATAATAATATACATGACAAGGTTTACATGTACGGTTTACAGAATAATCTTCATCCCCAATGACGCCAGGAATGCTGAATATTACCGCGAACGTTTCATTCGGGATGACGGGTATACGCACGCCGAACGATAATAATTATTGATGCTTTTTTGAGAGTGTGGTGTAACATATGATGATTAATAATGATAGGATCCCTCATAGCGTAGTATTTGTAGATTCTAGCGTAAAAATAAAAATGTGTAACCCATAAATAAGGCTTAATAGCTGTTGACTTAAACCACTGGGGTTGTACTGGACCATGTGTGTCGGAAAAGCAAAAATTTCGTTGAGGTCACTTTAATATAGAGTATTTTTAAGTAAAGGCGAACGTAGACTTCCTCGTAGTATCGAGGTAACGTAGAGTATCATGTACTCCTCATATGTGATTGTGTAGTTCATTATGCTCGAAAGGATAGTCTATTAAACAGATTTATGGAAGGAATCAAGACGTCGTAGTTTAACTTTCGTTGTTTAAAAAAACACATCGACTACATATCGCGGTGCGATTGCCGGCCAGATGAATTAGCACCACAACAAAAACATTGTGATGGAAAAAAGAGTAGTTTTGAAAGTTTTTATTCACCATTATTTTTTTATGATGAATAAAGTACACGAAGTCATACTGGAAACTAATCTCTTCCATAATACCCGAGTAGATGATTTATCAATGTAAAACTACAGGTCACCTCTCATTTCTCGTAACTATACTGCCCAATTTAATTTATGGAACCTGTTACTTTATCGTTCACTTCAATAGAGCAGCTATTTGATTATACGCGGTAAAAATATTTTTTCTGACAAAACTGCGATGTTGAACGAAATTATTTGTTGAGCTTCAATCCCCAACTACAAATTTCACGAAGCCAAATTACAATTGCATAGTAAACCTACGCGCGACATGTCTCCATATCTATTTAAAAACTTGGGTCACCAACAGTGAGTTTATGACAACGGACAGATACAATTTTAGATGTGTCTGTCTGTTGCTTCATACTGATTCACCGATCGAGGGATAGCGCCAAAACGGGAAGCAATTCGAAATGAGATTCGAAATATATGAATACGAGAATGCGAATTTGATCGCGCGCGTGAAAAAAATAACAAAAATTCTGTTCAAGTTGAAAACGACCAATACAGGACCAAAGAGAAAGCATTTGTATATTTTTGTACGAAAAAATGCATTTTTTTCCTTGTTCGTGTTAAAATCGCAAGCCGAGTTTGTTTTATTCGCTTGTAAGCCTACCAAATTTTTGGTGAAAATAAATTGGAAATTGCAATGAAACCAGTTTATTTCATCGAAAGTACTCGCGTATCAAATGTCCAGAGTATAAAAAAATACGAATTTCTCAGCAGACGTAGAGAATCTGGAGAAATAAATACGCAAAGCCATAAAAGTGAGAGACCTGATGAATTACGACGAATCTGTTGGTTTCGTCCCATCCAAAGTGTTGTTTCCCTTTTGCATTTATTTATTTTTTTTCATCTCGGAAATGATCTCAGCTGCTGCTCCACTTTTTTTTGCGCGAGGGAAACGTTCACAATTGCCTACACGCCCATCCACCCCCTCCCGTGGGGGGAGGGGGGAGCCTGTGATGCACCGTCGCCCGCGTATCGGGGTAAAATATGACGAACGGTAGAGAAAAATCCTTGAGAGGGGGAAGAGAGAAATGGAATACAGAAAATGTGAAGGACGATCTCACCGAGGAGGGGACGACGGGAAGCATACCCGCCAGTTCCTCCGCTTGCAGCGGCGGAGGGATTACGACGGCGACGGTTTCCCCCCCTCACGACGCGGCTTATCGTTCCGCGATAAGGCGAAGGACGACATTGATGAACGATGTAAAAGATAAGACCGAAATATGAGTCAACATAAAAAAGGGGACGAAAAGAGCAGGAGGGAAAAAAAGTCCCATCTCGAAAAAAGCCACATTTGAGTGTTCCCCTTTCCGGCACCAAGATTATGGCGACACGCGATTTCCTCCCCGCCATTCTCCTTCCACCCCCTCCCCTCTACAACATCTCCCTTCATTCCCTCCCTCCTCCAGGGCATCCACCCTTTGGAAGAAGAGGAGGAATGCGACATCTGAATTTGGGGATAATTAAACCACAGCTCATTCCTGCTAGGCGCGAACGTCCTCCCCTGCCCCCAGCCCCTCAGAATCACCCTGACTTCCACAAAGGCCCTTTCTTTGGGAACCGCGACGGACAGAATGGTCCTAGAAATGTAACGGAAAATCCTAAATCTCTCCTTACGGCAACAAAAATGAGACGGAAGAGGACACACGATTGAATAAACGAATGCCCGAAGCAAACCTTTAGCTGAGCTTACATTATGGATAAGAATTGTTCAAATTTAAATCATTTCGATCCGGTGAGGGAAAGCAACCTTCTGAATGCTATAATGATCTGGAAATGCTCAAACTATAGCCTGTATCACATGATACCTATTTAAGTATACTGGAATCATGATATTCGATATTAAATACGAAACATGTAAATATGTAAATATCTTTTCTCCTTTCGACTTCTGATTTTTGCGTATGAGAATAAGCTTCTCTTTTGTCTTGTCGAATTTAATGTTTATCATAAGACAATGTTGATTACGAAGCAAAAAGCCTCTTAAAATTTCCCATCTTATATGTAATTGACAGATAGATTGAAGAAATTGCTAGAAAATATGTATCGTACTTATTCTGTTTTCGAGCACTGAAAATTGAGTACAACTCATGCAATACGTTTTGCACTGATTGGTTGAGACCTTAACTTTGTAGAATTCCATTTTTAACTTAGGAAATTAATATTATCTTTGCTTTCTACAGAAATAAACTTTATTCGTCGACTAGTTTCGTTTACACTGTAACATCCTCAGGACTAGTCCTGAGGATGTTACAGTGTAAACGAAATCTAGATTTATTTCTGTAGAAAGCAAAGTTAATATTAATTTCCTAAGTTCAATACGTTTTGCCCTATTAGATGATACAAATTCAAGCACCCTTAAATCAGTGCTGAAAGAGAAACTGCGTGAAAACATTTAGTAAGAGAAAAATATATTGTGAAATTCAAAATATGACGGACGTTTGGAAGGAATGGATATCGAAATAGCACCATGGTTATATGGAAGAAAAACCTACGTGGAAAGGAGATAGAACTGAAGAAAAGATGGATGATGTGTTGGGTGATCTCAAAATAATGAAGATTAATAAGTAGGAGGAGAGTGTGCGAGATTGGACTGAATGTAAGCATGTAATAGGGGAGGTCAAAATCAACCCAGGATGGGTGTGTCACAGACAAAGATAAAGTATTGACCACAAAAATGCTAGTTTCTAGCAAATGGACGGATTCAAAGTGGTCAAAAAGAGAAAAATTTGGCTCCGAGGTTTGAACATTCAGACGATGTTGGAAGGAAATTAGAACCTAGAAGGCCAACACACATTCAATTGACAACACTTAAAACAAGTTACCTTCACCCACCACTATTATATTACGAAGATTTTCGTAGAGGAAAATCTTTTGGGAAATCAGGCGATAATTGGTCTACAATACCGATTGCTAGATTACCAAAGTAATCTCCTTGTGGAGACTCACACCCATTTTATAAACACTACAGCACATCAATGATAAATACTCCTGACTCTGAAGGATTCTGCATTTTCGGGTTTCACCACGTTGTTGTTTAAAGCTGACAACAGTTTCGCCGAAGTTCCATTCGGCGTCTTTAGGTCGAAGAGGCCGAATGAAACTTCGGCGAAACTGTTGTCAGCTTTAAACAACAACGCGGTGAAACCCGAAAATGCAGAATCCTTCAAGCCACCGACGCGAAAATCTACGCAGCCATACTACTGACTCTGTTTGGACTTATTTTATACATTTCACTAAACAGACAATATAATTTTTCAAATTATCTCACTCCTCCACTCTCTCGGTCTGATCGTGAATTCCCATTTTTAGCGGGGTGAGCAGGAATTTTCCGAACTCGAAAAGGTTTTTCGATGCATTAAAAAAATGTGTGAACATGAACCATGTACTAATGTATATGTTTAAGGAAGGATATTCTCGACTCTTCGGTAATTGACCGAGCTAAAGATAAACAGATTTTTGAGGTCAACATCGAGGGCAATTCATGTAAGAGTAATATGTGTATACTAAAATGAAGTCTAACCTACTATCGGCAAAGGAATATCCAGCATTAAATAATGTTTTTTATGTTATAGTGACGGATTATCATCAATTATTGTTGATATTTAATAACTTAATTCCGAAATTATGGTTAATAACGTTATATTATTTCAGTTAAGGATGCACGAGAACTTAACTATATCCTTAGTTTTTTATCTGATTGGTAGTAAAAAAAAAGATGCAGTTGAGTTTTAAAAAATAACATAAAAATTATTTTTTAAATGGTGGCTGGACTACACAGTGTACAGGGTTCATATTGGTGCCACTAGAGTGAGCAGCGTTCTCAATACTTTATATGGCGTCGTTTTGAGAACTGCCTGAATCCATTTTAGACACTTGCGTGGTTAAATACCCATCGAAATTCATCGTCAATTGGGTGAGAAATGCGATGATGATGATTATGGTTGTTAAATATACTCGTGCAACAGCTCAAATATGACCAAAAGTTTTGCAACTACCAACCCAAGAAGTCTCGACGACGTGCCAGCTCCCGGTTTTCCCAGCGGGCACAAGAAATTGTTATCGGAGGCAATTGAAGCCAGGTATCAACATTGTAAAAAAATTTTTCATCTACTGAAGGTTGATGTTGAGATTTGATAAAAGTGTCATGTTTTTTTATTTTGTCAGAGCAGGCGTAGTTTGTCAGAAAACAATTGGAAAATCTGAGATCATACAATCAACCTGCGAGTTCTTGGCAAAAATATAAGAATAATGACTAGTTTCTACTTATATCGATGGTTTTTCAAAGGCTCACCAATTACTTTTGCGACTTAGTGAATTTTCAGTTCAGTTGGCTGAATTCTTGTTTGAGGGAGTCCTCACAGAGACCAATTCATCAGTCAACTGATTTTACCCGGGCGTAGGTAGCTGTTTAAAATGTGAATCTATAGTGTCCTCAGATACGTTGCGTTTTATTACAACTTCTAACGTCATGAGAAATTGAATGAAACAAAACGTTGAAAAGTCGAATTACAACGTGCATCTGAAGGCTTTGAGCTCTTGAACCAGAAGAGTGGCGATACTTTCGTGTTCCGATGAGAAGATTTCGGTCTTATTTTTTCGTGGTTGATGTGGTAATAGATAAAATGCAAATGTATTGTATCGCCATTTTCAAGCTGTAAGAGGATCAGCGGAGTACCTACATGATGAGAAAGTTTTAATAGATCAAGTGGGCTTGAGACAAGTAGGCAAGTAGTTTTTCCTTGAGATGAAATCATAAAGGCACAGCGATGAACCGATTAAAATGAGTTCAGTTCCATTTTTTTAGTACATCCATGGAAAGTTAATAGCGCAAACTTTCAGCAAATAAATAAAAGCCATTAAAAAGTTAAGCTTTAGCAAAACTTTGAATGATTCTAAAATTAGAGTTTCTTATGATATGTAACAATGTATTTCTTTAGCATTTGAAACGCTAGATACATTGAGTAGAGTAGGATAAAATCTTGGAAGAATGTGGTCGAAGAAGATAAATGAATGATTGAAGGTTGCATATGGATATGCGGAAAGGGATCGGGAGAGAAAGAAGAATGTTAGACCAGTGATGAAGAGGGAGCGAGAGCACAATGGACGCTACTAAAAGGAATGGAGGCTTTGAAGAAACGAATTAGAAGTGTATGGAGAGATTTTATATTGCGCTTGAAATGTTCCGAATGCCACGTGATAGATTTCAGAAACTATCAGAGCAAAACATAAAATCAGAAAACGTCAAAGTTACGAATAGTAAGTCATGCTATATAACAATTTTTAAAGTTCTTATAATAGGCAAGACTTCTGTCTGAATAAAAATATAAGAATCTTATGATTCCATGCCAAACTCATCGAAAAACATGTGATTTTCCCGCATTGTGGAATTTATTAAAGCGTTCATCTATCTCGTTCACTGAAATGATGGCAAAGCAGCGATACCAATAGATTTCGGGATCTTTGAACTCTTCCTCTTTTGACATTAGGTTTTGAACCCCCTACCACGTCAAAATATATGATGGCAATACTAACACTGAACTAGAATATATTTGGTGAAATTCCTTTTGAATAAAGAATAATTAATTAATTTCAAAACTGAAAATTTGATTAAGGAGTAAAGGTTATCGTATAAATGTTTAATTTACGGTCTTTTCAATGAACTTTGGGATTTTTGTTCATTTACTTTGCTCTAAAATAAGGGATTAATTAACTAAAATGAAGAGGAGAGCGGGGATATTTTTTGACTACTGGGAGACATCCCGTTTACATTCATCCGTTTTGAATCGCCATAAAGTTTAAATATCAAGTGGTAATTTGCAACATCAGGGTATAAAGGGAATGATTCAAGCATGCATATTTTAATTTTGAAATGCACACCGAGAAGACTGGTTTAATTATGTGGGCCCAATCAGACCTGGAGAATATTTTTTGATCCTTTTAGAAAGCGATATAGCAGATTTAATTTGGGAGCAGGGAGCAGCAATTAGTGTCCATCTACCAAAACAGCGGGTCTTATACAGAGAAATGCGGGGGATAGAGAAGTGGAAAGAATGATGAAACCATCATTTCGAGTGAGCAGCGAGGAATGCTTCGCCCACATTCATGCTCTCTAGTACTTCCTTTTCCATATCATATTTTCCACCAACGTGGGGAATTCCCGTCTAAATTGGATAACGCAAAATTTCATACAGCACTAGACGGAATTGAATTAAGAAACGCCGTACCTCTGGGCTAAGACTTGGGTTGTGATTGATATCCAAATGCCTGGAGCACCAAAACACTCCCCCCCCCCCGCCACAGTGTGACTCCCCAAAGCTGGTGGCGGGTGTAACTGGACTCCGCCATTTCACTCAAAATTCCGCAATCCTCCCTCAACAGTGCCGCATGAATTAGTCAACACTGGCCTTTCCTCGCTCTCTCAAAAGCTTCCCAATCACCGTGCAATCTCTCTGCTTTCTACCCTCCTGCTTTTACTCCATGGTAATTCACTAAATGGATAATTATTGCATGATGGTAAATGTTGCAATTCAACTCTTTAATTACGCAAATATGGACCTCGGATGGAATCGAAGCGTAGTGAAGCTGGTAGATAGTTTTTCTCTGAATTTACAGGTAACATTTCTCTCCATTTCGGTTGAAATTGTTGAAAACAGTTTTGCTAGTGTTACAAACAGCTTTTCCAATTCGAAGGCGTTTAAATAAAGTTTTGACAGCCTTAATATAGGACGTATCGCGAGCTAGCTACTTCCTGATTGACTCTTTCTCGAAGGACTCTCTTATAAGCTATGTGTATGAGGAGGGTATCTGTCTTTTTCATTCATGTTTTTGTGGGTTTTTTTATTTCGAAGACTTCCTGTATTAGTCTGGGATAGTATCTTTTCTCTTTATTATTGATATTTATCCATCGTCAAACAGAAAGTCGTGGTCGGGTTCACTCCAGGGATGTTACACAATGGGGGAAGGTTCAGAATGTTTTTTATTCGTGGCCCTCTGGTGTTCCATCAGTCGGCCTATCATAGTTCTGTATGTGTCTTCAATATATGATTTACCACATGAGCACGGAATCCGGTATACGTACTTCTTCGTGAAAGACATATGGCAATCTGCCTTTTGGTACAGGTAAGATATCCGCCGTCTTTTTCACACAGCTGAACCTGATGATTACATTGTGCCTATGAATGATCCTTAATATTTTAACTGTTGTCAGCAATGTCAACTCACGTGGTGAGGAACCGAAAAATAGAAAAAAAATTCTACGTAAATAAAGAATATAATTTGATCTACGCAGAACTCGGAAGTGACTCAGGCCTTCGGCGTTTCACGTGACACGTAAGGAAGAAGAATAAGCGAGTTCACCACAAGAAAAAATGGTTTTGCTCAATCAAATAAATACGGATTAAATGTAAATAAACCTCAAAGCTGAGCAAAATATGCGTTGAGTATCTTGGATATGCCGAAAGAAGTGAATATAGTATATCACACCAACCTCCGAGCGATGTTGACAGATGACGTGAAAAGGATTGCATAGGTAAAGAAATTAGAGCATAATGTTCGAAGGGAATCAGATTGATGAAAAATTGCTTTTCATTTACATTAAGGTCAATTACGAAAGAATATTGGTGTAACTAACATTGGAGTATCTCTCCACACAGAGATAGCAAATGATTAAAACTTAGAGAAATTAAAGGAAAATTGAGACCTTAGAAACAACAAATCAATAAAAGTTCCATGGGAATCTTTGATTAAATGGTATTAATTTCAATAGCCGTAATGATATGGTACAAAAACGCACTGAAATTATTTTTATATAGGGCCATTGCATCGAAATTTAGAATGGGCTTCTTGAGTTCAATCGTGAAACATAAAAGGATATCATACAAATCCCATAGGGTTTTGACTGATGAAACTATTAGAAAAAAATAAGAATGACAAGCCGAGGCACTGATCGATTTAAATACATTTTTTCCCCTAACGCATTTTTAATCATGTATAAAAATGGTTACCAAGAATTTGCCATTTTTAACCCAGAATTAATTGTGTAAAAACCTAATTGACATTCGAATCCCTTGTACGATCACTTCAAAGTTATTCCCGATTTAATTTTACAATTAAAATTGGAATGACATCCTTCGAATTGTTCCCAAATCACTCAGGCCCCCGTGACCAACCGCAGGACATTATGTAGACTTACCTTCATATTCCATCAAGCGCACTATCCCATCCTCCCCAAAAATAAAAGGAGAAATTTATCTCTCTCCGAAGGGATTGGGAGAAGGATTCTGAGACATTTATGGAAGGGTTGTGGGGATTCCGAATACAAATTACAGGCTTCGGGACCGTAAATGGTCTTTGCATGTAGACACATACACATGTGTGTATACATATCATATACTCACAAGGGTATGTACATATGAGAAAAAAGGATAAAAATATACGTAAGGTGGGTCGCGGTAATCCAGGGGTTAGAGCGTTGAACTACTGACCGGAGGGTACCAGGTTCGATTCCCGGGCAAGGCACTTTGGGCACCCGCAGCTCCACCCAAGCTAGTTGATTTTTCGGGTATCAGATCTTCCTGGGAAACCATAACCGGCACAGGGAAAGGAACTGGCCCCCTTACCCTGATGTGTGAATATTCACACGCCGTCGGGCTCTACCATCACCTACTAATCTGACCTTCGGATTGATTACTGTGTTTATGGTTATACGTAAGAGTCAAACCAAGAATTGTTTGAGATGGTGGAAGGGTATGAACCACAAGGGGAATAAAGTTTCTTGGATCGGAACTTGAAGTACGGAATTCGATTTGCCTGGCCGATTCTCTTACCATTAAAGCAATTAAGGAAACGTAATTACCACTAAAATCTGGAATTACCTCTGAATTCAAAAGTCCGTATGTCCATATAAATTTCAGACATGCATACAAACACATCCAAGAACGATAGTCAGCGTTTCTATGGGAGTGATGGTGGGAGATCGAAGTCGAAGCAAGTATCTTACGCGTGAAAGAGGAGAGAGTTTCGAAAGGAGGGAGGGAAGAAGTTGGATGAGGAATGGAAATGGGATCGACATTAGCACAGCCAAAAGGACGACAGGCCAACAGCACCCGGTGTCAAAAAAGGTCTGTTATTGACCTTCCTCTTTCTGCGCACGCTTACCATTGCGGGGAGCTCCACTTGAGGAAATTTGGAATATTTACGGCTATCTGGCCCATGTCGTTGCTAGGATGCAATTTGGGATGCTTATACCCTAAAAACCCTCCTAACTCCGCCACCTAGATTAACACACTAGGCGTTTTTCTCCAACAATTATCCACAGGGAAGTGGTCATTTCGAGCCGAGAATGAGTTCTGAATAATGCCATAACTTGCGATAACTTTTACCTACGCCTAAATGCTTACGATTTTTGTGAAGTAAAACTACCCATTGAATGGTTCACCTAATGGCGATGGCACCACAGCCATTTTTTCGTGTTCCCATTTCAAATATGAATGCGAGGTAATTGTAGATTACGAACTGCCCATTGACTATGGACGGTGTAAAAAAGTTCTGAATTTCAAAACTTGAGTGGGAAATATGAATTTTAAAAATGTTCCTTAGCATAATATAGAGTCGTATTTCTGTTTTTTTCCTATGATTGAAATGTAAATTCGTGTCAAAACTTCGGAGACGAGCAGCGTATTTATATTGCTGGTAAACACAGTGTGTGCAAAAAGTCAGGTAAAAATACAATTTAACTTTCTATACCTCGTATAGAAGATTTTGTATTTAGCACAATATTAATCGGTCGTAATTATTAGTAATTTATAGATAGAATAGTGAAAATTGGTGTAACTACTCTCACAGTATACATACAAATTTCCAGTTACACGCAGGGAGAAATACATTTCTTACCAAAAGCTGTAACAAATACAAAATGATCGAAGGCATTTCAGATGGTGTCCAAGCCTATTTTTATTCTTTCCTCGCCCCCTCGCAAAAAATTAAATGAAAATAGTTTATCTTGCCTGTACTTTGATACTTTGGTATATGTTTTGATCTGAAAGGAAACACTCAATTTTTGCACTCCGTGTAGATGTGAGCGGGCGTGGCAGGCTCTGCTATTGCGGTGGATGAAATGCCTGGTTCGAAGGAAATTTCATTTCGATTACGGGCGCCTTCGAGCCAATGCCACACAAATGAAAAAAATACAATCTATCTAGCAGTGTAGAGAGCATAGTTTAACTTTGAAGCGAATTCTACTAATTTTAATAGAAGGTAATTCGAAACATAATAAAGTTTGTTAGGGGTTACCATCATGTCTATTTATATGGATTTGTTTTAAATTCAACCTGTTAATTTTGTTATAAAACTTAATTAAACTGCATTATATTTTTCAAATGACATATATCTTCTTTTTTAATTACAATTTTATGTAAAAAATTTGCTTTATTAATCTTATCATCGTAATGAGAATTGGTTCTTTTACGATCATATTTATTTGTCGATTTTCACGAGGATGATTGAAATCACGCAGCCACAGCAGTATCGGTTACCCGCTGAGAAGCATAACTCCCGAGGTTCGCGTTCTGTTTGATCCATCAAAGATCCGAGAACTTACAGGATTCCAGAAACACCCAAAACAAATTTGCAGAGGATGAAGAGTGAGGCAGGGCTCATCCGAGAAAATTTGATCCCCACGTTTCTCCATCCCCTCCGTTTTTCGAGATTTTAGACATCACATACACGGCCACGCAAACAAACTGATTAACCGAAACGAATGGGCCGACGTTGCACGGGACGTAATCGAGGGGGACGGAAGGAGAGGGAATATGTTTGGTGAAAAGGAGGATTGGGGGAGGCCCCTCCCGGGATTTGAGGAGGTGAAGAATGTGAAGGGACCGGGATGGAGGTAGCCGGGGTGGCGGAGGAAGAAGCCACTGCGACAGTGGGTGGAATAATGATAGACAATGCTCGGAAGTATTCGCCCATTCCGAGCCGATCGGAGCTCGTTGCATCATCCCCAAGTGGCTTACTCTCGCGACCGACCCCCCTTTACGACCCTTTGGGGCTAGCGGTGCTGTGGGAGTTCAGCATTCGTCGCTGGTTGGAGTGGACTACGCAGAGGATAAAGACGGAAGGAAAAGAGAGAGAAGATGAAGAACATCCGAATAGATGCCCTGGAATGGCGAAATGTCCCAGATAATTATTTAGTATGTCCGTATGCGCGGTAAATTGGTGGTATTGTATGTCATACAAAATGGCTAGCAACGTTAATCTATTAATGAGTAATTTTTCTGCATAACTTCTTAATGGTGATACTTGAGTATCAACATATAGTATATCAGAACAGTTTATTAAAAATTGCTTTCCGTTTACTGGTATCGCGCCCCGTTGAAGCACTTGAGATAGAAGGAAAAAAAACTTCATTTGCTTAAGTCCATTTATTTCTTTGTATGTTATTTAAGCTTTATTTCCACCACTTTTCTCGAAGGTACTGCAGGAAATTACATAAAAAAACACGAAATGAGAAGTGGTAAAAAATGAACAACTTGTTTATTCATGATTTTATAAGTTTTTTAACATTAGGTTGCGTAATGTGCTTTTGTTTCCTTGCTGGTGATAATGTTTCCACAAGCTATTCCGGCATAAAGGAAGCAAATTAAAAATGAGTATTCAGACTTCAATCTTTTAATTTGTTTGCCAATCTAACGTGATGTTACTACTGACCCATTGGGTCGTGAATGACAGTTCCAGGAGCAAACAAGGATCAAGCCCTAGTACTTTGATTGAAATCTGCGTAAATAATGAACGAAGAGTAATAAGACTAATAATTAATTATTTCAATGGGTAAAATTACGCGGATACGAAGCAGTTAGGACTTTGAGCAATAAATTAAAGGTATCATCATTCTTTCGAACGCGCACAAACTGGGAGTGTAAATTCTGCCTTTCGCTGCTCCTATGCTCTTAATAACACTATTTGGCTATAAAAAAATAAATACAGCCAAAAGTTTGAGTTCCTGATTTGGTTTCAGAAAAGCAAGTATTTACGGTTAACCTCCAAATGGGTGTTTCCATTTGAATTGAATCCATTAGCAAATCAACCTCTCCATAGATCTGAGTATACATATGTCCCTAAAAGGTTGTGCTCCCTGCAGAAGTACCTACTGCTAAACTCCGATTGGGAATTCTCAACTGGAAGAACACATTCGTCAGTCAACAAATCCCACCGAAATCCATTCCGAAGATGAACCCCTTATTTCCTGTTCTTGATTATTGAAAGACTGGTGGTGGACGGAAACCATCCTAATGCGGGGGCTTCACACCAAAGCCTCAAGACTCCAGAGATCAAGCTTTTAGACACTGACCCCCTGTTAACCAAGAGAAATCCAAGCTCACCCTAAAAAATCGGCAAGGTATCGCAATCGGGAATTGTTTTGAACGTGCGCTTTTCTTTATCTCTCCTTTCTAAAGACATTTAAGGTGGGGTCTTGGTGTGTTCTCCTGAGAGAAATCATCCAAAGCTGATATACTTATTTGAATTAGGAATATTTCTCAAATGCTCATCACAGTATCCTAAATATAAATCATTCGCGCCCGCCGATTTTTGTACCTGCTTATCATCGTTAAACTTACAAACAGATCATTTATCTTGGAATATAATAGCCAAGATAGAATACATGTAATGATAATATCACGACATATAATATGCACCGTGAAATACGAAGGAAACTTCAAGTACAAGAAGCTTCCTTGCTAATTCTTTGGTCATTATTAAAGGCCAGGCCATTGATGGACCCTGAAAGATAATGTCGTGATTTTCAATAGAGCTTAGGTCTCCTAAAATTTTGAAAAATGTTACATTTCAGCACTTTGAATGATCATCCCCATTTCGGTAAACCATAATATTTGCAGGTCTGACACATGTGTAATAATACTTGGGGATGCATGAAAATGTTTTTGGACAAGTTCATAAAATGAGATATCAAAATCTGGACAATACACCGCGACTTTCATCTCTACCACAATTGTAACTCGATTGCAAACCAAATATTCCATGCGGAAAAAATAATTCTGATAATCAAATTTGACTCAAAGCTACAAGTGGACAAAAAATTGGGGAAAATATATCAGTGCAAGTAAAGATGAAATAATTATTTTAGCGGATATTAAATATGAGTACCAATTCGTTACCAAACAGTATTTGAGGCATAGAAAATGTGATGTAATCATTGCATTTTAATCTGGACCAGATATAAAGAAAGTTAACTCTTCATGACTGCAACTCTCAGAGTTATGAAATTTAGGAAATATCCGGTAATTATAAGGATAACCCGAAGAAATTTTTACTTAATCAGATAATATAAATTTTACCCTAGCATCATGGAGTAAATATATTTGTTCTACTCTGAATAATATCTATCACACAACTACTGAAAGAACGTTTAGCAATATCGATAACTTCCATAGTACGTATTTTCAGTCATAATGGTGCCGGATGACAAAGAGTTTTTACAATACAGTGCCATATAGTATGAGTGATGAAGGGAAAACCGTTTCTGTTTCCGAGGTCTTGAAATATCATATTTTTCCGAAAAGACAGTCATTACTTCTTATTTATTGGGCGTTATTCATGGATCCTGGAAATGATGATGCTCCGATGAAATGCACTCGAAAGAAACGGGCCAGAGCAGAAGGGTACATAAAAGTCTAAATAAAGTCCGAGAGAGAATAAATATATTGGATTAGAGAGGAACTGACCGATCTTATCGAATGAATTTGTGACCACTACTGACCGAGGATGAAATTTTTGGATTTTTGTCTCCAGAAGATAAGAAATGTTCGAGATATAAATAATGACCCAAGCATAGAGAAAAATGGTGAGTGGATTAATAAAACAATACGGCTCACAGCGTTTTGGAAAAAAGTATTCTCTGATGTTACGCTGACACACTTTCACAGCGCGTTCAATGCTGCTGTCATTTCTTTTGATGAGAGGAAAAGGGTAGAGTACTTGAATTGAGAGCGGGAGAAAATCCGCATTGTAGCTCAAATTCCTCTTTTAAACATTATAATATATGGGAAATATCCAAATAGATATGCTTAACCTAACCAAATTACCGATTCGTGTAACCTATGAGTAACCAAAAAATATCTGTATTTATATGCAAATATTAATGTCCCTTTACGCTACACAAGGCTGTGGTGAATTCAATTTAACTTATGTTTTGAGTTAAATCCCCACAACAAATAACTATAATATAATACTTCATCAGATAACCTATATTTTCTGCTTAAAAATCAACCACGAACTAAAAATGATTTTTTAACTGAGATGTCAATATCATTAATTGGCCAATAACACGTGCACAATCAACTGGGTAATTAGCTGACGAAAAATGTGGAATACCACCCGCCCTTAATTATAAGTTTCCCCCACAATTCCAAAAAATAAGGGAGATGTACAAATTTCTTTGATTTCGCGAGCCTTCACATCCAATTTCATGCGCGATGATTTTAAACCTAAGACTTAATTAAATTAACGTATATAGTTTGTCACAGCAATGGATATAACTACATTATTTCTAAACATAATTCGATACAAACAAAAACTCCCGCTACAAATAGCAGGAGCATTGATTTGTGGTGCGATCTCTAAGACGCCCGTCGAAGTTAGTTGAACCGTAGCGTGGGCTCGAATGGGCAGGAATAGATTGTCTGTGAACAATTCTAATGTAAGAACTCTCCAGGTGGATGAAATACGAGCAGCAGCGACAAACCGTGGAAAAAAAAAGATCTCCTCGAATTAAGGTTGTGTTTAAAAATTCTTCAACGCGAAAAGAGCGTACATGCAAACGAATGAGTGGCCATATTTCCACTCCGAATGACATCTCTGTGAGAAGACGGCGACATCTCCCGGACGGAATCACCACGCCCTTCCACAGCCGAACGGCATCGCCCAAGGGATCGACATCCACGGGTCCAATCAATCAATCCAGACCGATCAATCCTCCTCTTTCCTTCCATCCAACCTCCACATCTCCCATTCGCGACCCATATGGGTGCAAGACGACGCAATCTGCCGGTCCGGATCCAAAAATCCTTGCAGGGATTAAAAAAATCCATCAAAAATATATAAAAACTCGACCCCGTCCGACTTTTAACTTGGTGTTCGTTCGTGCGTTAGTGTGGTGATGCTGTCTTCGAATCCCAGGACTGCCGACGCCTCCGTTTCCCGAATCGAAGCATTGGGACCAAGCGAAGGTGAAAAAAAAAATGTTTACGGAAACGGGAACGAATGGAAGGGATAAATATCCCTCGCCCAATTTCCCATATAGTTTTTTTCATTTAAAAAAATAAATGAAAATGGACGAAAAACATATTTCAAGGGAGGAGACGAAGGGAACGAATAAATGTCCCGTGCTCGACTTCCTGTTTATTTTTTTATCATTACTAACATATATATCTTAACCTTTCTTCCCTTCTCTCGTCCGGATTTCGCTGTCGTGCTGATTGATGATTGGTGGAGATACGTGGGAATCGACGCCGGGAATCAATATTTGATTTCCCGCGTTCGCATTTGGAGGGTGGTTTGGGGGAGGTAGTGCGATGACGGATTTGTTGCGTGCGGACGTGGGGGTGCGTCTTGGTCCCCCAACCCCGCCTCATATCACTCACTCTGCTGTCCCCAAAACTGGTGTCCCCGACATCGGGAACAGGAGGTTTTCCTCCTCTTTCCCTCTGCTCCACCACCACGAACATGCACGCGTCCATAGATCGGCCCTCGTGGGAGGAAGACGTCACGTGATTGGGGAGAGATGCAACGGTAGTGGTGGCAAAGGAAAAGTCGAGATGGAATGGAAGAAGATTCTCTTTTTAGCGCTCGGTACTTTTCCGGCCGAGTGGGAGAAGTAAGAGGATTTGTGGAAAGCATCAAAAGTGAGATTTTCGGACTCGGAATAGAAGAAAACTTTCTTTATTTTTCGATAAATAGGCATTAGTTGCAGGTTCTTTGACGGAAAAAGGCGCGACATTCAGCTGATCTCACTTCATGCGCCGGTCTACATTTTCTTTGCACGCAACCGTGATCTAAATCGAGCCTGGAGTGGTCCTCAGGCAGTTTAGTTTCTTAAAGTTAGGGTTCTTCGCTAGGGATCAAGTTGTGGCTTGAATTATAAGGAAGGAAATTTTAGGGAGAGGGAATATGGGATGGGAGTAGCACATTTTGCATACGCCAATACCTTTGCTGTTCATTAATATCATAGTCCCAAAGGTTTTGTACGAGGGAATTCTCAGGTAGGGGAAGTTTTTATTTGAAATTATGAAGCGAGGATTTTATGCAGTGTATAATTGGGGTTTGCCTTAAGTCTCTTCATATATCTCTGTTTCACAAGAATCACGGAATACCTATGATATTTTCTATTCTCTGGATCTTTTGCAAATGGCTCCTCGTTTCATACACATAGGCAGGTAAGGCATACGAGAGAAGAGGACGGATCCTTGCGTTGTATAACATAAGCTTTGTTTTTCTCGCTACTGAGGAGTTTGACTGCGTAGGTACGTGGAGTATGGGATTTAAGGCCATGCTTTATCGGAGACAGAACGGTTCTTAGATGTCCATGCCAACGTTTTATCGAAGGTCACCCTAAGAAATTGTTCGGTTTGAGTTTTGGTGATTAAAGTAGTCTCATAGGAGACTGGAGGGTTTCCTTCGAGTTTTCTCCACTTTTTAAACCTTGGCCCAGTCCTGGTAAGTGTCGATTTGTTCCCGGAGAGTGTCAGTAGTTCTGTTCGAGTTTGAATCATAGACCACAACTGTTTTGACGGCTGCACATGGTAGAAAGTGGGTTTTTTGTGTGTAGGGAATATCATTTACGCAGAGGTTGAATAGTGTGGGAGAGAGAATTGTGCCTTGAAGGACGCCGGGGGAAATGGGACAAAGGCCGGAGGTTGAAGAGTGCAGGTGGAGATAACGGTAGCGGTCTCTGGAAAGGAATTGGATAACTTCGGTAAGGTAAGTGAGAATGATTAATTGATGGAGTTTGTGGATTAGACCCATGATCCAAAATGGCCAAAAAGCTGGTTCGAGATCCAGGATCACGGCGTGTGTTATCAGGCCGGAGTTGAAACCTTCAGTGATTGATTCCACCAAACGAAGAATGCCGTTGAGGTAATCGCCCTGAATTCTGTCTGCTCCGACCGAACGAAGGAATATTCAAAATAAAACGGTTAGGAATCGGGAGTGAATGACGGATTTAAACAACTTGCTGGGGGTGCAGAAGAGGCTGATGGGTTACTAGGATGAAGTGAAGTTTCTGGGTTTTCGGGGTTTCGGAAGAAGGATGACCTTTGCCGTTTTCCAGATACGCTTGCCTCCTCCCCTTCTTAAGAGTAGGCAAATACCGACACCGCAGTATTCATAGTCATATTTTTCTTCCGCTTCCTGAAATCATATTTAACTCATAGTACCAACAATTCACCATTATTTCAAAATATCTTAATCTTGAATTAATCTCACCTTATTAATACCACCACGTGACTTTTGCTACAACTAAAAAAGACGTAATCCTGGTGGTATAATTAAGCCATCTTTCTATGGAATGGAGTTATAGGAGTTTCAGGACCTCACCATGCTGTTCTCGACAGAAGAATTCCGGGTTTAACTCCTTCTGAATAAAAATTCATGCGATGCATGACTTTATGGATACAATAGCTATCTGAGAAATCGAAGAAGGCACAGGGACTGGATACCACTGCATCCTGTTCGCGTGGATTTCAAGCGCCTATCACACCAACTATTCGGTTGATTACCTAGCAACTGAGATATGATATTTTTTCATTGTTCTCAATCTGGCAGCTATGATAATTAGGGGCATAACCAGCTTACAATTCCCTTCTCTGTTTTGTATTCGTTTTTCCTAAGACTATGCTGAAAAGTGAGCTGAATATGCAAAACGACCGAGATTACGTATACATGGAGCGGACAGTTATTCTTTCACAAGAACGAGACAGCGTTTTTTGAGCAGTACAAATGATCCAAGCATTCAGAGCGTAGAAGAATAGACGAGGGTTTATTAAAGTCGAGTAAAAATCAAGACTTTTAGAGTATTCGATAACAAACGCCAGAAACACAGTTTTTCAGCGACGGATTGGACTGGCACAGAAGAAATCCCAGAAGGCCATGAATGGTCAAAAGAGTAACAGTAAGTTCATGCACACTGGTGACTACCCAATCTGAAAACTATGAAATTACTCTCTGCGTTTATTATTTTTGCCTCGTTTCCGTTTAAAAACCTTTGTCTCGGCTTTTTTCGCGTGCAAAGGAAATCAAATGGTTTCTTTTTAAAGATTTTTCCTCCAGAGGACTACCCCACTTTTTTGAGTTCCCATATACAAAAATCCACAGATAGACAAAACTATTCTAATGTCACTAAGTTAAGAAGAAATGAAAAAGAAAATAGTGTAGGGAAAACAAATAGAAATTTCCGCAAGACGTAGAAGATTATAAAGCCGTTCGAAACCGTCCAAATCCCGGCCTTCGGAAGAATACCTCAAATGAATGCTTATACGTCGCGCTTATCGAGGAATAAAGGGTATATTTATAGTAATTATAATTAATAATAGTAATATTTAATTGACGGTAAAATGTTCGCTATAATTAATTCAATCGATTGTCTTTTCTAGCTTTTAAATGAATGAAGGAAAGACTTATGGATAAGCAAGTTCGAGGGAGAGGGAGATATTGGCGTGTTGAACGAAATGGAGCTAGGAATATTTATGTGGAATTAAAACATGGTATGTCGTGACGCAGAATGTTAAGGTATACAGTTTCATTCTAGGTGAGATTTAGGAGTGCAGTAGTTTCTTATTTTCAGTCTCTGGGTCCATCAAAAACCTGATAATGCTGGGAAAATACTTTAAATATTAATGTACAAAGGAGTGTAAATGTTTTCACTAAAAACTATGACCCACATAACTTATAAACAGATAATTAATATCACACCGTCAGGGCTTGTAATTTACCTATTTACCTCCTTTAATGATGTTCAATTCTACTTGTATGCTGTATTGCAAGGTTAACTTGGCGAAGAAAACTTGAACTGAAAAGAAAGGAATACCCAAGTAAACGCTTTGCCCATTCCCCCTTCAATTATTATTCTCAAAAGAACAAAAAGGAGAGATTATAGATGTGTTTAGAAAAATAGGTGCTCCTCGTCACAAGTTAAAAATCGAGGAAAAAGTTTGGAACGTCATCGTGCGCCAGAGTCCCTTCCTCCTCCCTCATTCTCCTATTCCGAGAATACTAGAGTGATGACTTGTTCCTGGGCCTTCAGCTGAAACGGAGCCGCGGGACATTGCCAAGCAAAGTCCGGGGAGAAGAGTTCGAGATTCTTTCACTGTTGACAGAAGACTCAAAAAAAGCATTCCAGTGTTACATCATAAGCAACCTCAACGGCTTTGTAGGGACTACCCCTGCTTCGAAAGGTGACACTAAAGTTAGGGCGAGGGTTGGATTTGACGTCAAAAATTTGCGATGAAAAGGAAGAAGTTGAGAGTGAGAAAACGCGAATATTTGGCTATTTTTACTGGGAGACCAACAACAACTCCTCTATGGTTTAAGGAATAGAGGGAGGACGGGGGAGGGGATGAAGGATTGGCGGAGGAATGCAATGAAATGTGATCGCCTTAAAAAAAAGAGTGGCATCACTGAATGAGCAAAAACTAAGCGACAAAATTACCCATAAACGGTTACCTTATGATGTCGTCAGTGCATCGAAATTGTAAATATCGTAATAGATGTAGTGTGAAAACATACAAAGATTTTACTCATGTGGTGAGGATAAATTCCGACAAAGTTGAGTCTGAAACCAATAAATTCCTAAAGATTAGTACGACAGGGGGGTTTATGATCTGAGGATTGAAAAATATAATACGGGTATTAAATTGAGTAAAAAATCAAGGCGCCAGGAATGTTATGCGTCCATCGTGGTTCATACAGAAAAAAAATTTTGCATTCTAAAAATGTTAATTTCCCACACTAATGGAACCAATTACCTAAAATGCTTTCACTTATCCATTAATACATTAATGATATCGTTTTGGTCTAGTATGTAGGACACCAAAACAAAAAAAAATTAAGACGCAACAGTCACCGGGTCACCGGTCACCTAAACTCATCCATAGAATTACATTACCTTGTCGAAATTATGTGCTGAATATTGATATTTACCTTTGCCGGAATTTCTCCATAGTAGATGATGAGCAAAATATAATACTGAGATATGTCTTTTAACTGAGTAGATATATGCATCAAATGATTTCATTTCATGAATTACAGAGATTCTATTTCCTCTCTGAAGTTACCAGTTACTATCGAGTAATATTAGTGCAAGTTTCAAATACTTTTTAAAAATTACAAAATTACCTCTCCTCTCAACTAAAGGCGCCTGCTGTTTGTTCATTCTTGACTCTTCCTTCATACAAACGAATAATATGCCATAAATTACAACACCATCCTTACAGGTACATATATTTTTACAACTGGCCTTTTAACCCGATTAAAATTTAAAAAAAGCCGTTTTATTCATCGTGCAGAGAAAATTGGACATTTTACACGCTGGAACATGGCAGGCAAACCATTTTATCAGCATTTAACTCGTTTTTTATGCAAAATATTTGTTGATTTTCTCTCGGCATTGTGTGCCGTAATACACACCATTTATTCCTATCCGTTAGGCATGGATTAGTACGAGACGCGTTTCATAGAATCTATCGTATCTGAAAATCCATGAAAAGTTCTTTCGAGCATAGGAGTCTGCCCGGAGGGTGAATGATGTGTACAAGAAGGGATGAATGACGGGAGTTGGCTCCGTTGTCGGTTTCTAACGAGAAATGGGCCAGGAAAGGATTACAAAATAAGAAGTTGCGTTAGCCTGCTGGAGTTAATGGGAAGGACGTGGCCATGATAAAAGCATAGCGTGGAGGAACACGAAGGCTGAGCTAGGGAAGAAACTTAAAGATAAAACGATGGGAGGAGGAATGATGAGAAGGCCGGATAGCGATTGGTGTTTGCCGTGCTTGGAAAACAAACATCAAGATTTCTTCATAATTGGAAGAGCTAGGAGGTAACTAAGAAAGATTGATGACGAAGCAAACGAAGTAAAGCCTATCTAAAAAATGCTACGTAAAGGAAGCCAGTATATCGTTGGCCCGTGTGAAATCATTTCATGGTTGATTCTGATCGACATAAGCATAGATGACACGTTCTTCTTTTCCATGGGGTAAGATTAAACTCTGTCGAAACAAAAAATGATTCTGCACAATTTACAAGTATGTTTCCGAGTAAAGTGAATGCCATATTCTGAACGGAATGAACAACAAATGTGAGGAAGTGTTTGTGGCTTCAAATACTATATATTTTATGTTGATAGTTCACCTTTTGGGGCGCCTAGGAAATTTATATTATCCCAAAATTCTTACAAGACACTTGGGTTAAATAACGTCTCAAAACATTGGCTCCTTCTCAGCTCTTAAAACAGGAACTCCAAATCCACGTTATGAAAGAAAAACTTGGACTGCTCTCAAAAATGTAGACGTCCAGTTTATCCGGATAAGTTAATGAGGAGATTTTTTTGGATTAATAGCGGTCCCCGCACGTTATGTGTGTTTGCGAATGACGTCAAGGTCTCCTTCACTCTCCGATTAAAATTCAAACGTTTCCTGAGATTATTCGTTCACATGCATGCATGAAAAATGTAATGGAAATATTCAAGTAGCATTAGTTTTTTAGTTTGTTTAAATTAAATTAAGTAATTAAATTAGTTTTTCTCTTTGATCATCTTGAATAATTGATGCCATAGTAAAATTAACTTTACACATACGTATATTGTCAATATGAGTTCTTTTGTGGTGAAAATCATTCTTTGGGGAGGCAAATTCATGAAAAGAAATGTTTTCTTTATGTGATAAGAACACATTAATATGTGGGTGGAATATTTATAAATAACCAACACGTATGCCAAACATAACATATATATTTTTAAAGTCTTCTACAATTTGACGCATAACCTTCGAAAACCTAAATGTTATTAATATATGTGCTTGATGGTCAGTTATTACGAACTTAGAGAGAGAAAGGAAATATATGTGACTTTTCAGATACAAATCCACCGCGGTTGAATGAATTTTTACACGTCTTAAGATAAGCAGAAAACAATTAATTTCTTTAAGTATGTGTTAATATTTTTTTCTACATGAGAATTATTTCCAGTCACGAAATTCTGAACTTTATGAAGGATAAATATTATTACATTTCTGTTTACACGACAACTCTCTGAAAACGGTGAACGAAGCAACAGTGCAAAATCGAAGGCAAAACTTGCTTTTGGCAAAAGTTGGACAGGGTTTGTGGTACTACAAATTCCTAAAAACCATCGTTTGGGACAAAATTACCAAGGTTAAGTATAGACGAAGACTAAAGATTGCAACATGTAGCACTCAATCGACAATGTAAAGGTGATGAAATACGAAGAGTAAATGATATTACTTGACAGAAAGGTCGAGTGGAGAGTCACGCCAAACTAATTTGAAATGGACGACTATTGATGCTGACTGTTACTTTCGCTTTACGACCAGGTAAAAGTTTCACGTTGCAATCGTTGATCGCGGATCGGACACTTCAGTCATGGAGTCTCGTCAACGTTCGACTTCAGCACGTGAAATAGGCCTAGAGGTCTGTTTCAGGGGAAGATAGGAGGTGAGAAGGGGTGAAAGGGAACGTTGAAAAGGTCGACGGTTATCGGAGAGGGCGATTCAGGGGAGAGAGATCTTGGGAAAAGGAGGTAAGAGACGAGCAGGGGAGGTGTTGGGAAGGATGTGGGTGGAGGGAGGAAGAGAACTGCGAGGGGAGTGAGAGAAGGAAGGGTAGGGGATGGAAGTGTGTGAAGGCGGAATGTTGGAGGAGACTGTCGGCTAATATTAGAG
Source organism: Hetaerina titia (assembly GCA_037158775.1). NCBI lineage: Eukaryota > Metazoa > Arthropoda > Insecta > Odonata > Calopterygidae > Hetaerina > Hetaerina titia. Next base: position 50,864,516 of record CM073771.1, read on the forward strand.
AGAACCGGGGGAGATTTTTCAACTTGCACGCCTCAAAGTGAGCATGAGGATGGCAGAAGTGGAATTTTTCGTGCGGAGAGGGTATGGGGGTGTGGAACGTGGGTGTGGAAATGCCTCTTTGACTCCAAAAGGTTCGTAAAAATGCCGACGAGTCTCTCAGCTAAAAGTTAACGCAATCTCTCTATTACTGATTAGATAGGAGTTAATGTGCCCTTAATATGGTTAATTAATTAAAAATATAAACTTTTTACGAATGAATTTTAACTTAGCTACATGCGATAATTAAGTCATGATTCAGCATTGATTTTTAACCGTATGGAATACTATTTTCATTCTAAACAGAAAAAGCCTATTTGTTGAGGTTGTGTCAAGTTTCATGAAACACTATCAGATTGAACGTATTTTATTTATTACCTTTCAAGAATATAAGGAAGACCAGGAACGGTTGCAGCAATGGGCGAGTTGTAAAGAGCTTTTCAGTTGAAATGAAAGAAGATAAACTTTGCGTTAGGCCACGGAAAGGCATAAATGAATGAGGAAATTGTTGCGCGGGATCTATCAGGATAGCTGAGGGATGGACTTTTCGAGGTTTAAATTTTGTCCATCTTTCATGATATTTGCCTTTCTTACGGATGTTTGTTCATATTTATTCATCCAAGAATCAACGCCAGAAGGTTTAAAAGCATGAATTTTCCTATTCCAATCAGAAACCATTATTATTATTAGGTAATCTACCGGTTAGGGTAGGTTTTTGGATGGACACAACTATCAAATAAATATTTTGTAACTCCAAACAAAACCCAATACAGCAACCTAAACTACTATATATCAAGTCCCTCTTCATCTCTGTGTACTTCTTTCCACCCTTCATCCCATCCAACATCCCTATCCTGTTCCTACCCTTTCCTCGCTTGCCCAACATCCTCCCCTCTATTACCTTCTTCAACATTCCACTACCGTTCAATACGCCTTTCATCCATTTTTGCTGCCTCCATACGATTTCTCTCAACAAACCCCTCTCCTCACCCACCATCTCTAGTACTTCTTCATTTGTTTTCCTTTCGGTCCATTTCACCTTCTCCATTCTTCTCCACACCCACATTTCAAAAGCCTCCAATCTACGTCTATCCTCCTGCTTTAGTGACCACGTTTCCGCGCCGTACATAGTTACGCTCCATATCAGAGTTTTTACGAGTCTTGTCTTAACATCTCTACTCAACGTCCCCGTCATCAACTCTCTCCTCCTTGAGAAAGCCTCCTTGCCTAGGGCAATTCTTCTCCTTACGTCCCTACCACTTTGACCGTATTGGTCCACAACACTTCAGAGATATGTAAACTGTTCTACCTGCTCTATTTTTTCCCCGCCTATTTTAATATTTAGCTTAGCCTTTTTCTTTATGGAAAATCGCATAACCTTTGTTTTATTAATATTGATTCTCATCCCATATTTATCGCACTGAACCTCCAATTCACTCAGAAATGCTTGCAACCCCTTGGCTGACTGAGCAACTAATGCTTGGTCATCAGCAAACCTAACCGATTTCACGAATTCCCCTCCGACTTTTATTCCTACCTCCAGTTCTTCCCATGCCTCTCTAATCATTTCCTCTACATATACGTTGAACAGTACCGGTGACAATGGGCAACCCTGCCTTACACCTCTTCCTAACACTGCCCATCCGGACTATCCGTTCCCCACTCGCACCTGAGCAGTCTGAGACATGTACAGGTTGCGGATCAGTCTCCTGTCCCTCCAATCCATTCCTATTTTCTGCAATATTGCCCTGATGGGTACAATAACAAAACCCCATAATATCGCTTTCTCAAATCATTCTCTTTCTCGTCCAAAGGGGAAAAATCATTCCTTTTTTCTATCTTACCTATTTTTAAAATAGCTCGAGATGACTGAGTGACAGAATACAACCTTGCAGCAACCTTTCTCAATTTTTCTTTCCGAATTCCGTGGCACAAGAGAAGCCTAAATATCCTTCGGCTGTCATTCGCCGGCGATGAAAGGGGCAGTAGGCTATACAAGAAGCATTGCTCAAGGCGTGTTGTTGTAAAACAAAATGATAATTTCCTCACCCGTGAGGTTATGGTGGCTGAAAATGACGACAAACGAGGATACGGATCTCAGCAGTGAGAATTATAGAATCGACTCATTCTCGGAATTCAAAGATAAATAAAATGAGCAATAACATTAGATGTTCACGTAAATGGTAGCATTGGCAATAATATTCGCTGATTTAAAAGTAAATTCTTCACTTGGAGGGGTAGGATAGGGGTATAGGAACTTTTAAAATATTCGTGGAACACTGGTTCTCGATAAAAGACGATGTGATGATGCCTTAGAGAAGCGATATGATAATTTGTGGGGGCGCATCTGCCTGATATTATCACGAAAGGGCGTTACCCTAATCGAGTGGGCACTGGGTCGTAGATTTTGACCATCCGTATCATCCATACGGTAGCGCTTCGCCGTTACCCTAATACTGAGAAATGGGTTAAGATTTATGTTTAATAAATGGTAGCTTAGCAAAATCACTTTTGATGTCGCTTAAAAAAATATATTTTGTCTGATTAGTAGCAATAGTCTAAAAGCCTAAGAGAAATGTCTTGAAAACTCCTTGAGTTATTGTCTTGAAAAAAAAACCATTTTCTTGATGATTATCTGATTATCATTGGTATGGTAAGAGAGGGCAGAAACATTTATTAAATCTAAAGGGCCATTCATTGGAAGGGTAAGCTGGATCGTATAAACAAGAATTATTATAAGGTAATCTACCGGTTAATGTAGGAGTATATGTATGTATGTATGCACATGTATGCTAACACAAAGAGATTTTAAACTTCGGCAAGAAATGTATCGTTATCGTTGTATCACGTCGTTTGGGGATTATTTTTTTCCTGTCATTCCTTTTGGCGTTATCGGGATCAACTTTTAGCATATAGTAAGAGTGCGGTTTGGTTCGTCTATCGAGCCAAGCCACATGATCGCTTAAAAAAAATAGAAAAAAATAATTGTGATCGAAAGAAATACGATAGAAAGATGGATAAGGTAGTGCTCATTGATGTTTTATCGGTAAACATAGAGAAATAAAGATGAAACCGTGACTTAAATACATTTTGGCTAATATTTTTTTCTCTAATCATCAGTTAACGCTTAATATACACCCTTTGTTTTAAAAGATTTAACTATATTTTATTCAAAGTGTAACGCAGCTTCTCGTTCTATTATGGGAAGGACTTCATGATACGGAAACCATATTTTGCCTCACGCCATGCTTCATGAGCCGAATTCAATAATTCATGACACAGTTTCAGGCGTAAAATGGTAGAAATCCTTCATGATGAAAAAAGACACTTTCCTTTTTCTCATAGAATTTTTTTTTATAATGACCTAGGTTTTGTTACAGCATAACATCTACATCGTGCCTGAAGATGCTACGCTGTCAAAAAACCTTGGCCGTAATAAAAAAATTCTACGTGGTAAGTGTCTTCTTTCATCAATTTTGTTTATTTTAGAATCGCATTTGGAGATATGCTCGGACGTCGTCATTCGTTTAAAAAGGAATATATAAAAATAAAGCTCAATAAAAATATTTTAAAATGTGCAAAAGGGTGTTCCAAGGGCATAGATTACGGTCTTGGTACAAATATTTGTGAAACAGTTGCTATCAGGAGTTTATAAAAGACGAAACAAATTCACTTGTCTTTGTCTCCGAATACCGTTTGTTACTCCTGGCAGAAACAAAGAGAAACTCCATTGTAATATTTTAACATGCCTCAATAAAATAGAGAATTAACTTTAGTCATTACATTTTATTTCTTGTAACATTTGAATTTAGTTTAAAAATATCGTATTAATCTTAGGGAAAATGCGATTACTGAGAATCTAAAGATGTTGACTCTGAGCAAAATGCACGCTTAGAAACAAGCAATTTAAGTCGAGAACTGACGAGTTATCATCTAGACGTATATCTATCTAATTTTAATTTTAATCAAATCCATAGAGAATTTAAATCGTAATCATACCAGTGCTTGCAGCTCATAATTATATTATATTAATTATTCTAAAGTTATCATTTGAAAATCTCAGCTGAACATTGAAATTTCGGTGATTTTTACGAGCTGATTCCATTGTGCAAATTTGAGATTGAATTCTAAAGTCCCTGAAATAGGGTCACATTTAAACGTCAAAAAGCAATACATTTTGTACTTGTATGTATATACTCGTATATAACAATGAGCAATTTATAAAGCATTATATTAAATCTAAATTCGTTTTTAGAAGGGTAATAGATTATTTACACGATGCATGCGTAATTCAATTATCATGTGCACTCCCCCCCCCCGTTAAGGAAGGGATGGAGCTTTTTGCGTCACGCATAACACGGAATTATTTACAAGTGTGATAAACAAGTCTTTTTGTCACATTATCCCAGCGTCTAGGAGGAAAATAATACACCCCTAAGCTACCTCTGAATGGCTGACAAGGTTATAATGAAATGGACCTCTTTGTCTACCTAATAGGTTGTCCTCTATCAACTGAGTATCAGATTAAGGGTCAATTAAGGGGTAAGGTTTCAAAATTTACGTATCAATGACTGCATATTTATTGCTATGCAAAATTCAAAATCGATATTAATGTTTAAATTACGAATATTTTCTCCTGTATTACCATAAATGCAAGCAACCTCTGTTTTATTTTATGATTGGGTGCTTGGCTTTACTGAAACCTAATATGCAATCAGGATTTCATTCATTGTTAATTTAAATTCATCGCATGGAATGTTACATCAATTCAAATTTAAAGGTCAACTATGTTTACAAGTTGAAAACTGTCATAATTGGTGCTGATATATTCGTAGTAAAAAAGCTAAAATGAGCTCAAAAAATCTTCGAGCAGTGAATAAATTATCAGAGAATGAAATAATTCGGAGTATTATAACTCTGAAATAATTCAGAGTAGCAAATAATAATTCAATAATGAATGCATATTTTGCCAAATTTTTTTACCTCATTTCC